>JAENPR010000498.1:0-467816 GCA_018135685.1 Themeda triandra | reverse complement strand
GGGCAGCTCGCACATTCTCAACAATTTTGCGGGCTAGGCCGGATTCAGTAACATTCATAGGCGGGCCAAAAACCATCGGGCTCGGGGCGGGTTTAATTTGCTCAGGTCTACCAAATAGGGGGCCAACTACACACCGGCGGCAAAGCATCTGTCAAAGATTTCACCAGCAAAAATACATCCACCGAGAAAAGAAGCAAAGACGCCCACTATGGCCAAGCATCTATAGTGGGAAGAGTCCTCACACTCTCGGCACAAGGCATCTACTAGGGAGAAGGCCGATGACGACAATAGCGATGTCTAGTGCAGCAAAACGTACCATTGCGAGTAGGATAATAGGCTCACACGAGGCACAATGAGAGACCCCACCGGGCGGGGAGGGATAGTTCCCCAGCAAGAGCAGAGGTTGGGGACCACACATGGGACAAACGATGAGCCATGTCACACCTTTAGGGAGGAGGTGATGTCGTAGGTGATGCCATCATCGTTGGCCTTAGAGGCTTCTAAAGTGGGGTTACGCCTAGAATCCGGCACGACGCGCTGCCGCTACATGCATAGGGATTCATCAATGATGGCTCCAGGGAGGTATATGGCGCATGAGGCGTCACCGTCGTCCACCCGACTAAAGTTAGGCAAAGCTTTGCCGGAAACAGGACTGGCAGGGTGCGACGTCGTCGCCCTGACGCTTGTAGCCGACCCCGAGCACAAGGGAGCAACCGCCTGTGAAGGACCCCCACATGGCGCGACGTAAGCCGAAGGTGACGGGAGTACCGCGCCACCAAGGCCGGTATTGCAACCCTTCCCCGCGGTTGTTCGCATCGTCATCATGCCAGTCCAGTCATGACCCCTGAGCCGCCTCCAGGCTCCAACCTCAAGCTCCACTGTAGCCCTACGCAGATCTAGCCTTGGTGGGGTGGATCCGGCCATTGAAATCAAGGGAGACGTCACCACCACGCGTAGTATGTCATCACCATCGCCGCACGAAGCGTGGATCCGATTATGAGGAGGTCGGATTCGGGCCAGTCGCGATGTGGAGAAGGTGGTATGGAGGGAGTGGACGAGAGGAGAAGAGAACACGACAACACTGGTTATGTGGGCCACCACAGGCCACTAGAGGCGATCGTGGCTCGCTGGGCACCGCCGTGGGGAGCCCTCGATCGCGCCGCCCATTGGGAGCGCTCGGGAGAGAGAGAGAGAGAGAGAGAGAGAGAGAGAGTACTGTCGCCTTAAATGAACTAGCTGTGGTTACGAAGGAGAGAGGTCGTAAGACATGGTGACACTTGCTTAATTACCTTAGCTAAATTAATTCAATTCTATGTTTTCCTTTTCCCTGATCAAGGGTCACCATAAATCAGGAGCCAAAGTACCCGGCAAGCTTCCCCCGCAACAGCTGTAAAAGAGCACAACATTTGAAGTCCTTTATTATCATTTTTTTTTGTATTTGTTATATGTTCATCGGGTTGTTTTGAGCCGTTAGATGCTCGATGAATCAAATTGTGATGGTCTTTTAAAAATTTTCAGTCACGTGCTCTTTGCTCTATTCCAGGCCGTAGACCATCTCAAATTAGCAAGAAGAAGCGAAACATGAGGAGAAGGAGATGAGGCTATGAGGCTTTCGCCATTGTTTATCTTTGGGTCGTACTTAGCTTAGTATAATCCCAACGCCAGCGACGATAGCGAGCGGACCATGGCCGCCCGAGCAAAATGGAGGAGAGCCGTCATTTCCGTCGTCCATGCAAACAGAGCCACAGAAGCCACCTTGGTATAGCCGTATTTATCTGCCTTCGTCGGTCTCGGTCAATCGAGCAGTCTTGCTCGGCCCCTCTGCTGCCCCCACCCCACCGTCCTCGCGTCCAACCCCGCAGCTAGCAATGGCCAGCACCCGCGCGCTGCTCGTCGTCCTCGCGGTCGCGGCTGCCGCCGCGCTCCTGGCCGCGCGCCCCGTGGAGGGCGGGCTGCAGGAAGTCTGCAAGGGCACCCCTTTCCCCGACCTGTGCATCAGGACGGCGGGGAAGCACGCCAGCAAGTACAAGGACGCGGACGCGTCGGCGGTGCTCGAGATGCAGGTGGACGCGTTCAAGAAGCGCGTCAAGGCGGCGCGGCGGCTCGCGAAGCAGGAGGCGAAGACGGCCCCGACGCCCCAGGCGCGGAGGGCGTTCAACCTCTGCAAGACCTACTACCTGGACGCCGGCGACAACCTCGGCGCCTGCAAGCGCGCCATCGGCTTCAGCGACGCCGTCACCATCCGCGCCACCATGAGCATGGCGGCGCAGGACATGCTCAACTGCGACGAGGAGTTCAGGAAGGCCAACTCCGAGAACCCCTTGGACGACCACAACAGGTCGCTCGTCGAGATGTCCGAGATCTGCCGCACCCTCTCCAACATGATCCCTTATGAACATGTCCATTGATTTTTTTTTTAACACCCGTGTTCAGTAACGTCGTCGTCTAAATAGTGCGGCCTAACATGCAATCTGATTGTCGCATGTGTTGGTCGATAGAGCTGGACGCATGCCCAGTTCATGTGGAGCTAGCGCGTCCTTCTTTTAATTTCCGTGCTGCCTCATGCGTGGCATGGCTTGAGTCTTGAGACTGTGGGATGGCACAGCTCGACTACCACGTACTGATAGGGGAGTTGCGACCATTTGGTGCTCAATTGTAGCTAGCGCAATGTAAAGCATCACGCAAATGTATTTTAAAACCAATGTTTTGTAAACCTCATGGCTATTAAGAGCCAACTATATATGAATGAAATTCTAGGCGGGGGACTCTCTCCCCCCGTCGGCTTATCCAAAAAAGGACACGCCTATAATCCTATAACATGTTAATTTGTGCTTCTTCTTTATTATTGTACTAGTATCGTGCCCGTGCGTTGCTACGGGTTGGCAAACTTTTATATAAAAACACATAGATCGCACGATAAGGCAATAATATTATGAAATTAAGTAACGCATTAAAGTGACATTTAATCTAAACAAACAAAGTTTATGAAATTAACACGGTCACATAGATCGCGACGTCGTGGGCTCATAACCTCTACTGTATAGATTTTTCCGTGATTCGTCTAAGATAGTGTTTTATGTTTTTAGGAAGATGTCTCTGATATCCATTTATTTCATATGCCGACAAATCTACAAACAAATTTCGACGCATCTCGGTAACATCCTGTACACATAAATATATATACAAATATTAGTGCCTATCACATAGGCAATCTTTGTCTTGCAAAATTTCACAAAACCTTAAAAACAAAGTGTGTTATACTCACCGTACAAATATTTGCGGCTTTAGGTCTATTCCACACGGCATATACCGTAGAATAAGGAGTCCACTTGAGCGGCTGTGGCAAGATTCACTATTAGTAATATATAGAAATAGTTAAATCATAGGTATTATTATTATAAATCATGACTTTGAGTTAGTTACCTATCTATCTTATCTGCAATATTTTTTTCACGGACGAATTTCCATTTAAAGACATCCTGATTCCATCCAGGAATATGTGCATTCACTGCGTCCAAGTAGTGCGAGTTAAATCCAAGAGTTTGCTTGGCATACATCAACATCGGTGTCTTTTTGCACCAGTTTTCAATCGGTCTAGGGTCGATCATGGTAAGCATCTTATTCTGCGTGGTCGAAAAAATAAAGCATATAATTTCCTAGCCCACGCCATGCAAAAGAAACTGCAAACATGATAGCAATTAGAATCATACATGTGAAAGCAAGTAATAAATCAGGGGCAAGCGACTTACGTATTTACACTGTGCTAAGTTGTATTCCATCTTCTCACATACACAAATTGCAGCAGCCATTTCTTGCTTACTATTTTTTTTACGATATTCGGCGCTTGTGTTATGGCACACATTGTCTACAACAAAAGGATATCGAGTGTTAGGATTAGTATAACTTTGCTTATTTTGTGCGAGACAGATTACCCAATTAAATTATAATTAGAAGAAGAAAAAAATATTAAAATGTAATATATCATGATTGTAATTAATTACAAACTTGTGTTTACACAGAAGCGCAGGTCCATGTAATGCTTCATAATATTATAATATTATTGTATCGTTTCATCCACCAATACTCTCGAGCTGCCTGAAAGCGGACACCTAAGTTGAAACAATCCAAATATATGCCTTGATCAATCATTAGCAACTGTTGTAGGTCATTGATAGTTAGCGCAATCACGGTGGGATAAAAACTTTTAACCCAACGCCTCCTATGAAGCATTAGTCAGAGATGATGATTATCAACATATAAGATAGCAAACTATAATTAATAAAGTGGTTAAAATAAGCATGTAGCTTACTTCAACGCTGCTTCACCCTGAATTGCCATAACATAATCACATAGTAACTCAATCATCTCTTCTTTGTTCATTGCCACATCTTTCATGACCTTAAATGCCCAAAACTCATTCATATCTTGATTGGGATGGACCAGTAAGGATTCTTTGTGGGTTTGTATGTGTTTAGGTGTGCTCTTTTGAACCACTAAGCATTCAGCCTCCTCAGAATGTTTCCTCTTTTTCATGGATGCTCCCGCTATGTTTGATTTCTCTACTATATGACAGTCGCTTGGGCTACCAACATTTTCAACGGTATCAAGATGTGGAGACCCCTTTCGTTTGTTTAACTCCGACGATAGTAAGATCGCCGCAAGCTTTAGTCTAAATTTTGTCATATTGTCCTGCACGATATTGTGAACATCATTAATTACTAATTAAAATAACCATAGCTAGTACATACTCAAGACCTATGGTCAAAAGCATAGTGAATTACCTGATTGAACTCGTCTGACAAATCGTTCCCCGTCCAATACTACGAATAAACCACACGAATAACTACATACAACATTAATAGAGGTTCAAGCACACGTTAGATCAAAGGTATAAAAAATTCATAAACTTATAAGACACCATTTATTTCTGACATACTCATCTTTTTGCATTTTTTTGTTGCCAAAAATCTCGTTAACCGGCCACTTATCAACCTCAACATCTCGGCCACCCGTGCTCTTTCAGGCCATTTTGCTTCAATACAAATTCTATTTGTTTCCGCAATCCAACTTGCTATTTATATTCAAAGAAGAACAAATCAATTAGCCTTCCTAAGATATAATAAATTGTGTACAAATACCTATGTTAGAAAATACCCACAACTTTAGTGAGGTCAGCATGTCCGAACGTCTTGCCCAAAGAGTCTAGCACCTGGACCTCACGTTTGACGGCGTTTATAACAGGAAGGTACCAGTGTGTATCCTTAATATTTATTGGAAGAAAGACCTATCGAATCAAATAATAACATTTTGTCAGGTGTAAAAGTTTAGTAATCAAAGAACAATAGATCTCTTAAAAAATTGCTACCATGTCATGGTCCAAGTAAGCTAGCACCCTGTTAGTTAAAGCAGGAAGCGAGGAAGGGCCACGGTATTTTTCTTCAAACTCGTTCTTTTCTCCATCCCACTTCATCACTGCACTTAGGCACGCACTTACAAGAAAAACTGTACCTCTTGGTCTTTTTATCAAATCTTCCCGGGCCTTCGAGTTAATATAAGCATCTACGACCTGCATACATGGAGTAATTATAAAGAAAGGACATTGAAGTGGCCTATGGTTGAGTGAGTATTATGAATTGCATCAATCACCTCGTCACCCAAGAATTCATAAGGCTGAAAAAGGCATTCCATATGCATTCTTGGCACTACAACATCGTCGATGAGCACAAGCTGCTCCTTCCTGGTATTTCTTTTGCGGGTTCAATTATGGCTAAATCACTTTCGGTGCAAACATAATCTGAAAAGGACAACATACTTATTATATGATTAATTAATCGTGTAGGCTTATTCCACCACGTGAAAAACGCTCAAAGAGAGCGCTTCCCTTCGCATTGTAGGGGCGGCTAGCTTTGCAGCCGCCCCTACAGTGCCTGGGCTGGCCGGCCAGGGCAGCCAGGAACCCAGCCGCCCCTGCAGTGCCCATTGTAGGGGCGGCTGGTTTACCAGCCGCCCTTACAAATAGGCCCAGCCCGCCCGCCTGGCGGCTATGGGCTGCGCAACCCGCTAGGCCCGCTTGGCATAGTTCAACGCCCAACAACGGCCCAAAACAAGAAACCCTAATGCCGCTTGATCCGAGCCCTTGATCTAAAATCGATGGCCATAGTTCATTCGGACCAAAAATCACGTATATAAAGGGGTGCTTTGAAACCCTAATCCCTCCCTCCCCTCACTCAATCTTTCTCTCCTCTCCCTCTCCAGCCCCGACGGTGGCCGCCCCTACCCCAGCACGGCTGCGCGCCCCCGCTGGATCCGTGCGTCCCTCCCCCTCTCCCAACCCTCCAACCTCTCTCTTGCCGGTCCTAACCCTCCCATCCCGCCTCGGTAACCCTAACTCCGCCCAGATTCGTGCCTGAAATGGCGCAAGCGGAAGCGCAACTCGCTGTCCAAGCCCTCCACCTCCGCCGCAGCCGCGGACTCCGACTCCGACTCCGCCGACGAGGACGCCGTCCACGCGCGCGCAGCCGAAGGCCGGGGGCCGGCGACGACGACGAGGCCGCCCCGCCGCGCTCGGATTCCGCGAGGTGCTGCCGTCGGCGGAGCCCATCTCCGCGTTCCGCGGCCAAGCGCCGCGTGGTCAGTTGCCCGCACGTGTCCGTCCTCGCGCTGGTGGAGGCCGAGCGGTCCGTGGCCTCCGGCGACGCCCCGGCCGTGGCGCCGTCCTCCGGGGCAGCACCAGCGAGGCCGAGATCTAGGCCTCAAGGCGGCCACCGAGATCCTCCGCCGTCCTCCGCCGTCTGCAAGCGACAGCCCCGACCCGCATCACGGTGGTGGCGGCGACCCGGCGGCACCCGATTTCCAGTGCGTATACGACCCATTCCTTCCTTCTTCCTCACTTTGCCTCTCAATGCGATGGCTCACCTTCCCATGTTCGACCCGGTGACTCGGCCACATCCGACGGCGGCGAGGCCCAGTTATGCCCATCTCCGGCGGCGGCGGGCGCCGGAACTGCGCGCGAGGCGGAGCGTGGTGCTGCATCGCTCGAGGACGAGCTCGGCGGCTCCGCGGCGTGCGAGGAGGATCTCGGTGGTGCGGTGGCGGGTCGACGCGTCGGCGCGTTATCCGGGTCCGTGGCGACCCAGATCCAAGCCCATGTGGGCTTTTTTTCTTTTTTTTTTTTTTTCTTTTTTTCACTGTAATGGCGGTTCTTGATTCAGCCGCCCTTACAAGTGGTCCACTGTGAGGGTGGCTGGCGTTGAGCCGCCCCTACATTAAGATCGGGGGCGTAAGGGCGCTTACAGTGGCTTTTTAGCCGCCCCTACAGTCCCTCGCGGCAGTAGTGTTCAATACTATTGCACATAACAATTATTCAATTATTATTAAAAAAATAGGTAATAAATTGATAGCCCAAGTGCATGAAAAGTACACTGCCTTGCGGCACGATGCGAGCCGACATTGATTTCTTCGGTTTGTTATGCATCAACTAATTTTCTTTTGATTGATCTAAGTCAAGAAAATCCCTTTTAGCTAGCTTGTGAACGTCAAGCTTTGTACCATTAGTGTCATCCGCATTGGTGGTACCTAAATCACCATATGTGGGACCCTCCAGTTCTAACAATACCTTCATATCATAGTTTGTCTCCTCACGATCGAGCTGGCTCATCTTTATTATTACACTGATGTTCTTTCGTAGAAGTTTCTAATTGTATAATATCCTCGGAAGGAATCTCTGTTTGCACAATACCTTCAAAAGGGGTTCCGTTTTCCTTTCAAGTGTGTCCATAGACCTATAAAAGGCAAAAACATATTATTTTTTGAAATAATAAAGGTAGATCAAACATGGACGATGTCGTTGATTCAGAATTGAAACGATATATATCTATATAAAATTCTATGATCTTTGTTCCATTTGTAATTAAAAAACTGCTATATACTATCAACTATATTTCTTTATTGAGCGTTAAAAATCAAATCATTTGGATTTGTTTTGTAGGATTGAATCTCGTTAACAGTATCCCCTTCCGACTGTCCGGTCGGCACCCGTCCATTTGCCGCCGGCCTCCTCTACCGTCTACACGCCTGCACCAGCTGGAGGGGCAGCCCGTGCGGTAGCACCACCTCCGCATCGCAGCCGGAGGAGTACATACCAGGAGATGACGACGACGACAAGCCGCGCGTCGGTGAGGGCCACCGTCGTCGATGGATACCCTTTAATTTGCCGGTGGTGCCGTAGCAGAGCGAGGGACCGCACGTCGTTTCTTGCTCGGCGCTTGAACCTGGCAAACGCCGCCGTCAGACGAAGAACCAGAAGATGCAAGTGCTATGTTGAGGTGCGAGCAACATCAATATGCCTGTTTTGCCGTGATTGCTTCCTTTGGGCGTGGAGATGGAGTGAGAGGAAGTGGCTTTTTTTCCTCATGCGACGGGTGGGAAAGGTGCCGTGATTCCAGGTTTCTTTCTTTTTTTTTTCACATGCGCCGACGCCGATAGGTGGGAGAGGGAATTGTTTCGCATGGTGGGGTGTGTTGGCAGACGGAAAAAATACCGCTCCATTCTTTGTGCTTTTTATTTGTGAGAGAAGAGATATATAACCAGTCATTAATCAATACAGCTAAAACACAACTCATGCATGGTAGCACAAAACATTGTGTGCGTAGGTCTTCTTCCTCGTGTTCGCCTTATAGTTGGGTGGCAGGGATGACAAACATTATATTGCCAACGAATTCACATCTACAACTAGTCACGCATTGACCGAACAGCATATCCAACAGTTCCTTAAAGGACTTGCCATCCTTCAAAATTTGACAAAATAGAGAAAATTCAATCTCCAACAGTTCTCTGTGACTTGCCAAAAGTTTGAGCTTGCCAAATCCCTGAGCCGCGCGCGCATAAGTACGCACGCGAATCCGGCTCTCCATCGGTCCTCCGCGCCCGCTCCTGTGTCTGCTACTGTCGCTGCTCCTGTCGAATGAAGTGCCGCTGCTCCTGTGTCTGACGGCCAATCAGGTGCCTGTCGCTGCTCCTGTGTGTGCTACTGTCGAATGATTGCCTGCTGCTGTTGGCGTTGGTTGGACAGAAAAGATCACCATCAGGTGCTACTGTTTTACTGATTGGACATAAATGATCGCCAGCATCATTATGCTCTACTGATAAAATCATTCAGAGCACACCGTATAGATGATTACACTTGAATATGACGGCGTTGAGCGATGGGGAGGGGGAGTTGTACCGGTCATCAACAGATTTCTGGTGGGCCTTCCTCTTTTTTTTTTTATTTAGCAACTTAGATTTGAGGAACGGTTGGAGATGGCATATTTTCAGCTTGCCAAATTATTTTACCAAGTTGCTAAAACATATTATTTGGCAAGTGAGATTTGAGGAACTGTTGGAGATGCTCTAACCTCCCATTGTTGGGGTTTTTAATATAAGGGTACAAATATGATGATAATTCGACTTTGATTACCACATTTATTCTGCCAGGAGAGGCATACGGTTCTCGAGTATGTGACGGTGCATCGAGGTCAGCTCTATGGTCACAATATTCAATATTTCAATAATACTCGCATGGTAGTTAAGCTCCAGTGTAGTCTGTCACAAAAGGTTTTCTTGTATAATTGCCTATTATGTGCAATTTGGCACCGAGCGGTTTGGCACCTCACCATGGCGCGTCCTGGTGGCAACCTATAAACTATAAACATTCTCCTTCATGAAACAATGTGCTAAGCATGTTCTTATCTCTACATATCGAATCCCGGGTCCAAGCTCAGGCATCCGATAGCGCCACGTTGCCCGTTAACTATTAGCCGCTGGATCATACGAACAAGTGATCTGTACCGTCCGTTGCGGGTCAGTACGGGTCTGCTACCCGCTTCATCATCGTCCCTGGCAATCGCGAACATTCGCGGGCCGCACCTGGTTCCGCCTGCTTACCTCCATCGCTCCGTGTCCACCTTCTTCCCTGTGACCTCTGCTGAAACTTCGGCGAGGCGCGTGCGGCGGCGGCCGAGGGCTACCAGCACGGGCATAGCCCCCGGCGACCAGCGGCAGCAGAGCCCGCACGCTCCAGGCTAGCGATGGTTGCAGCTCCCGCACGCGTCTGGCCACCGGCGGCGGCCGCACGCACCAGGCCAGCGGCGCCCGCACGCGAAGGAGTGATCATCCCTATGCGTGATGTTCCAGCAGCCACCACCCCGGCTAGCACTCCAACGTCCAGAGCAACGATCAAGGTATACAATGCCATGTAGCTGCTCGACGAAATGCCTGAAGGCGCAGTTCATTATAGCAATGCTGTTAGATGAAGATTGTTGGTGCTACAAGTCATCTTTCATTCTATAGATCTATTTTGTAACACGATAGATTTTTGGCCCCGCTATACTATGGTTGAGGATTTCGTTACAACAGTCCACCCATTGAGTTTGTGCCAAGTTGAATTTCTCATTTTTCAGAACAATTCAAAAGTAGTTATACACACACTAATTTAATTACAATTAGAGTGACAATAAGAAACTTCAGACTGCTCAATCACTCATTCAAGTACAGAAACTATTAACAAATGGCATCGATTTGTTACTGCTTTCTTGATCACTTCCTTGTGTCTCTTGAGAATCCATGAGCACAATATCTTTTTTTTTTCTGCTTTCTTAATCACTTCCTCGCGTCTCCTGAGGACCATGCTGCTGCTTGTGGACCATCATAGCCGTATATTCTTTTCCACCTCAAGAATTAAATGTTTTCCTCCCTCCCCTCAACAATCTTTATGCAGTAGTATAGTCTTATCTTTGTATTTGTGTAAACTGGAGTGTTTCCAGTTATGTTTGTCATTGTTTGGTCTAGGACTGCACCTATGCTTTACATGAAAAATGTTAATGTTGGTATATCTGATTACTTAAACTTCTTACAAAATATAATGTATGATTGCTTGTTTCTGTAATGTTCGTTCATCTATTTCAGAATTCACACATTGCTCAGCAAAATGGCTATTACCCAAAAAAAAATCGATGTCAGATGGAAATTTAATGGTTTAAGCAATCCATCTAAGGCTCCAAGGACATAGTGCTCTAGTATTACATACTTTTAGATGTTCATAGTGCCTCATTTTAATCTACGTTGAATGTGAATGACATATATCATTATCTGAACCATCCACCTCTTCTTCAGATTCTAGAGGCCTCATATTCAATTCAATAAGGTGCCTCCTGTTATAGATCTAAACTGGCCCGTTGATTTATTTTTTCATAATGTCAATAGCCTGCCTTCCTACTATACACCATACGCCGCGCCCCCGTTTCTAGTGGACATCTTAATTTTGTTATATATCACTAGTGCACTACTGTGTGTAATTGTAACGAGGTGTCCATCAAGCTCTGTTTGTTAAATGCTCATATATCCGTTGATTGAGCTGAACTGCTTTGAACACCATTTATTGGTTACATACATGCTATATTTTAATTCCTTTACATTGCAATATGCAGTGAGATTTAATTACATTTAATCACTGCACTGGTAAGCTAAGCTAGTGCTCCCATTTGAAAGCAAGTTCTCAATAATATGATTTTTCATCAAACTCTGATTATTATTCACTAGTATTAACATCTACATTTCTTGTTAATTTTAGTTTTTATAATGAAGCATGGTGGTTGCCTTTGTGCTCAAAGAATTGGATCTTAGCCTTGCACAAATATAATTAAATTCTAAACTTTAAACAAAGACTTAAATTCTCCATCATACATGTGACAAAAAATTTACCTTATAGAGGATGCTATTCTTTTCTTTTGTTTGTTTAATTGTTGGATGGCTACCAGTACTACTCCTACGACATTAGCAGTCGGGTTGGGACCAAACATTGGGCCTGCATTCAACCTGTGGGACTACAGATTTTCATAATGTCAATAGCCTGCCTTCCTACTATACACCATACACCGCACAAACATTAAATTCTAAACTGGTCCAAATCTATGGTTGACGGCTGGCGCGGCAACGCCGCGCCCCCGTTTCTAGTAAACGATGAAATGACGGAGCATGGTGCCAAATTAAGCTACAACTATGAATTTTTCACATCAGCCATGTCGACAAGGAACAGATGAATACTTGTGGCCAACATGTGTGGAGGAAGGGGGACAAGGTCCCATCTTTGCCTCCACTACCCTAAACCAATGCTCCTACATCTCATCCACATTGACGCCTGTGGAAACATAACCCTTGAGATCACATACAATCCAGGGATCAGAGGGAGTTGCTAGTTCATCCAGATCATTACCAAAATTAACTATATGATGATTAAGCTTGTGTTCGGTTGCATGGGGATGGAACAGGACGATTCTCATTTTATTAGTGTTTGGTTGCAGACTGGCAGGATTAACCGTCCCATATCCAAGTCATGCCCGTTCCTTGAAATTGATGGGACGAAGGCACCCCTCATTAATGTCGTGTTCATCCTCTCATGTGCTTACTTGGCATCCTCGTGCATCTCCGGCAACGTAGCTCGTGGCCATATGATAAGGACATCACTCTTTTGGATGCACATGTTTTGCTCCTCCAACCACTATACAAGGACATATAATAACTAAAGCTTTAATTGGAGGAAACAATTAAATCTAGAGGTAGATCCTTTTATATAATTACGAGAATAGATCGTTGCCTAATAATGTTATTATTACTAGGAACACTACAGATGATCTTAAAAATACTTAGAGAAAGGCATGGAGGCGGCAAAAACCGGGGAGGGCATCCAAGTCAAGATAGAGGCCAAATCTAAGTGAAGTTTGGGTCTAGCTCAGTCTCTTTTTTTTTTTTTTGAGGCAACTTCGGGGGGGATCAACAGGATCCCCACCTGCAATTTATTTCCACAAATGCCTGGGGGTGAGTCCCCGGTCGGTGGAAGGTGTTAACCTTGCACGGATTACAGAATGGTTACACACAGCAAGAGGAGAGGATTAGATTACAGACGAGTGGCTAAACTCCATAGCTGAACAAGGTCCGTACTCTTCTTTGGAATCCTGCAGACCCATCCTCTAGCTGATTCCCTGCAGGCAGCAATTAGGCGAGACACACTTGGCGGGCGAGTGTTGAAGATGACGTCGTTCCTGTGTTTCCAAATTTCCCAGCACAAGAGAAGGAGCAGAGGGTGAAGGACCTTTTTGGCGAGGCTCGGGGGTGGGGAGGAGTTCCATATCTCTCTTGCCTTGGCAATATTGGCTGGGTTCCATCCGATCCTCGTCCAGAAACTGATGGCGAAGGGGCATTCGCTGAAGATGTGATCCACCGTCTCCACCGCCGATCTGCAAATCTCACAGGTGTCATCCTCTACCACGTTCTTGCGCGCCAAGTTACGCCGGCAGTGGATCCTTCCCTTGGTGAGGAGCCAGCCGAAGAATTTCACTCTCGGGGGCGCGAAGTTTTTCCACACGAACCGGTAGGAGGCACAGTCCCGGTCCCCTTGCACCGAAGCTTTGTAGATGAGCCCTGACAACAGCTTATTCTTGCCATCCTCGAAGTAGCAGGAGCGACTGTCTTGCTCTGTGTTGAGTGTCACGTCCTGAATCAGCATCGTGAGTTCCACCAGCTCAGCTCCGGCTTGTGGAGTTAGGCGTCGACGGAAGAGCTGCCGCAGATCAGCCCCCAGGATGTCGTGTACTGAGGCAAGTTTGGAGTCGAAGTGGCTGTGCAGCGCCGGCAGACGGAGCTTCAACGGGGCATCCCCCAGCCAGCAGTCATCCCAGAAAGCCGTGTGCCTGCCGTCACCAACCTCCGAGCGGGAGATGTGTTGGTAGGCTGGAAGAAGGGAGCGGAGCGCACTCCAGTGGGAGCCAGCGAGGGGGCCAGCGAGGGTCGACAGGTCGGTGGATTCACGCACCCATGTCGCCCAAGCCGACCCATCCGGGTGATGCAGCCTGTGGATGAGCTTGAGAAGAAGACAAGCGTTCCTGGTCTCGAGACGAGCGATCCCCAGGCCACCATCCTCTTTGTCCTTGCACACTTCCACCCATGCCACAAGGCATTGTGCTCCAGACGCCATGCCCGTTCCAGTCCAGAGAAAGGCCCATCGTCGTGCGTCGATGGCCTTCACCACCCCAGGCGGCAGCACCATGGCCCCCATGGCGTAGGTCGGCAAGCCGCTCAGGACGGCGTTCACCAGCTCCACGCGCCCTGCAGTGCTGAGGAGGAGGGCTACCCAGCCGGCCAGGTATCGGTCGACCCTTGCGATCAAGGGGTCGAACGCGGAGAGCGGGAGCTTGACATTGGAGAGGGGCAGACCGAGGTAAGTTGGGGAAAAGACCCCAGCCTACACTGCAGCGTCGCTAGGGCTCCGTCGACGACCTCCTGGCTCACGTGCATCGGCGTTGTCGTACTCTTCCCGAAGTTGATCACCAGACTGTGCTCGCCGCGAAGCCGTCCAAAACGGACCGTAGGCGGCGCACACCGACCATGTCGGCGCGCAGTAGGATGATCGTATCATCGGCATACTGCAGCACCGGCGCGGGGGCCTCCACCAGCGGGTGCTTGATCTCCGCTTCCCTCTTCACCAGGCGCTGGAGGATGTCTGCCACGATGATGAAGAGGTAGGGGGACAGCGCATCTCCTTGCCGCAGGCCGCCCTTGCAGGGGATCCAGGGGCCCCGGGCTCCATTCACGAGCACCGCGGACTTGGAGGCATCCAGGAGCGTGCGCATCCATGCCCGCCATTGGGGAGGGAACCCTCGAGCTTCCAACACCTTGAGGAGACTGCTCTAGCTGACTGAGTCGAACGCTTTAGCAAAGTCCAGCTTGATGACAAGGGTCGGGGCCTTGCGTTTATGGCAGCATTGCACCAACTCGGTGGCGAGCACGAAGTTCTCCGATATGGACCGGCCCTGGATGAAGCCAGTTTGGTCTGGATCGACCAAGCGTCCGATCTGCGCCTGCAATCTGGTTGTCAGAATTTTCGTTAGTATTTTAACAGGGCAATTCTGCAGGGAGACGGGCCGGAAAGCGGCCGGTGTCGCAGCAGCCTCCGTCTTGGGGATCAAGACAATGTAGGCCCTGTTGATCCGCTCCAGCTGCGCCTCTCCATGGCGGAACACTTCCAGGAAGGCAAGGATGTCTCCTTTCACCGTCGGCCAGGCGGCGGCGTAGAAGCCAGGGCCGACACCATCCGGGCCAGGGGCACTGTCTGCAGCCATGGCGCGCACGGCGTTGTGCGCCTCCCGCTCGGTGAAGGGCGCAACGAGGGGGTTGGGATCAGCCCGGGCAGCACCAGCGTAGAGGGAGTCGATGTCGTAGTTCCAGGTCGTGGGCACCTCACCGCCCAGGATGCCGGTGTAGTAGGCGGTGATCGCAGCCACTTTGGCGTCGTGGCTGACCACCCGGACTCCGTCCACGTCCAGGGCGCGGATGCCGTTCTGGCGCGCGCGGCAGGAGGCACGCGCATGGAAGAACTTGGTATTGGAGTCTCCTTCGCGCAGCGCCCTGAATTTGCCTCTCTGCTTCCAGTATGCAGCTCGCTGGGCGATGATGAGCTCAACCCGTTCCCGGCAGCGCGCGCGTAACTCTCGTTCACCTGCAGAGAGCTGTCTAGCCTCCTCGAAGAGGTCCAGCAGCATCACTATGAAAGAGTAGTTGTTAAGGACTTCTGGGCGGGCTTTGTGGCGTTTGGACCACGCCTTGGCGCCGTGGCGGAAGGCCTTGATCCGCCCGACCAGGCCGCCCGTAGCATCCAACGGAACGCGAGCTCTAGTCCAGGTGTCCAGGGTGGTGGAGAGAAAGGTGGGGTGCTTAAGCCAGGAATTTTCGAACCGGAAGCGCGAGGTTTTAGGAATAGCCGTGGGAGCAGTGAGGATGAGGGGAACGTGGTCCGAGGTGGAGCCGAAGACAGAGTTGAGCGCAGCATTTGGGAAGAGGGAGTGTCGACGAAATATCGGCGATAGTCCGACCAGGGGTATGCCCTGACCGGTAATGGATTGGCGGAAGGCGCACGAGATTGCGAGCAAGATGTAAACAGGGAGCAATCACACGAGGTTTACCCAGGTTCAGGCCGCAAAGATGCGTAAAACCCTAGTCCTGCTCTCTGTTTCGATTATGTGTGGATGTATGAGTCGTGCGTTATGCCGGTTACGTCCTCCGGCATGGGGGTCCTTGCTCTCCTTATATATCGCGGGAGCAAGGTTACAAGTCGGAACTAGCCTATCCGGTACTAAGTTTATATACTTTACAAGTCTAAACTTTCCTATCTCGGCTAGGTCTTGTCCTCCTTGTCGGTCTTCGATATTCTTGCTGTTTTAGGGCCGTCCAGGCCCGGCTGAGCCGATCGGTCTTGAAGCTTGATGGGCCGGCTGGTGATAGCGTGTCGGCCCAAACTAGGCCGTGAGGGTATATGGAGTTTATACCTCCACAAACTAGTCCCCGAGCATCATGGATCTTGAGAAAAAAACACCGTCTTGCTTGGTTGAGTGAGAAAGGGTGGTCGGACACACGTTCGACATGTGGTCCGGAGCAGGCGGAGGACCGTCTAATGCTTCCGACCACACTTTGCTTACACTTGGTTGACGTTTTCGGTTTTGACCGAAAGATTTATGATGCTCCTGAAAAGAAAAAAGAATTTTAAAAGGGTCCCAAATCTGGAGACGTGGGCCCACGTTAGTATGTGATGTCTGCCATCATATGGTATCTGTCGTGATTGGTCGTTGCCTTAGCTTAGTTTTGAAACTAAACTCTTTGTAAAGAGAAAGATTCAGGCCGAGTCATGCAAATGACGTGGGCCCACATAGTCCCCGAGGTTGCTGTAAGATAGTATATGTTGCGGAAGCTCTAAAAGAAGGATCTAGCCCATGTCACCTCTCGGTGACGTGGGCCCACGTAGTCCCCGAGCCCGAGATGAGGTGGAACACGTTATGTCGTGGTCTAAAAAAGAAGACAATTATATCGTGCTTTATGTGTTTCCGACCACTTTTTGAGTGAGACCGAGCGTGGCCAAATTTCATTTGGGCTGGTCGGTTTGAACCATGCCATGACTTTGTCATGATTAAGTTAAGGCAAGCTTTGCTACTTAACTCGGTCCCCTGGCGTGGCCGTGAGACCATGGTTTTGAATCTAAACCCATGAAATAGCTTAGCTATTTGTGTGCCGAAATAACCGGTATCATTGGCAAAAAAATCCCCGGCTCACTGGCTCGGATTGTGTAGGTTGAATTGTTGATGCTATACTGTAACTTTGTTACAGCGGATTGGAACGCTTCTTCGAGTTGTTGCTGCAAAGAGAAAATTTGGTATGAGTGAATGTTTTGATGAGGTAGATTGAGTTGTGTTGATTTGATATGGTCTATAACACAAAGTTGTATCAAGGTGTGTTGTTTGAGAATGGTTTTTAGTAATCGCCTCTCCTTAGAGTTAATCAGTCCGCAGGTGTGTAGGTGACCTATAGTGAATAGCGCGTTGCCGAATCACTTAGGGCCCTATTTCCATCGGAAGCTACCGGCGACACCCCGTGTTGTGTAGCGTTGGAGCCGTGAACACGTAGCGGGGTTGATCGAGACAAAGTGCATGCTGATTGTTTTCTGTTGGAGGGGTGACGTACTTGGCCATTTGGTACAAAGAAAAAAGATGTTTTTAACTTTGTAAAGATTTTTTGAACGTACTTTGAAGTAGTTCGTTTAAAGAAATCTTTTGTGAAAAAAGATTAATGAAGGCATGTATGTTAGGTTGAGAGAGCACTTATCTGTATTTTGTTGTGAGCCACCGTCTTGCCGTGATGGGCTTTGACAATGCCTTTGCTCCTGAAATAATGATCATATGGTGTGTAAGATTTTTTTTTTTATCATGCAGAAGGCTAGGTTATGTTTGTTTAGAAATTTGGAAGAAAAAGTTGCCGAACACTAGTCTCTTTCTCATTCAAGAGCCGACCAGGCCTTAGGGATTAGATGATCCTAAACAAACGGTAGCGTTCTTAATGTTTGGAGCCCTTTTCCTTTTGGAGCGACCCGGCGCACTCTGTGTTGTATAGCGTTGGAGCCGTGAACACGTAGCGAGTGAGACCGAGACAAGTGCATTCCCGGTTGTCTTCGTGTTTGAGGAAAGAAATTTGTGCGAACCGGTTTTTTCAAAGTGTGGTCTTTTGAAATGGGTGAACCGAATAAAATAGAAAATTTGTTAGAGATGTTGGGTACTTATCTTTTGTCCGTCGTGGCACGTCATGATCGCGTGTGGAGCAAAAAATATTCGCTTGCGATGCAACCGTACATCGGCAACCGACTGTCCGCGTCCAACCGGCGTACGATTTTTCGTCTTTGGTCGGGTCAATTCTTGCGATGTGGTGGGTCCATTGTGTCGGTGTCTCAATCGCTCCACCTCCCCGACGTCGTGCGTCGGGCGAGCGCACGGGGGTTCCCGTGCGAGGAACGTATAAATGCACGTCGCTTGAGTGGAGCGGTTTTCGTCGCTTCGTGCTCTTGGGAAACGAGAGGTCCGCGAGGTTTTGATTACCCACGATCTCGTCGGTTGCCTTCTCGAGTCCTCCGGGCTCTTCTATAAATTACGGCATGCGCTGGGAGTTCTGTACACGCAGCGCATTCTCTATTCCTGCTCTTCTCCTCCTGCTCTCAAAACCTAGGGTTTTAGATCCCCACTTGCTCGCCGCCACCACCTGCGATGGACCGCCGTCATGGGAGGAGTCGGTGAACTCCCCTCGGGAGGTGAGGCCGCGGAGGAGGTGAGTTTTGAAAGGGGATTTTTCCTTTGATTGATCTTGGGGTTTTCTTCTTTTGGTGTAACCGTAGTTCTTTTGGATGCAATGTAGGTACACGCTCCTGACGATTGGAGGTGCGGCAGGCACCTCCGCCACGGGCGCCGCCGAGGCGGCGAGAAGGGCGGCGGAGGAGAGGAGGGATGTACCGGGGGCTGCGGCCCCCGAGCAGGTGGCTCTGGTCGTGGAGGCCGGAGCCGCCGTTGCTGCGGCGGAGCATGTGGCTCCGTCGTGGCGGAGGAGGTGGCGGCGGCCCGCCGTTTCCACGCTGCGTTCGCCGGCGTGTCTCGATGAACTCTTCGGCGCGTTCGCGCTCGAGCGCGTCGGGGGCGGAGCTGCAAAGACGTCGGGGACCTCTACTCCGACGCCGCCAAGCGGTAGGGCGGGCGGAGGGGAATGTGGACCTATTCCCGAAGGCACTCTCCTCCCGCCCGGAGGAGCCGGAGGCGGAAAAGCGGCGGGCCGCCGACTTCGACGCCGATGCTAACGCCGCCGTCAATGAGGCGGCGGACGAGAGGCCGGCCCGCAAAGTCCAGTGGACACGCCGTCTTCGACGGCGCCGCGAGGCCGCCGACATCGGGGTCGGCGGTAAGTACGAGTTCTCCGTTGTTCATATGTCCTGAGTTGTTCTCGTCTTGGCATTTTTAATTTTTTACTCTGTTTTTGCAGAGCTGACGGAGCAGCTGGAGCAGCTGCAGGAGGCCGCTCATGCGGCGGCGGATGCGGTGAACGCCCAGGGCGGCGATGTCATCGCGCGGCTGGCGGCGATCCCCGGCCAAGTGGCCGCGGTGGCGGTTCATGGCGTTCGTCATGGTGCCTCCGCCGCTTATGCCACCGTTGACGCCATCTCGGGTGTTGATGTCCGTGGGATGGAGCTGTCGGTGGCGGCGCATGACGCCATGGAGGGCGGCGCCGTCGAGTTCACCGGGGCGGCGGAGGCCGTCGTCGCCGCGACTCCCGTCGACCTGGTGGTCGGCAAGCTGTTCGGGGATGACTAGATTGCTTTAGATGCACCGCCCTCGTTTTGTAAAAAAAAAAAAATTATATTTTTAATGAAAGAAGTGGATCCTTTTGAGATGTGTTTTGTGCCGAATCCTTCGAGATTCCTTTTATTTATCCCTTTATTTTGATCCGTTTTCATGATTGTATCATGTTCTTGCCGTAGGATTTTTATTTCGGGGCTTAGAGCCCTCTGTTTGTTGCGTCAGAGGATGTCGTGATGCGTCATTTTGAGGAATGATTTTCCTTTGAGTAGGGAAGGAAAATCCATGTGCTCAAATGTTTGACACGAAAACTTGACTTCTTATTATAACATAGTACACATTAGATTGCTTTTTCGTCATCGGAATGACTTACAATGATGTGTACGACGAAGCTAATTTTAACTTTGAAAGGAAAATAGCCTAGAAAAGAAAAACTTGTGCCGATAAGAGAGAAGATTTCATCTCTTGTTGTTTCAATTTTCCGGCTACCTTCGCCTTCTTCCAGTCGTGGACCATGACTAGGTCTTCTTCGTCTGTGAGCGGTAGGTCGTCATCGTCTAGGGCTTGATCATCTCTGCGTCTGGCGTGGTCGGATATACTTATCCCGTTCCGAGTAGTATTGAGATTGTCCTTTTTTGGAAAAGGTACATCTGTAAAAGAATCTAAAGAGCTTGAGTTCTTCTCAAACTGGCTTCCTTTTTGTACTACTTCATACCACTCGCCGTTTATGAACATGCCTTCGGATGTTTTGCGCCCTGGTGATCGGACTGTTCTGATGCGCCGAAGATTAGCTGGGTTTATTGGATTAGGGAATATGTGCTCGGTGTGCGGAGGTATCCCGTCCTCAGGAGGAGTTGGACTGGGGAGCCTCCAGTTTGGTTCTCTGGTATGCAAATTGTCCAAGAAAGGAGTGATGAAACCATTACGGTTTGTTTGAACAGACGGAACCATTCGTCTAGGAGGAGGACTCCGAGCACGTTTGTATACAGTAGTCGTCTGTATGGGTTGGGTACAACAACGAGGCTCATCCGTGTTAGGTGAATCCCTTGTGTCGTCCCTTAATGGGCTTATGCCGAAAACGCCGCGATTCTCTCTAGTTGCCGCCATGTGTTTCGATGTGCTTCCTCTCGTTTCTTTTCTACATCTTGGTGTCGGTCCGCAAGTGCCCGGCCCCGTGTGCCGACGCCATTGTCATTGGAGGGGATTGAGTTGAACGTGCTCGTGGTCGTTCGGCTCTTTGCTCTGTCGCGTTTGACGTTGCCATGGCAGCCAATATCTCTTGCCGTCGCCTTTCCTCCGTTGTTCATCACGATGAAGGGCGCGGCTAGCTCGGTGCGTTCTGCGAACAACCGGGCGTTAGATGTGTTGTTTTGTGGGGATCGTTCTTGCTGCGTTGCCGCAGTAGGTGCAGTTGGCGGGTTCCGACCAGTTCGTCGGATTTCCCGCTGACGTCTCCGCCGTTCGTTGCGGCGTGCGTTCCTGCGATGGGCTGTTGATACGTAGCTCCGATCTGGCGTAGCTTGCTGACCGGCTTGTGTCGTTTTGACCGGATCGCTATTGCTCCGTGAGGCTTGTGAAGTCCTTGTTCTTAGATCTTGGATATCGGCCGGGATTCTCTCGCCGTATGTTGCTTGGCCGGCCTCTCCGACCACCGCGTACGATGATCGGCCGTGGTCGGAGCCGCGTGAGTTTCGCCGCCATCTCGGCCGTGTATGGTTGCCACGAGGATTTGTTGGAACGCGTCGTTGTAGATTCACCGGCTGCAAACGTGGCCGCTCGGAGCGCCCAAAAGTGACTCTACGATGGTTGTTCTGCCTTCGTGTCGATAGATTAGGAATTTGTCGCGCGATTTGTAGATCGCGACTGACACGTCGTCGGAGCGACTCAAAGTTGGCATGGGTTTCTGTCAACCTCATGTCTTGTTGATGGATCAAACGGAGTAGATCCGTGTTGCTGACATGCCTCATTTGGTTAGGACCGGTCGGAGGTGTTGACGCCGTGCCGTCAACTATCAGTGGTGGATTGGTTGGGACTGCAATGGTGGTCACCAGGATGAGTTGGATCTGGTTTGGCGCAGCCACCATTGTTGGTACCATTGTCGGCGTGATAGCCGGAGGCGTGAGAGTTGTAGTAGCGATTCTTGAGTTGGAAGTCCAGGTGAACGTTCCGAAGTTGAAGGTGAGGCCGGCCGAAGGTCATGGAAGCCGGAAGGAAACCATCTTGATCGACGTGAAATCTCGGTGCGCACCCCTACCCGGGCGCGCCACTTTCGACGAAAATATCGGCGATAGTCCGACCCGGGTATGCCCGACCGGTAATGGATTGGCGGAAGGCGCACGAGATTGCGAGCAAGATGTAAACGGGGAGCAATCACACGAGGTTTACCCGGGTTCGGGCCGCAAAGATGCGTAAAACCCTAGTCCCGCTCTCTGTTTCGATTATGATGTGGATGTATGAGTCTCCGTGCGTTATGCCGGTTTCGTCCCCGGCATGGGGGTCCTTGCTCTCCTTATATATCGCGGGAGCAAGGTTACAAGTCGGAACTAGCCTATCTGGTACTAAGTTTATATACTTTACAAGTCTAAACTTTCCTATCTCAGCTAGGTCTTGTCCTCCTTGTCGGTCTTCGATATTCTTGCCTGTTTTAGGCCGTCCACCCGGCCCGAGCGATCGGTCTTGAAGCTTGATGGGCCGGCCTGGTGATAGCGTGTCGGCCCAAACTAGGCCGTGAGGGTATATGGAGTTTATACCTCCACAGGGAGGAGAAGCCGCCATTGATGAAGGCGCGATCAAGCCTTGCCAGCACCGGGGTGTCCCGCTTATTTGACCACGTGAAGAGGCGATCGAGCAGCGGGAGCTCAAGGAGAGCAAGGTTGTCAATGGTGCTATTGAATTTCTGTGCCAGCCGGCGATCAAAGTTGCCCGTGTTTTTATCTCCCGGCCCCCTGGTGAGATTGAAATCTCCCACTACGACCCAGCGGGTGTCGTTCCGGTGGGGGAGGGCCTCGAGTTCACTAAGGAAAGCATCCGTTTCGCGGTGGTCGGAGGGAGCATAGACGTTGGTGAGGGAGAAGTCATGCTCGGAGGAAGTGGAGGAGAACGGGACGGAGAGAGTGAACTCGGTATGTGTCACCGGGCCGGCCACGACGACGCGCGTGTTCCAGGCGATGAGCATGCCGCCCCGCGACCCGTCTGCGGGAGAGAAGCAGTACCCGTCGAAGTAGGGGGGGAGGAAGCTTTTACAGGAGTGGGCGTCAATCGAGCGGAGCTTCGTTTCCTGGAGACACACGATGTGAGGGTGCGCCACCGAAATCGAATCCCTGACTGCCTCGCACTTCTTGTTTTGGCCGAGGCCACGAACATTCCAGGAAAGGATGGAGTAGGTAAAATGGTTGCGGTTTTGACTCATAGCGAACGGTTACAGCACCGGGGACCGCCCCAACTGTCAAGGAAGACATACAAGCAGACTCTAAGCGGATACAAGCGACAAGAAGGAAAGGTGAACAAGCTAAGATGGGGGACGCCAGGACAATCGCCGTCACGGACACAGCCGGAGGGGGCGAGGGCGATGCAAAAGAAGCCTAAGGTGCGGCGGCGCCGGCCGTGACCAGGGGCTACGACCGCGCCCGTAGAGGTGGCCACGGACGGGGGACTCATGGAGCAGCGATGGTGCTCCCCTCGGCCACAGCAGTCGCCTGGCCAGAGTTGCAGGACAGCCCGGCTGCCTTGGCCAGGCGCTTGAGGTCGAGTGCGCCCAGGGGAGTGCGGCGCTTGAGGAGCCTCCTGCCCTTCACCTGCTTCTTGAGGGCAGAGGAGCAGGTCGCCAAGTTGTCCCTGAGAGCCCGCAGCTTGCTTGCCTTGGAAGCCACCGGGATGAAGGAGGCCGGCGCTTTCTCGGCCAGCCGAGCGCTGCTGCGGGACGGAGCTGCAGCCTGGGCGCGCCTGCCTCGGCGGCGTGGAGCCGGGGGGTCCTCGCTGACGACCGGGGACGGCGGCGGGGTCGGGGGGCCGGGACCTCTTCAATCTCAGAGACCCACGCACTGGACCGCGGCGCTCCGGCGTTCCTGTCCGGGCTGGAAGGGGAAGGGGTGAGAGGAGGGAGAGCAAGGCGGGAAACAATGACAGAAGGAGAGGACGGGATTTCGAACCGGATGAAAACGTAGCCGTAGCCGGGGTAGAAAGCCGGCCCACCGTAGCCACCCGTCCCACCAAAGGCGTTCAGCCCGCCCAAGGGGGCCCCGTGGAGCACCGGCCCGTAGGCCGCAGGAGCGCCGTAGACCGCTGGGGGCCCAAACGGCCCAAGCGGCCCGCTCTGTCCACCTCCGTTCCCGGGCGCCGGCGGGCGCGGGAAGAACGGGCGCAGGTTCCCATCGCCGTCCAGCTGCTCCGCCCGCGGCCAGACCTTAAGGATCTGCATGGAGAAGCGGATCCCCACTGCTCAGCCCTCTGGACCTTTGCCGGGGTTCCCCAGCTTCTCCCGCGTCTTGATCTTGTCTGGGTTCACCACCGCGATCACCACCCGGAGGGACGAGTAATACGGTTATGGACTCTATTTTTTATATTCTACATATGCATGGAAAGTTTTGAGGTCGATCTACATACGCATTGACTGGTTTTGAAACTTATCTAGGCCAGTTTTGAAACCGGCGCACGAACGACTTTGGTCATCCGAATGTATCTCAATCATAGTTCAAGGGGGATTGCTCCGATCTCGCTCATGGGGAACAAGCAAAACTTGTATAGAAAATGTTATTTTCAGAATAAGACCACCCCCTCTGTATATATTTCAGCACAACCAATCGAGGTTAACCACACATAATTGATAAAAAAAATCAAGCTACTATACTCATTTTTTCAACCTTTAGCTCTTCCAGCCCTATACTATATCCACCACTTCTCCGGACAATGTTTGTAGCGCTTTAGACGGCGCTGCCTACCCCAAGGCTACCCATTATGCTCCTCCCCTTCGGGTCTTATCGAAAGGTGTTCCTAGTCCTTTCGAGTGAAGAACGAGTGTCAAATCTGTGTAGTTGACTTGCTAGTTGTTGGGCACGCTGCGTTTGATCTCTCCCATTGTGTGCATGGCAGCGTGCAGCCTCGGGCAATCTAGCTTTAACTGGTGTTTGATCAGATTTCACATCAACATTACAAGAACTGAAATAATAGGTTTGGGGGATATAGTTTGGATCTCATTCTCATTCCTTTAGCTGATTTCATACTAGTGTTTTTCCCACATGGAAAGTTACTTTTCATGCAATCTGCTCAGCTGGTTAAGGTCTATCTACCAAAAATGGAAACTTGGCAAATGGCAATACCAACGAATGGACAAAGGGAATCCAGGCAAAGGAGGACATCCGCCATTCCCGTTGTCCATGCATGCTGCATGCAGCCAGCCCCGCCACCCATCTCGCGTACTTATCTCCTCCTCCTCCCCGTGCGAGCAGCCCCTCATCATCAGCGCCCCTCCTCTTGTCACCAGCCTCCTCCGACACGCCGCCCACGTAAACTGCACCGAGACACAGGTAGCCATGGCAGGAATCCGCGCCCTGCCCCTCCTCGTCGCGGCCGTCGCGGCGCTCCTAGCCACGCCTGCGGCCGTGAACGCGGCCGGGCTGGCGGACATCTGCAGGGGAACCGCGTTCCCCCAAATCTGCACGAGCACGGTGGGGCCGGACCCGGCGAGCAACGACCCGGCGCTGGACCCGTTGGCGGTGCTGCGGATGCAGGTGGAGGCGTTCCTCAAGCGCACCGAGGCGGCGAGGGCGCACGTCAGGGAGGCGGCCGTGACGGCGTCCCCCAAGGCGCGGACGGTGCTGGACCTGTGCAACAACCTGTACCTGGACGTGGAGGACAACCTCGGCGCCTGCAAGCGCGCCATCGGCTTCCACGACGCCGTCACCATCCGCGCCACCATGGGCATGGCGGCGCAGGACATGCAGAATTGCGACGAGCAGTTCAGGCAGATCGGCGAGCCCAACCCCATGGAGAAATTCGACGCGGATCTCGTCGAGATGTCCGAGAACTGCCGCTCGCTCTCCAACATGATATGATCGATCTCCTTCTCCACGTGCACGGACGACGACACGGCCGGCCGGTGGGCCCTCGCAGCGCATCGTTGCCGCCGCTGCAACGTTATTGCACGCGTGCCCGCTCGCGCTCTCGCGCGACATTGACGATGCGTTAAGTTTATTTGCTTTGGCCATCTCACATTATTATTTCCTGTAGAGATGTGTTAATTTGGTCTCGGAAACGGGGAGGCGAATTGAGGTGGAATATTTATATATGCATTCATTCAAATTTGAATCACAGTTTTTGATTCTAGAAGACTGAAGGATAGATAGATCATCTGACCATGCTGCTGTACTCTCTTTTCCTCGTCCTGAATTATTTACCATTTAGTATTTGAAATTTAGCTTACTCCATATAGAATTTCATCTCATAAAACATGTAAATAACCAAGGTTTACTATTTGAGTAACAGTTGCAAAGCACACCTATAATAGCCATTTTCTCCATAAACATTAGGGTGTGTTTGGTAGCTAGGGATCTGGATTCTTGCAGAAATATTTCATATCCAGATTCTTTCAAGAAACGTTTTAGGTGACAAATCAGAACCACTTTATGAGAAACTGTTTGGCTGTCGGGCTAGATTTTGATTCAACAAAAAAAAATATTCTTTGTTGAATCAATTTAGTGATTCAACCTAAAATATGCTTTAAAATTTTTTGAAATATTTTGTAGGTGAAAAAAGAATTTAAATATAACTCATTTAGTTTGCCTAGTGTAACCAGCTACAGGGAAAAATATATACAATCACTAATGCATACAAAGAGGTTAGAAACTGAATCGGTCGAAACCAGCTCTGTTTCATGTGCCTAATGTAAAAAAAGGAGAATCGTTTCTCCTAGATTATTCCAGAACGAAAAACTCGAATCTAAATTCGTTTGGTAATGATTCTTGTGTTGGAAAATCAGGTAATTTCCAATTAATTTCCAAATTAAAACCAGAATATAGATCATGACAAGATGATCAACTAGATTGAGCATTGCACGATTACTAGCATGGCAGATCAGTATATCGCATATACTAGCAGGACAAATCATAATATCACATAGCATTAACATGATAACTAGTGTAAACCCAACTCGTACACCAGTTAGATTTATACCTGCCGATTGTAGAAGTACTTGGTGGTGAAGATGCATACGACGATTTCAACATGAGCTTGTCACTGAGCGTCTCCCGTAGACGATCCCACAAGCCTGACAACGACGAGACGACGTGCTGCCGACGACGATGGCACGAGCTTGTAGCTAGGCGTCTCCCGTGGACGATCAAGCAAGCCTGATGACGATGTTCTGCCGACGTAGAAGATTTGGGAGCAGTCGCGCTAAAGAGCGCTTCCCAAAAACCTTATTCGCCTTCTCCCGGTGCAGGATCGCAAAGACGAGGGTTCCGGAGACCTGCTCTCCCGGTCGCCGGTGCACGCTGACGATTAGGATGGAGACTACGGCGGCAACGCAGTAGCGAGAAGAGGAAACACTATTTTACTACATTAGGATTTTTTAATTGAAACTCCCAATTGTAGTCTTTGTTGTGTCTATTCCCCGAGGATCGGTACGTATATATGCGAGAGGAAGACCTCCTACATCCGCATCAACTAGCAATATGGTACTAATTGATATTGTAGCTCCCACCTTTACTCATGGGCTTAAACATTAAAGCCCATTAGGGAACACATTTATTGGGCCTTTGAGATTTATTAGAATTTCTTCATATGGATTTTAGGGGAATATCCATATAAATTCTAACAATCTCCCACCATATCTCAATTGCCCATTATAGACATTTTCCTTCTCTCTCACTACTGTTTATATACTAGTATTTCAGCAGAGACTGTTAAGTTGAACATCTGCCTAGAGCTTCAAGTTAGACCAATTCACAACTTGAACAATGAACTATGCCTTGAATTGCAAGTTTTGTGCGAATGAGTTTTACTCAAAGTCAAACTAGTACTGGCTACCAGTAGCCTTCCCCGTGGGTGGAGCGTATACGTCATACTCCCTGGTCTCTTCATGAGCTTACTAGAGACCACCCAAGTCTCATAGACTGCGATGTTTAACGAGTCAAAACTCATATAGGTATGTTCATTCAATAATGCTCACAGCAGATAGCATCTTCGCTTGTTAAAGCCAATAGAACATATTAAGGCATTAGCCAACCTGCCATACGGTGCCTCATTGCATTGAGAGTATTGCATCTTCACTTAGAGAGGGTTATTATTATACTTTTCTCGGTTTACCAACAAACCTTGTTCTTCCCCGGATCCTTAGTCACGGGATCTCCGATCAAAAAGGTTGGGTTACTACTACTGTAAACTCACATGGGTCTCATACCCATCTCCCTTGATGCGATTTCTATCACATTCCGTGATAGCCCTTTTGTAAAGGGATCTGCCAGGTTTTTGTCTATTTGGACATAAGCCACACTTATTGCTCCGGAATTTCTCAGCTTCCTGACAGTTTTCAAACGTCTTTTAACGTGTCTCGTTGACTTCGCATTATCCTTAGCACTATTCACTTTAGTGATCACTGTTTGATTATCACAGTTCATAAGGATAGCCGGTATTGGTTTTTCAACCACCGGCAAGTCAGACAAGAGCTCACGCAACCACTCTGCCTCTGCAGATGCTGTATCCAAAGCAGTAAATTCTGCTTCTATGGTTGATTTAGTCAATATAGTCTCGTTTACAAGACCTCCATGACACCGCACCACCTCCAAGAGTAAATACATACCCACTAGTGGCGTAGATTTGATCAATATCGAAATCTAGTTCGCATCACTATATCCCTCTAGCACAAACTGGGTGCCCCGAATAGTGAATCCGAAAACTCATTGTACCCTTAAGATAACGCAAGACCCTTTTCAATGCATGCCAATGATCATCACCGGGTTGGACATGTACCTACTCAACTTGCTCACAAAGCAAAAGAGATGTCTGGTCCGGTTTGCGCTAGCTAGATACATGAGTGAACCAATTATCTGAGAGTATCTCAATTGATCTCTAGTAATTCTCTTGTTCTTTTTCAATGTCACAATAGGATCATAAGGTGTTGGAGAAGGCTTGCTATCCATAAAGCCAAAACGGCTCAAGAGCTTCTCAACATAGTGAGATTGCAACAAAGTAATCCCACTCTCTTCCTTAATCAGCTTGATGTTTAGAATTACAACAGCCTCTCTGTTGACGGTCGTTAACTCATAAAATTAACCGTCAACTTAGCATGCAAATGGACCTATTTATAAATACTTGATAGATATAGGGTTACCACTGACAGAATTCCACGAGTTTTGGTGAATATCTATTTCTGCAGGGTGACAGCTGAAAACTACCCAAGATGGTCCACATGTCGGGTTTACATAGAGAGAAAGACCGAACGGGTGAAAAAGTATAATCTAGAAGACTCTAGAAGGCGACACCTAAAACCTGGGGCCCACCTGGCATTGTCCAGGGGCGGCCGACTCCCCACCTCCACCAATCAGGTGGAGTCTCGCGGATCCTGCCTCCACCGACTTTGAAGATGAATAATAATCGTCCATTTCGGTCGGTTTGATCCGAGGGCTGTGGTTCATTCTAGAGGGCTATATATTCAGAGCCTCTGGCCCCAGGAGAAACCCTAATTCATTCTAGACTTCAGATTAATTCATTCCAGAGAGAGAGAATTAGCTAGAGAAGGGTCCCTCGAATGGATCTATCTCTATAGGGTATTAGTATCTAGAGAGATTGAGAGAGTATAGAGTGGAGGTAGATTTGGAGGAAGCCCGGCCTGTCGGTGTCTCCTCTCCAGTGTACCTACAGGATCAAGTCTCCTAACCAGAGGCTTGGTTTCAGGATCGTTCGACAATTCAACTTCTAATACTAGTAAGTTCGTTGTTATTATTGTTCTTCGGTTTACAAGGTTACTTTATTCACTTCGCGTTGGGAATAGAGTAATCGTTCTTTAGCATAAGCGTGGTGCTTAGGCTAGGTTCACTTGTAGATGCTCCCTATCCGGCCGGAACTGTGGTAGTAGTAAGGGAAGTGACAATCCCTTTATTACCTTTGTAATCCACTTCCCGTTGGTAGGTAAGGTAGGTCCTTTGTGCCCGGTTTAGCATCCTCTGTGGTGTCTTTTCCTCAGGTACCCCCTTAGAACAATAGTCTCAAAGCTTGCCATAGGTTAGAAGAAGACTGACGAAAGAGTTCTCTCTATATCGCTTAATTCTCACTTGACTAGCAGCCCAGGGTAGTAGTAAAGGTCAGGTTAGTCTATTGCACGTTTTCTCCTAGTGGATAAAAACAAATACGATACTCGGGACTTATCTCCCGGTGAAGTGCTCACCGATATCCGTGCGCTTGCGGATTGTTTCTCTTTGATTCTTTCGTGTGCGTATCTAGTGTCAACAAGCATTTCGGCGCCGTTGTTGGGGAGAAAGACGGTCTGCTTAGATAACCTAAATCTTGCTCTACCTTGTACCTATACTTTTATCTTTTTCTTTCACTCTACTTTTCCGTACATTTTATCTTTTTCTATCCTTATGGATAATTTAAATTCCATTCCTATCTTTCAATTTTCGCACCCACGAGACCAAAGATAGTACCACATGAGTCATCACAACCTATCCAAACACCTAGCTATAGGCCGAGTCCGCGGTTGATTGCATTGGTCCAAAGCCTATCCTTTTCGGGAGAAGGAGACGAAAACCCTTACCTTCACATTAGAGATTTTGAGCAAACATGTGACTTGTCTTCGCATAGAGGGCATGTCCGACAAAACCCTCCGTTGGAAGCTATTTCCTTTCTCATTAAAGGGAAAAGCTAGACAATGGTATGATAGAGCTGTAGGTAAGCAACAAGGGGATTGGGGATCCTTACGCTCCAACTTTTGCCTAGATTTCTATCCCATCTCCCAAATCGTCGACCTTAGAGTCAAGGTTCTGACTATTAAGCAAGAACCTGAAGAATCTTTGGCCTCATCCTGGAATCGTTTTACTACACTTTTAGCATCGTGCCCGGACCTTAGTCTACCGATCCCATTCTTTTACAACATTTTTATAAAGGTCGAGAAGAGACGGTAGAAAATTGCTCGACACCACTTCGGAGGATCATTCTTGCATATCTCTCGCTGAGAAAGCAAGATCTATCCTAGACCAAATCCTATCCAAGTGAATTAGACAACCTCCTAGAAGTAGAACCACAAGTAGCCGAAGCCAAACCTTGCCGATACACCAACAACTTCGCTAACCCATGTCTTGAGCAAGACAAGGAAGACATTCCACTTCCTGATTTTATGCTAGATATTGAACCTGATCTGTTTTCCGATTTTGGAAACATCTTCAACTATCACACAGTGAAGAAGCCACAAGGCAAATATCACCCAATAAAGCCATGCAATATTGATGAGGATATTCCAACAGGAAAGACCTCAGGAGAGCTAGTGTCTGTTATGAGCAATGAATGGCTAGAAGAGTCAGAGATTTCCTCTGAAATAATTCGTTTGAATTCATCTTCTCTTCCCATTCGTTGCATGATTAACAATGATCACATAGATGCTCTCTATGATCCAGTTGTGGGTATAAATATCATGTCTACCACACTAGCAAAATATCTGCAAAGAGATATGACATTAACCCCAACAGTGAAATTCATAAGGAATCTTTCAAGACAAATTCTTCCCTGTTTAAGAATCCTACATGTCCTACCACTCCGGGTAGAAGAAACCCCTGTTCACTTAAGCTTTTATGTCTTTGACATAGGGGATTTTCACCTGTTGATAGGACAACCATTTAGAAGACTTCTTTATGAAGGACAAACTGGGAAACTAAGCATTTGTTTAGGCAAGAAACTCCAATTCACAATGTCCATTTCACACTCTTTAAATGCTAGGACCGAGCCCTATCCGCATTATGATCCATTGGAGGAATTTGGAGCAGCTTCTCTAGAATTCCTAGCTAAACCAGAATTAGAAGACGAAGCAAGATTCTTCATAGAAAAGGAAGTCGACCCTTCCGAGAATGAACCTTTAGATGAGTTTGCCTTACCACCTAAACCTCCTATTGAGTTCAAACCTTTACCAAATAGGTCTTAGATATGCCTTTCTAGGAAATGATCCGAGTCTCCTGTGATCATAAGTGATGCTCTCACTCGAGCAAACTTTTCGCTTAATGGCTGTCCTAGAAAAACATCAAAAAAGCTTTTGGCTACTCACCCCAGACCTCAAAGGAATTAGTCCTCCCTTTGTACCCATCGCATTCCCACGGATCCCGATGTTTCACCATCTAGAGAACCCCAACGTAGACTCAATAATGCGATGAGGGAAATTGTTAAGAAAGAGGTTTTAAAATCGTTGCATGCCGGGGTCATTTACCCCGTGCCACACAGTGAATGGGTCAGCCCTGTTCAAGTTGTGCCTAAAAAGGGAGGCATGACTGTTGTCCAAAATGAGAAGAATGAGTTAATCCCTCAACGAACCGTCACAGGATGGCGAATGTGCATAGATTATAGAAAGCTTAATAAGGCAACAAGAAAAGATCACTTTCCTTTGCCTTTCATTGATGAGATGCTAGAGCGATTAGCCAACCATTCCTACTTTTGCTTTCTTGATGGATATTCCGATATCATCAAATCCCTATCCACCCTAATGATCAAAACAAAACAACCTTTACATGCCCTTATGGAACCTTTGCTTACCGTAGGATGTCTTTTGGGTTATGTAATGCGCCAGCTTCTTTTCAAAGATGTATGATGTCTATATTTTCTGATATGATTGAAAAGATTATGGAAGTTTTCATGAATGATTTTTCTGTTTATGGAAAAACTTTTGATGAATGTCTTGAAAACATAGATCGAGTGTTGCAAAGATGTGAGGAGAAACACTTAGTCCTTAATTAGGAAAAGTGTCATTTCATGGTTAGAAAAGGAATAGTGCTAGGACACTTAGTGTCTGAGAGAGGCATCGAGGTAGATAGAGCCAAAATAGAAGTAATTGAGCAGCTGCCTCCTCCTATCAATGTGAAAGGAATTAGAAGTTTCCTTGGCCATGCTGGTTTTTATCGCAGATTTATAAAAGATTTCTCATTCATTGCTAGACCTCTTACCCGCTTATTGGCTAAGGATGTTCCTTTTGACTTTGATGATGCCTACTTACAATCATTTGAGATCCTTAAGAAAGCGCTTATTTCTGCTCCAATCATTCAACCCCCTGATTGGACTTTACCTTTCGAAATTATGTGTGATGCAAGTGACTACGCCGTAGGGGCGTGTTAGGACGACTAAGGATAAGAAGCATCATGCAATAGCCTATGCTAGCAAAACTTTGACAGGACCTCAGCTTAATTATGCCACCACTGAAAAAAGAGCTTCTAGCTGTTGTCTTTGCAATTGATAAATTTAGATCCTACTTAGTGGGTGCCAAAGTGATTATTTACACTGATCATGCTGCTTTAAAATACTTGCTCACTAAGAAAGATGCTAAACCTCGTTTGATAAGATGGATTTTATTACTCCAAGAATTTGACTTAGAAATCAGAGATAAAAAGGGAGTAGAAAACTCTGTTGCCGATCACTTGTCTAGAATGCGCTTTGAGAAACCACAGAACTACCCATCGACGACTCACTCCGGACGACATGCTCTACGGAATCAACGAGATCGACCCCTGGTATGCGAGATATTGTTAACTTTATGGTTACGGTTACGTACCACCGGGAGGCAACAAAAGGAAACTTATCCGGGAGAGTCGTACTCATATATGGGATGAACCCTACCTCTTCCGAGTATGTTCGATGGCTTGCTCGAAGATGTGTGCCCACTGAAGAAGGAATCAAAATTATTGAAAGATGCCACTCATCACCATATGGAGGCCATTATGGGGTGTTCCGTACACATGCGAAGATTTGGCAATGTGGATTCTTCTGGCCAACAATGTATGAAGACACAAAAGACTTCATTCGGAGATGTAGTCCTTGTCAAAGACATGGCAACATTAATTCAAGGGATGCCATGCCACTCGTCAACAATCTCCAGATCGAGCTCTTTGATGTCTGGGGAATTGATTTTATGGGACCATTTCCACCGTCGAAGAAATGTGAATACATCCTTGTAGCAAGGACTATGTGTCCAAATGGGTTGAAGCCCCGCCATGCAAAAAGGCAGATAGTTCAAACTCCAAGAAGATGTTCGTGGAAATAATATTTCCAAGATTCGGTGTCCCGAGGATAGTCATAAGTGACGGAGGATCACATTTCATCGACAAGCGTTTCGAGCAATACTTATTGAAGCATGGGGTACGTCATAACGTCGCTACTCCGTATCACCCTCGACAAGTGGCCAAGCAGACATCAAATAAATAAATCAAGAATATTCTTCGAAGACAGTTAATGAAATGGGAACCGCATGGAAGGACAAGCTTCCCGATGCACTATGGGCATATCGAACAAAGATACAAGACACCTATTGGGATGTCACCATATCAACTGGTCTATGGGAAGACTGCCACTTACCAAGAGAGCTAGAATTCAAAGCTCACCGGGCCATCAAGAAATGGAATATGGATCTAGAAGCAAAGCGGGAGAGAAGAGAAGGATGCAAATCTCTGAATTAGAAGAATGGAGAGAAAAAGCCTATCACAATGCCAAGATATACAAAGAGAGAGTAAAAAGATGGCATGACAAGAGAATCAAAATCAAGGAGTTCACACCCGGAGACAAGGTATTACTTTTTAATTCCAGGGTCAAACTCTTTGGGCTAGGAAAGCTTCGAAGCAAATGGGAAGGACCATTCGAAGTAGTGAGCTCATCATCGCATGGAGCCGTTACGCTTCGCAACAACGAAGGTACGATATTCAAGGTAAATGGTCAACATCTTAAAATATTTTTAGAGCCCATTGAAGAAATAGGTGAAATAGATGAATTAAATTTCTTTCTCAATTAGGTAGTTGGGCCCGACCATTTTACTTTTCATTTTTCGGGGTCCAGAATATTTTTCCGAATGACAAAAATACATAAAATAGGTTGCGAAAAACCCTGACCGGGGAGGCCACCTGTCAGAGGCGGCCGCCTCTGACCTAGAGTCGGCCGCCCCGTGGCTTCACCCATTCGCCACCGCCTTTTGCATTCGTGATCCTTCCATACTCTTCCTTCAGGAATTTTTGCCGATTAGGGTTTTTGGGATTACGTTGACGCGTTATTCCTTCGGAGATTCCTTTTAGATGCTTTCCCAGCCCCCTATATAAAGAAGCCCAGCCTTAGGCCAACCTCATTCCATCTAAAGCCTCCTCCTCCTAGCATCAAGCTTGCTACGCAAAGCAATGGTGAAGCCGAGCCGTAAAATTTAGATAGGAGATTGATCCGCTTCGGGATTGATCTCAACACCATCCCAAAGGAGGAGCCTGAGAGCAAGGCCATCGTTCTTGCTGAACCCAAACCTCTAGCCTCAATCCCTCCAAAACCCCAAGCTTACAGCCATTGCTACTTCGCCCAACCAGTCGTCGCTACACCCAAGCCTTTGCTCCTAGATGGACCTCCACCAAAGGGTCCTATTGTGAAGCTCCCTGAAGGCACCAAGATCCTCCCTCCTAAGCACAATGAGATGCTTATGGGAGTGAAGACCAACAAGCAAGGGGAGATCGTCTGTGCTAGGTATAGCACTGGAGAGCGCTCTTATTTTGAGGGAGTCCGAGCTCACCCGAGCAAGGTCAAATTCATCCCTCCAAAGGAAGCCCCAAGAGCAGCTCTCGCCGCCTCAGAAGCTCCACGGAAGCGTCGCAAGACCGTTGCAGACTTAGAGAAGGAGTTAGAAACTCAGCGTGAAATTATTGCATCTCTGCAAAACTCCCAACGTGTCCAGAGCAGTAGTATTGTCACTGTCATAGATAGACTTCGTGCGCTAGAGAAAAAGACAGATAAGTTAGAGAAGAAGTTAGACGCTCTGGAGAAGCGAGTTAATTAGACAAGATTTATCTTAGCATCAGAAAGGCCTAGTGAGATTTAGATTGCTCAGTTAAAAGCTTTAGTTTGCAATGTGCTTAGTTAAAGTTTAGCTCGATCTTAGTTCCTTCTTCAATACATGTAATCCAGGCCTTAATGAAGATGAAATAAAGTTTTTTTAGTTATATTTATTATTGGATATGTGTTGCCTCTTTTGTCTCCACCTTGTTGTGAATGAAGATAACAGGAATCTAGTGTGGGGGAGGCAACCGACGACGAAACTAATGGATATCAGCGAAACAGCAAAAATATTTGAAAAGATATGACATAAAGACCACGCTCGGCGAAGCAGACCCCGAGGGGCCACCTGCCAGAGGCGGCCGACCCAGATTCAGAGGCGCTCGCCCCTGGGGTGGGCCCACTTGGCTCCAGCTTTCGTCCACAGTCAGGTTTGGTTCCCTACGTTCCAAATTTTATACCGATCACGTTTTTTCGATTCGTTTGAGGAACACCTTGAATTAAATCACCTGCTATATATATATTGAGAAGGTAGATTATTTTAATCATGACCCCAAGATAGACTCACACCATGATAATTCCCGAGAATCCTGTTCTTTGTTGGGAACGTTATTTATAGGGACCCCATTTTACTTAGGTTGTTGTGGACAAGTGAGATAGCATGGACCATGAGAACCCGATTTCTTAATGTCTAGTTGCTTGGAGAATTTCTTTTTGAAAATCTTAAAATTTTTAGCTACACTTCTCCTCTATGGTGATAAATGCCTATAGAGCCTCGTCGACAAAAATCTGAAAGACTAGCACATAAGCTTTTTATTTGTGTTGAGAAAAGTCTTGGCGGTGTTAGAGCCAAGAGAAGGGTCTCTTACTCATATGATCAAGTGCACTTACACCCACATATATATCTGCTGCTCCTACACTGGGAGTACGCAAAAACATGCTTTCCGCCATTTATCCATCTCCTACACTGGGAGAGGATAAATACACTTTTTAGGACTTCTTTATGCTCCAAGGATTGTTATCATCATCTAGTATTTTGGAAGAAGATTATCATCATCATCGTATCGTCATCATCGTCATCATCATGTTCAAGAAAGTTATTGTGTCCAATATTGAGACATGGGCTATGCAAAAACAAATTGTTAAAAAAAGAAAAAAAGAAAGATATAGCCCATGAGCTCCAAAGTATTCGATCCCAAGAGAAGAAAGTTCATAGAAGCTCAAAGAGTTAATCGAAGAAGATCAATTCATCATTCAAGACAAGATCGGCAAAGCAATGTTCAAGAGATGAGTGTGCAAGAGAGGGAAGGAGCATCATTACTATCAATTTAGCCACCAAATATTCCACACACTTGCACACACTTGATTTAGAGTAAGGTCCCCTCTCCGTGGTTCCCGTTTTTGACTAATCAACATACGCGGTAAAAATTCTATTCCTTGAAATACCTTAAACTCCGTATAAGCCTTTATAGAATAAGAGGCATACCCTTGACATGCCTCAAGTGAGTTCCATAAATACTACATACATTGAGAGATTTGAGTGCTCTATACAAAGTGAGTTCTACAAATACCACATATAATGAGTGATTCGAGTGTGCTACATGATGGAGAAGGGTAAGCTAAGTTTTCTTTACAAAAATATTATAAAAACTCCAAGTGACAGGATTGATAGAGGAAGGATCTCTACTTCGCTACTGTTCCATCTTTCAACTCCCCAAAGTTTAATGGTAGACACTTTGAATCCCGCAGTGCAGGTATGATCGTGGATAATCTAATGTTGATGTCTTGGTTTGAGGCTATGCTTAAAGTAATCCATCCTTTTCCTAGAGGACGAGTAAAAGACAAGTGTGGGGAGTTTGTTGACGGTCGTTAACTCATAAAATTAACCGTCAACTTAGCATGGAAATGGACCTATTTATAAATACTTGATAGATATAGGGTTACCACCTTGTAATTCCACGAGTTTTGGTGAATATCTATTTCTCAGGTGACAAATGAAAACTACCCAAGATGGTCCACATGTCGGGTTTACATAGAGAGAAAGACCGAACGGGTGAAAAGTATAATCTAGAAGACTCTAGAAGGCGACACCTAAAACCTGGGGCCCACCTGGCATTGTCCAGGGGCGGCCGACCCTAGGCATGGGGCGGCCGACTCCCCACCTCCACCAATCAGGTGGAGTCTCGCGGATCCTGCCTCCACCGACTTTGAAGATGAATAATAATCGTCCATTTAGGTCGGTTTGATCCGAGGGCCGTGGTTCATTCTAGAGGGCTATATATTCGAGCCTCGGCCCCAGGAGAAACCCTAATTCATTCTAGACTTCGATTAATTCATTCCAGAGAGAGAATTAGCTAGAGAAGGGTCCCTCGAATGGATCTATCTCTATAGGGTATTAGTATCTAGAGAGATTGAGAGAGTATAGAGTGGAGGTAGATTTGGAGGAAGCCCGCTGTCGGTGTCTCCTCTCCAAAGTGTACCTACGGGATCAAGTCTCCTAACCGAGGCTTGGTTTCGGGATCGTTCGACAATTCAACTTCTAATACTAGTAAGTTCGTTGTTATTATTGTTCTTCGGTTTACAAGGTTACTTTATTCACTTCGCGTTGGGAATAGAGTAATCGTTCTTTAGCATAAGCGTGGTGCTTAGGCTAGGTTCACTTGTAGATGCTCCCTATCCGGCCGGAACTGTGGTAGTAGTAAGGGAAGTGACAATCCCTTTATTACCTTTGTAATCCACTTCCCGTTGGTAGGTAAGGTAGGTCCTTTGTGCCCGGTTTAGCATCCTCTCGTGGTGTCTTTTCCTCGAGGTACCCCCTTAGAACAATAGTCTCAAAGCTTGCCATAGGTTAGAAGAAGACGACGAAAGAGTTCTCTCTATATCGCTTAATTCTCACTTGACTAGCACCCGGGGTAGTAGTAAAGGTCGGGTTAGTCTATTGCACGTTTTCTCCTAGTGGATAAAAACAAATACGATACTCGACTTATCTCCGGGTGAAGTGCTCACCGATATCCGTGAGCTTGCGGATTATTTCTCTTTGATTCTTTCGTGTGCGTATCTAGTGTCAACAAGCATTTAAGGCGCCGTTGCGGGAGAAAGACGGTACCGCTTAGATAACCTAAATCTTGCTCTACCTTGTACCTATACTTTTATCTTTTTCTTTCACTCTACTTTTCCGTACATTTTATCTTTTTCTATCCTTATGGATAATTTAAATTCCATTCCTATCTTTCAATTTTCTCGCACCCACGGAGACCAAATAGTGCCACATGAGTCATCACAACCTATCCAAACACCTAGCTATAGGCTGAGTCCGCGGTTGATTGCATTGGTCCAAAGCCTATCCTTTTCAGGAGAAGGAGACGAAAACCCTTACCTTCACATTAGAGATTTTGAGCAAACATGTGACTGTCTTCGCATAGAGGGCATGTCCGACAAAACCCTCCGTTGGAAGCTATTTCCTTTCTCATTAAAGGGAAAAGCTAGACAATGGTATGATAGAGTCGTAGGTAAGCAACAAGGGGATTGGGGATCCTTACGCTCCAACTTTTGCCTAGATTTCTATCCCATCTCCCAAATCGTCGACCTTAGAGTCAAGGTTCGACTATTAAGCAAGAACCCGAAGAATCTTTGGCCTCATCCCGGAATCGTTTTACTACACTTTTAGCATCGCCCGGACCTTAGTCTACCGTGATCCCATTCTTTTACAACATTTTTATAAAGGTCTGAGAAGAGACAGTAGAAAATTGCTCGACACCACTTCGGGAGGATCATTCTTGCATATCTCTGCTGAGAAAGCAAGATCTATCCTAGACCAAATCCTATCCAGTGAATTAGACAACCTCCTAGAAGTAGAACCACAAGTAGCTGAAGCCAAACCTTTGCCAGATACACCAACAACTTCAGCTAACCCATGTCTTGAGCAAGACAAGGAAGACATTCCACTTCCTGATTTTATGCTAGATATTGAACCCGATCTTTTTCCGATTTTGGAAACATCTTCAACTATCACACAAAGAAGAAGCCACAAGGCAAATATCACCCAATAAAGCCATGCAATATTGATGAGGATATTCCAACAGAAAGACCTCGGGAGAGCTAGTGTACGTTATGAGCAATGAATGGCTAGAAGAGTCGAGATTTCCTCGAAATAATTCATTTGAATTCATCTTCTCTTCCCATTCGTTGCATGATTAACAATGATCACATAGATGCTCTCTATGATCCAGTTAATGGTATAAATATCATGTCTACCACACTAGCAAAATATCTGCAAAGAGATATGACATTAACCCCAACAAGTGAAATTCATAAGGAATCTTTCAAGACAAATTCTTCCCTGTTTAAGAATCCTACATGTCCTACCACTCCGGGTAGAAGAAACCCCTGTTCACTTAAGCTTTTATGTCTTTGACATAGGGGATTTCCACCTGTTGATAGGACAACCATTTAGAAGACTTCTTTATGAAGGACAAACCGGGAAACTAAGCATTTGTTTAGGCAAGAAACTCCAATTCACAATGTCCATTTCACACTCTTTAAATGCTAGGACCGAGCCCTATCCGCATTATGATCCATTGGAGGAATTTGGCGACTTCTCTAGAATTCCTAGCTAAACCAGAATTAGAAGACGAAGCAAGATTCTTCATAGAAAAGGAAGCTGACCCTTCTGAGAATGAACCTTTAGATGAGTTTGCCTTACCACCTAAACCTCCTATTGAGTTCAAACCTTTACCAGCCGGTCTTAGATATGCCTTTCTAGGAAATGATCCAGAGTCTCCTGTGATCATAAGTGATGCTCTCACTCAGGAGCAAACTTTTCGCTTAATGGCTGTCCTAGAAAAACATCAAAAAAGCTTTTGGCTACTCACCCCAGGACCTCAAAGGAATTAGTCCTGCCCTTTGTACCCATCGCATTCCCACAGATCCCGATGTTTCACCATCTAGAGAACCCCAACGTAGACTCAATAATGCGATGAGGGAAATTGTTAAGAAAGAGGTTTTAAAACTGTTGCATGCCGGGGTCATTTACCCCGTGCCACACAGTGAATGGGTCAGCCCTGTTCAAGTTGTGCCTAAAAAGGGAGGCATGACTGTTGTCCAAAATGAGAAGAATGAGTTAATCCCTCAACGAACCGTCACAGGATGGCGAATGTGCATAGATTATAGAAAGCTTAATAAGGCAACAAGAAAAGATCACTTTCCTTTGCCTTTCATTGATGAGATGCTAGAGCGATTAGCCAACCATTCCTACTTTTGCTTTCTTGATGGATATTCCAGATATCATCAAATCCCTATCCACCCTAATGATCAAAACAAAACAACCTTTACATGCCCTTATGGAACCTTTGCTTACCGTAGGATGTCTTTTGGGTTATGTAATGCGCCGGCTTCTTTTCAAAGATGTATGATGTCTATATTTTCGATATGATTGAAAAGATTATGGAAGTTTTCATGAATGATTTTTCATTTTTATGGAAAAACTTTTGATGAATGTCTTGAAAACATAGATCGAGTGTTGCAAAGATGTGAGGAGAAACACTTAGTCCTTAATTAGGAAAAGTGTCATTTCATGGTTAGAAAAGGAATAGTGCTAGGACACTTAGTGTCTGAGAGAGGCATCGAGGTAGATAGAGCCAAAATAGAAGTAATTGAGCAAACGCTGCCTCCTCCTATCAATGTGAAAGGAATTAGAAGTTTCCTTGGCCATGCTTGGTTTTTATCGCAGATTTATAAAAGATTTCTCATTCATTGCTAGACCTCTTACCCGCTTATTGGCTAAGGATGTTCCTTTTGACTTTGATGATGCCTACTTACAATCATTTGAGATCCTTAAGAAAGCGCTTATTTCGCTCCAATCATTCAACCCCCGATTGGACTTTACCTTTCGAAATTATGTGTGATGCAAGTGACTACGCTGTAGGGGCGTGTTAGGACGGACTAAGGATAAGAAGCATCATGCAATAGCCTATGCTAGCAAAACTTTGACAGACCTCGCTTAATTATGCCACCACTTGAAAAAAGAGCTTCTAGCCGTTGTCTTTGCAATTGATAAATTTAGATCCTACTTAGTGGGTGCCAAAGTGATTATTTACACCGATCATGCCGCTTTAAAATACTTGCTCACTAAGAAAGATGCTAAACCTCGTTTGATAAGATGGATTTTATTACTCCAAGAATTTGACTTAGAAATCGTAGATAAAAAGGGAGTAGAAAACTCGTTGCCGATCACTTGTCTAGAATGCGGTTTGAGAAACCACAGGAACTACCCATCGACGACTCACTCCGGACGACATGCTCTACGGAATCAACGATCGACCCCGGTATGCAGATATTGTTAACTTTATGGTTACAGGTTACGTACCACCAGGAGGCAACAAAAGGAAACTTATCCAGGAGAGTCGTACTCATATATGGGATGAACCCTACCTCTTCCGAGTATGTTCTGATGGCTTGCTCAGAAGATGTGTGCCCACTGAAGAAGGAATCAAAATTATTGAAAGATGCCACTCATCACCATATGGAGGCCATTATGGGGTGTTCCGTACACATGCGAAGATTTGGCAATGTGGATTCTTCTGGCCAACAATGTATGAAGACACAAAAGACTTCATTCGGAGATGTAGTCCTTGTCAAAGACATGGCAACATTAATTCAAGGGATGCCATGCCACTCGTCAACAATCTCCGGATCGAGCTCTTTGATGTCCGGGAATTGATTTTATGGGACCATTTCCACCGTCGAAGAAATGTGAATACATCCTTGTAGCAGTGGACTATGTGTCCAAATGGGTTGAAGCCCTGCCATGCAAAAAGGCAGATAGTTCAAACTCCAAGAAGATGTTCGTGGAAATAATATTTCCAAGATTCGGTGTCCCGAGGATAGTCATAAGTGACGGAGGATCACATTTCATCGACAAGCGTTTCGAGCAATACTTATTGAAGCATGGGGTACGTCATAACGTCGCTACTCCGTATCACCCTCAGACAAGTGGCCAAGCAGAGACATCAAATAAATAAATCAAGAATATTCTTCAGAAGACAGTTAATGAAATGGGAACTGCATGGAAGGACAAGCTTCCCGATGCACTATGGGCATATCGAACAAAGATACAAGACACCTATTGGGATGTCACCATATCAATGGTCTATGGGAAGACTGCCACTTACCGAGAGCTAGAATTCAAAGCTCACTGGGCCATCAAGAAATGGAATATGGATCTAGAAGCGAACAGGAGAGAAGAGAAGGATGCAAATCTCTCGAATTAGAAGAATGGAGAGAAAAAGCCTATCACAATGCCAAGATATACAAAGAGAGAGTAAAAAGATGGCATGACAAGAGAATCAAAATCAAGGAGTTCACACCCGAGACAAGGTATTACTTTTTAATTCCGGGTCAAACTCTTTGGGCTAGGAAAGCTTCGAAGCAAATGGGAAGGACCATTCGAAGTAGTGAGCTCATCATCGCATGGAGCCGTTACGCTTCGCAACAACGAAGGTACGATATTCAAGGTAAATGGTCAACATCTTAAAATATTTTTAGAGCCCATTGAAGAAATAGGTGAAATAGATGAATTAAATTTCTTTCTCAATTAGGTAGTTGGGCCCGACCATTTTACTTTTCATTTTTCTAGGGGTCCAATATTTTTCCGAATGACAAAAATACATAAAATAGGTTGCGAAAAACCCCGACCGGGAGGCCACTGCGAGGCGGCCGCCTCGACCTAGAGTCGGCCGCCCCGTGGCTTCACCCATTCGCCACCGCCTTTTGCATTCGTGATCCTTCCATACTCTTCCTTCAGGAATTTTTGCCGATTAGGGTTTTTGGGATTACGTTGACGCGTTATTCCTTCGGAGATTCCTTTTAGATGCTTTCCCAGCCCCCTATATAAAGAAGCCCAGCCTTAGGCCAACCTCATTCCATCTAAAGCCTCCTCCTCCTAGCATCAAGCTTGCTACGCAGCAATGGTGAAGCCAGAGCCAGAAAATTTAGATAGGAGATTGATCCGCTTCGGGATTGATCTCAACACCATCCCAAAGGAGGAGCCTGAGAGCAAGGCCATCGTTCTTGCTGAACCCAAACCTCTAGCCTCAATCCCTCCAAAACCCCAAGCTTACAGCCATTGCTACTTCGCCCAACCAGTCGTCGCTACACCCAAGCCTTTGCTCCTAGATGGACCTCCACCAAAGGGTCCTATTGTGAAGCTCCCTGAAGGCACCAAGATCCTCCCTCCTAAGCACAATGAGATGCTTATGGGAGTGAAGACCAACAAGCAAGGGGAGATCGTCTGTGCTAGGTATAGCACTGGAGAGCGCTCTTATTTTGAGGGAGTCCGAGCTCACCCGAGCAAGGTCAAATTCATCCCTCCAAAGGAAGCCCCAAGAGCGGCTCTCGCCGCCTCGAAGCTCCACGGAAGCGTCGCAAGACCGTTGCGTACTTAGAGAAGGAGTTAGAAACTCGGCGTGAAATTATTGCATCTCCGCAAAACTCCCAACGTGTCCGAAGCGGTAGTATTGTCACCGTCATAGATAGACTTCGTGCGCTAGAGAAAAAGACGATATAAGTTAGAGAAGAAGTTAGACGCTCCGGAGAAGCGAGTTAATTAGACAAGATTTATCTTAGCATCGAAAGGCCTAGTGAGATTTAGATTGCTCGCTTAAAAGCTTTAGTTTGCAATGTGCTTAGTTAAAGTTTAGCTCGATCTTAGTTCCTTCTTCAATACATGTAATCCAGGCCTTAATGAAGATGAAATAAAGTTTTTTAGTTATATTTATTATTGGATATGTGTTGCCTCTTTTGTCTCCACCTTGTTGTGAATGAAGATAACAGAATCTAGTGTGGGGGAGGCAACCGACGACGAAACTAATGGATATCGTAAACAAAAAATATTTGAAAAGATATGACATAAAGACCACGCTCGGCGAAGCGGACCCCGAGGGCCACACGCGAGGCGGCCGACCCAGATTCAGAGGCGCTCGCCCCTGGGGTGGGCCCACTTGGCTCCAGCTTTCGTCCACAGTCAGGTTTGGTTCCCTACGTTCCAAATTTTATACCGATCACGTTTTTTCGATTCGTTTGAGGAACACCTTGAATTAAATCACCTGCTATATATATATTGAGAAGGTAGATTATTTTAATCATGACCCCAAGATAGACTCACACCATGATAATTCCTGAGAATCCCTGTTGCTGTTGGGAACGTTATTTATAGGGACCCCATTTTACTTAGGTTGTTGTGGACAGTGAGATAGCATGGACCATGAGAACCTGATTTCTTAATGTCTAGTTGCTTGGAGAATTTCTTTTTGAAAATCTTAAAATTTTTAGCTACACTTCTCCTCTATGGTGATAAATGCCTATAGAGCCTCGTCGACAAAAATCAAAGACTAGCACATAAGCTTTTTATTTGTGTTGAGAAAAGTCTTGGCGGTGTTAGAGCCAAGAGAAGGGTCTCTTACTCATATGATCAAGTGCACTTACACCCACATATATATCTGCTTTGCTCCTACACCGGGAGTACGCAAAAACATGCTTTTCCGCCATTTATCCATCTCCTACACCGGGAGAGGATAAATACACTTTTTAGGACTTCTTTATGCTCCAAGGATTGTTATCATCATCTAGTATTTTGGAAGAAGATTATCATCATCATCGTATCGTCATCATCGTCATCATCATGTTCAAGAAAGTTATTGTGTCCAATATTGAGACATGGGCTATGCAAAAACAGTTGTTAAAAAAAAGAAAAAAAAGAAAAGAAAGAAAGATATAGCCCATGAGCTCCAAAGTATTCTGATCCCAAGAGAAGAAAGTTCATAGAAGCTCAAAGAGTTAATCAGAAGAAGATCAATTCATCATTCAAGACAAGATCAGCAAAGCAATGTTCAAGAGATGAGTGTGCAAGAGAGGGAAGGAGCATCATTACTATCAATTTAGCCACCAAATATTCCACACACTTGCACACACTTGATTTAGAGTAAGGTCCCCCTCTCCGTGGTTCCTGTTTTTGACTAATCAACATACGCAGGTAAAAATTCTATTCCTTGAAATACCTTAAACTCCGTATAAGCCTTTATAGAATAAGAGGCATACCCTTGACATGCCTCAAGTGAGTTCCATAAATACTACATACATTGAGAGATTTGAGTGCTCTATACAGTGAGTTCTACAAATACCACATATAATGAGTGATTCGAGTGTGCTACATGATGGAGAAGGGTAAGCTAAGTTTTCTTTACAAAAATATTATAAAAACTCCAAGTGACAGGATTGATAGAGGAAGGATCTCTACTTCGCGCTGTTCCATCTTTCAACTCCCCAAAGTTTAATGGTAGACACTTTGAATCCCGCGGTATGTGTATGATCGGGGATAATCTAATGTTGATGTCTTGGTTTGAGGCTATGCTTAAAGTAATCCATCATTTTCCTAGAGGACGAGTAAAAGACAAGTGTGGGGGAGTTTGTTGACGGTCGTTAACTCATAAAATTAACCGTCAACTTAGCATGGAAATGGACCTATTTATAAATACTTGATAGATATAGGGTTACCACCGACGAATTCCACGAGTTTTGGTGAATATCTATTTCGCGGGGTGACAGTGAAAACTACCCAAGATGGTCCACATGTCGGGTTTACATAGAGAGAAAGACCGAACGGGTGAAAAAGTATAATCTAGAAGACTCTAGAAGGCGACACCTAAAACCTGGGGCCCACCTGGCATTGTCCAGGGGCGGCCGACCCTAGGCATGGGGCGGCCGACTCCCCACCTCCACCAATCAGGTGGAGTCTCGCGGATCCTGCCTCCACCGACTTTGAAGATGAATAATAATCGTCCATTTAGGTCGGTTTGATCCGAGGGCTGTGGTTCATTCTAGAGGGCTATATATTCAGAGCCTCTGGCCCCGGGAGAAACCCTAATTCATTCTAGACTTGATTAATTCATTCCGAGAGAGAGAATTAGCTAGAGAAGGGTCCCTCGAATGGATCTATCTCTATAGGGTATTAGTATCTAGAGAGATTGAGAGAGTATAGAGTGGAGGTAGATTTGGAGGAAGCCCGGCTGTCGGTGTCTCCTCTCCAATTGTACCTACGGGATCAAGTCTCCTAACCGAGGCTTGGTTTCGAGGATCGTTCGACAATTCAACTTCTAATACTAGTAAGTTCGTTGTTATTATTGTTCTTCGGTTTACAAGTTTACTTTATTCGCTTCGCGTTGGGAATAGAGTAATCGTTCTTTAGCATAAGCGTGGTGCTTAGGCTAGGTTCACTTGTAGATGCTCCTATCCGGCCGAACCGTGGTAGTAGTAAGGGAAGTGACAATCCCTTTATTACCTTTGTAATCCACTTCCCGTTGGTAGGTAAGGTAGGTCCTTTGTGCCCGGTTTAGCATCCTCTGTGGTGTCTTTTCCTCAGGTACCCCCTTAGAACAATAGTCTCAAAGCTTGCCATAGGTTAGAAGAAGACTGACGAAAGAGTTCTCTCTATATCGCTTAATTCTCACTTGACTAGCAGCCCAGGGGTAGTAGTAAAGGTCAGGTTAGTCTATTGCACGTTTTCTCCTAACGGATAAAAACAAATACGATACTCAGGACTTATCTCCCGGGTGAAGTGCTCACCGATATCCGTGCGCTTGCGGATTATTTCTTTTTGATTCTTTCGTGTGCGTATCTAGTGTCAACACTCTCCTAGATCTTTCATGTCAAAACTCTTAGACAAGAAGGACTTGACTTCATTGATCACATCAATGTTTGTTCCGAAAATCAGAATATCATCAACATATAAGCACAAAATAACAGATTGGCCCCCACCATGTCGATAATACACACACCTATTAGCCTCATTAATAGCAAAGCCCGCACTAGTTAAAGTGGTGTCGAACTTCTCATGCCATTGTTTGGGTGCTTGTTTCAAGCCATACAACAATTTCAATAATTTACACACCTTCTGCTCTTCACCTTTTACTACAAATCCATCAGGCTGATCCATGTAAATCTCCTCATCCAACTCTCCATTAAGGAAAGCTATCTTTACATCCATTTGATGAATGATAAGACCATATGAGGCAGCCAAAGAAAGTAGTACTCGAATAGTGGTCATTCTAGCAACAGGTGAATAAGTATCAAAGAAATCTTCACCTTCCTTTTATGTATAACCCTTAGCCACAAGCCGAGCCTTGTACTTATCAATAGTACCATCAGGCCTAATATTCTTCTTGAACACCCATTTGCAACCAATAGGTTTATACCCAAATGGTAAATCAGATAACTCCCAAGTTCCATTAGAAAGAATCGACTCCGAACAGCTTCTTTTCAATCATCTGCATTAGGAGATGCATATGCCTCTGTAATAGAGGTGGGAGTATCGTCCACAAGGTATACAATGAAATCATCACCAAAGGATTTTGCAATCCTTCGTCTCTTGTTCCTCACAGGAACTTCATTGTCATCCTCCTCAAGGACTTCTTCAAGTGGTTGTTCAAATGGCTCAACGGGATGCTCGATAGGTGTAGTAAAATTAGGAGCTAACTCGGTAGAAAATTTAGCATTGCTACACATATCTTTCATAGGAAATATATTTTCAAAAAATGTAGCATCATGAGATTCAAAGATTGTATCAACATACATATCGAAACTTCAGATTTTACTATTAAAAATCTATAGGCAATGCTCCGATGAGCATATCCTAGAAAGACACAATCCACAGTCTTTGGTCCAAGCTTACGCTTCTTAGAAATTGGAACATTGACTTTCGCCAAACATCCCCACGTGCGCAAGTATGAGAGTGATGGTTTCCTTCCAACCCATTGCTCATATGGAGTTGTCTCTTTGTTTCGTTTGGAATTCTATTCGGGACATGACTCGCATCAATAAAGCTTCCCCACCATGCCTTAGATAAACCGGCGGTGTCTAACATGGCATTCACCAAGTCGATCGGTGTGCGATTTTTCCTCTCGGCAACCCCGTTTGATTCCGGCGAATAGGGAGGTGTCCTCTCATGAATAATACCATGTTTCGCACAAAAATCATCAAAAGATGTAGGAAAATACTCACCACCACGATCTGACCTTAGACGTTTAATTTTTCTCTCTAGTTGATTCTCAACTTCCGCCTTATAGATTTTAAAGTAGTCAAACGCTTCATCTTTAGTTTTCAACAAGTAAACATAGCAAAATCTAGTTGCATCATCAATCAAAGTCATGAAATACCTCTTTCCACCTTTTGTCAACACACCATCTCACAAAAATCAGAATGTATGAGTTCTAGAGGTGCCAAGTGTCTCTCCTCCGCTGCCTTGTGAGGCTTCCGAGGTTGCTTAGATTGCACACAACTATGGCACTTAGAACCTTTGGCAATAGTGAAATCTGGAATTAAGTTCAAGCTAGACAATCGTGACAATAAACCAAAGTTCACATGACATAAACAAGAATGCCAAACACTTGAACTATCATTAGTTGTGCCACAAATATGATTCACTGACTTATTACATAAATCTGCCAAAGATAGGCGGAACAAGCCTCCGCAATCATAGCCTTTACCAATAAATTGTCCATGCTTAGACATTACAACTTTATTGGATTCTAGTACCACCTTGAACCCATCACTCAAAAGAAGGGAGGCCCTAACAAGGTTCTTGCGAATAGTAGAAACATGTTGCACGTTCTTTAGTTGCACAATTTTTTCTGAAGTAAACTTCAAATCTACCGTGCCAACACCATGAACAGAAGCATGTGACCCATTCCCCATCAGAACAGAGGAACCTTGAAGCCCATGATAAGAAGAAAATAAAGATATGTCGGCACACATGTGAATATTAGCACCCGTATCAACCCACCAACTTGGGACCGAAACACCGAAAGTACGGTAGGAACATTACCACACTCCTCATCGGCGCGCTAATAGTCACGAGGTTGACATTCTTCTTTTTCCCACTGGAAAAGTGACCGGGCTCTCCACAAGTGAAGCAAGGCAACTCTACTTTAGTTTGCTTCTTCTCACGGTAGTTACTATCTTGGCATTAGAAGGTTTATTATTCGGGACTATTCTTCCTCTAAGAAGAGTGTGGTCTTCCGGAATCTTCTCTAATTTTCTCTAGAGATATTTCCCTCACATGAGCCAACACTAATCCAGAACACTTTAGCCTCTAGCCGAGCATGGTCTTAACTCGCCACCTCTTAAAATGTGCACTAGAACACTTTTCTAGTCTTAGCACGTCAGCGAAAACAGTCATACTTAAATCAGGAAAAAGCCTATAGTAAGGTTTTTGGATTGTTGAAAAATTAGACAATTTCTAGATTAATTTCCAAATTAAAACCAGAATATAGATCATGACAAGATAATCAGCTAGATTGAGCATGGCACGATTACTAGCATGGCAGATCAGTATATCGCATATACTAGCAGGACAAATCATGATATCGCATAGCATGAACATGATAACTAGTGTAAACCCAACTCTTACACCAGTTAGATTTATACCTGCCGATTGTAGAAGTACTTGGTGGTGAAGATGCATACGACGATTTCAACGTGAGCTTGTCACTGAGCGTTTCCCGTAGACGATCCCACAAGCCTGACGACGATGAGACGACGTGTTGCCGACGACGATGGCACGAGCTTGTAGCTAGGCGTCTCCCGTAGACGATCAAGCAAGCCTGATGACGATGTTCTGCCGACGTAGAAAATTTGGGAGCAGTCGCGCTAAAGAGCGCTTCCCAAAAACCTTATTCGCGTCTCCCGTAGACGATCAAGCAAGCCTAATGACGATGTTCGCCGACGTAGAAAATTTGGGAGCGGTCGCGCTAAAGAGCGCTTCCCAAAAACCTTATTCGCCTTCTTCCGGTGCGGATCGCAAAGACGAGGGTTCCGAGACACCTTTCTCCCGGTCGCCGGTGCACGCCGACGATCGGGATGGAGAGACTACGGCGGCAACGCAGTAGCGAGAAGAGGAAACACTATTTTAATACGTTAGGATTTTCTAATTGAAACTCCCAATTGTAGTCTTTGTTGTGTCTATTCCCAGGAGGATCGATACGTATATATGCGAGAGGAAGACCCCCTACATCTGCATCAACTAGCAATATGGTACTAATTGATATTGTACCTCCCACCTTTACTCATGGGCTTAAACATTAAAGCCCATTAGGGAACACATGTATTGGGCCTTTGAGATTTATTAGAATTTCTTCATATGGATTTTAGGAGAATATCCATATAAATTCTAACATCTTGAGTTTTTTTGGGCATGTAATGATTCTTGAGTTCTAGAGAACAATCGGAATTGTTTAAAGTCCTTCATTGATCCTGATTTCTCGGACACAATATAATACTACAAGTAACCAAGGACAACCCAACAAACAGGTAGGATCATAGGATCTTGCAACGTCAGTCCAATGAATACCCCATAATAATAACACATTTGCACGCATTATACATAGCGAAAAAGTTTGTAATATTTTTTGTCAAGTCGGTGAGGAGTCAAGAGAAGTTACTTTTTCTAGATCTAACTCCTCAATGCAAACACGACTTCGGCTTCTCCGGGCACTTTGCATGAGCCATTTTTAGATGGTTGTTTAGCAATGGTCCATGGAGGAGCCACAAGAAATTGAAGGTAAAGGTCATGTTCGGCCGATTGAGAAGCCGACAGATTTCAGCAAATTCATCAATGGTTTTGTAAGAGAAAATAAACTGAAATCTGCCAAAATTTGGCCTTTGAACCGGGTGAATAGTACCAAAGTCATGCCAAAGGCGGCCTAAGCGAGGAGGACTAGAGATCTCACAACACAACAACATCAACTGACTTATCAACCACAAAAACCATCGGCCAAACAAACTTAATCTTCATATAACATCTAAATGTGAGGGACAAAAGAGGGGACGAGAAAAATCCAAAGCATCCGAATTCTCGAAAATCCCATAATGTATTGCTTACTAGAAAACACAAGGGATACTACCTGGTATAAGACCTCCCTACAACACCTCTCGTGTTATTAGAAGGATTATGGACAATGTACTTGTTTGACGTGATCTCAAGCTAGAATAAATAACCAAAAGAGGCTATGTTTATTACTCAATCTTGTATATTCTGTAATCTTTATCTAGAATCCAGATTTGTAAAATCTCAAACCAACGATGGCACCAAGCAAATTCAAAGACGAGAAGGAGCAATATTTTCTAAGAAATATGTTATATTACAAGAAAACTTTCTTTCATCAGAACTGTTATCACTACCTAATAGAGCATGGTTTTATCCGAGGAACTGTGTTCTTCTATTGTTTTTTCTAGCGATTGTGATTTTTTTTAAAAAAAAATGGTACTGGTGATGAATTTGTCCAAGGGACAAATCGAGGCTAACTAATGGCCCAATCTGCAGTAACTTTCAGGGAGGCTGAGAAAGCAAAGCATACTCCCTCCATCTCTCTAAAGACTGCAATTCTAGAGCTGGGCACACATACCAAGGAATGATGAGAAATTACAAAAATACCCTCAAAAGTAGTCTCAGTACACACACGTGGCAATATAAGGAAGGCTTTGTTTTTTTTAACTAAGCCGCATGCAGCTTCTGGAGTTCTCTACTCATGCATAAGGACTCATGCATAAGGATACGAGATGGATTTTTTTTTACTCTGTACACGAGTGGGTCTCAGCTAACTTTAGCATTCTTTTGGAGAAAAAATTTAAACCATAGGATTGCAGTCTTTGGGGAGACGGAGGGAGTGGCCGTTTAGCTCAGATGGGCTATAGTTTGTTTTTCTAAAAGAAAAGGCACAGATGGGCCATACAACTTGCTGGCCTACTACAGCTCTATACATAATTTCCAAATCTTGGAATGCAAGTTAGCGGCCTCAAAATTTTCTCAAAAACAAAATAAAATAGCGGCCACAAAAAAGTATAAAAAGAAAAAGAAAAAGAAGAATATTTCGATCGTGGCGTGAGCTTTAACACCGCTTTCCCTCTCGCCGCTAGGGTTTCTCCCCTCCCCTTTTTCTCCCCTCCTCCCGCTCCCCTCTTGGCCTCTTCACCCCCGAGCCCGCCTAGGGTTTTGCCTCCCTCCCATCCCACCGCCGCCGTTCAGCGAGCGAGACCGAGGGGCTAGGGAGCGAGCGGCGCTTCGCCAGCCATGTCGCTGCGCCCGAGCGAGCGCGTCGAGGTGCGGCGGAACCGCTACAAGGTGGCGGTTGACGCGGAGGAGGGGCGGCGGCGGCGCGAGGACAACATGGTGGAGATCCGCAAGAACCGCCGCGAGGAGAGCCTCCTCAAGAGGCGCCGCGAGGGGCTCCAGGCCCAGGTCCCCGCCCCTGCCTCCGGGGTCGATAAGAAGGTGACGACACGCCGCCCGCTCCGCTCTCTGTTTCGATTTCTGTTGTTTTTTCATCTTTTGCTGCTGCGATGGTATTCTAGTGTTGGGGTATTGTCGCGATTGGACGGGTGTTCAGTATAATTGTGGTAGATCATTCAGTATAAGTCTGCTAGATCGGTTCGACTGTTAAGCAATGCCAAGATGTATACTCGACTACTCGCCCTTTCATCATGCTTATAGTACAAGTTGCAGCTCCTAGCCCTATGCGATTACTATGAGTATTTGCTGCAGAAAGCTGCATGCATATTTGATTACCTGTCATTCAGAGTGTTTGGTAATTGCCGTTGTACTCTCAGCTACCTTTAACCTTTTATTGTTCTGATTCTGATTATATTTGGTTGAGGACCAGATTAACTCCCTAGATTAGATTTTATCATTTTAGATGCAGGCTAGTAGTGATTTGACAAGCGATTTTATTGATTTGGATGTACTGGGAGTTTTGATTACTTTATATGTTTGTGATTTCTTAGGTATACTATACCTATCATCCATAGCATTCAAAGCGTAGGCATATGATTGTTAGGATATGCAGATTTTAAAATTTCAGAAAATAAAATGGCTTACTTCATATCTTGTGCCCAATACTATTTAGGTTCTTTTGATACTGACAATACTTGTGTCTGATGTTTGTGATGTGTTAAATTGGTAGCTTGAAAGCCTCCCAGCTATGGTTAGTGGGGTTTATTCGGATGACAACGGCCTTCAGCTTGAGGCCACCACACAGTTCCGCAAGTTGCTCTCTATAGGTACTAACATGCTCTCTTTCCAGTTGTTTTTGTTTCTTAGTTTGTAAACATTGGTTGAACTTGCAATATTTCTGAACCAGAGAGGAGCCCCCCCATTGAAGAAGTTATCAAATCAGGTGTAGTTCCAAGATTTGTGCAGTTTCTCACCAGAGAGGATTTCCCCCAGCTGCAGGTATATTGATACAGTTACAGTCTAAATCTTATTTCCTGTTGCCACTGGATGAAAATTGATTTCTCATCAACTTTGTAATTTTCTTGTAGTTCGAAGCAGCATGGGCTCTCACAAATATTGCTTCTGGCACTTCAGAAAATACAAAGGTTGTTATTGATCATGGGGCTGTTCCTATATTTGTGCAGCTTCTTGGGTCTGCTAGTGATGATGTTCGTGAGCAGGTATTTATTTAGTCTTTTGGCTTATGTGCTTTTTATTTTCTGTTTAGGAGTGTATGATGTGACAGTAATGCCCTTTCTCTGTTTTATAACAATACAAAAGGCTGTGTGGGCTCTGGGCAATGTTGCTGGTGATTCTCCGAAGTGCCGTGACCTTGTTCTTGCCAATGGTGCATTGATGCCTCTGCTAGCCCAGTTGAATGAGCATGCTAAGCTCTCCATGTTGAGGAATGCAACCTGGACCTTGTCTAACTTCTGCAGGGGGAAGCCACAGCCATCATTTGATCAGGTTTAGACAAAACTTTTTTTTTATTTCTTCTGTAACAGCGGTTAGCAACTAAACATGTTATTCTTTGGCTGTTATGACTAAGACTTTTCTGTCTTTGGCTGTTGTAGACTAAGCCTGCTCTGCCAGCACTTGCACGACTTATCCATTCCAATGATGAGGAAGTTCTCACTGATGCATGCTGGGCTCTGTCATACTTATCTGATGGCACTAATGATAAGATCCAAGCTGTCATTGAAGCTGGTGTTTGCCCCCGGCTTGTCGAGCTCCTCCTGTATGTGTTCTGTTTAACAACTTCATGCTGATTGCTTTGATAGTTTTTGTTATTTGCACCAGTTTTTTATCTTCATATGATCTGATGTGTGCTGATACCACATGCAGCCATCCGTCACCGTCAGTGCTTATACCTGCTCTACGAACTGTCGGAAACATTGTCACTGGAGATGATATGCAAACTCAGGTATTTTGCACACTTTATACCATCAGTTATCAGAGTTAATTTTGTGTGGATATGATTATTTAGTTGGGTCATGCTACATTTCATCACAGCACATGTTCCAAATTTAAGTGGTTCTGAAAGTTTCTTGTCAATTCTGTGGTGCCAGATGAACTAATGCGCTGTCACAAGCATTAAATGAAGTGCCAAGAAAGTTACTTGTGACCATGTGCCAATTTATTGATCTTTACTTTTTTTTGGCAGTGTATCATTGATCATCAAGCTCTTCCCTGCCTCCTGAATCTGTTGACACAGAACCACAAGAAAAGCATTAAGAAAGAGGCATGCTGGACAATCTCAAATATTACTGCTGGAAACAAAGATCAGATACAGGTAACATACAGAAAATCCTATGCCACTAGTTTGTTTTTACATATACTAAGTGGATGACATCAAAATTCTCTAGTGCAATGGTTATGTTGCAAATGAGTGTTCTAAGGGGTGTATTTAGCTCATATTTGTTGACTAGAAATTAGCACCTCTTAACCTCGTTATCATAGTGTTCTTTTATTACTGTCATTATTAATAATTTATAGTGAGGTTTTCCACATATGACTCATGTCATGTTTCTTTGCTTTCATATAGTTCGAAAATGTTAGTCATTGATTACTTACTTTGCTATATTGAATTTTTAGGCTGTCATAAGTGCTGGCATTATCGCTCCTTTGTTGCAACTGCTTCAAACAGCAGAGTTTGATATCAAGAAGGAGGCTGCTTGGGCCATCTCAAATGCTACCTCTGGTGGTTCCCATGAGCAAATCAAGTATACTCCCGTTACTGCACTGCCTTTTGGCTTCTGGAGTCATGTTCAATGCAACTTATGTATGTCTGCTTTGAGCCTAACTTAGAACTCTGTTGTATCTTCACTAGGTACTTGGTGGCAGAGGGCTGCATCAAGCCATTGTGCGACCTTCTTGTTTGCCCTGATCCAAGAATTGTAACAGTTTGTCTGGAGGGTCTCGAGAATATTCTTAAAGTAGGGGAGCATGACAAGAGCATGGGTACAACAGGTGATGGCAATATCTTTGCTCAGATGATTGATGAAGCGGAAGGTCTGGAAAAGATCGAGAACCTACAGAGCCACGATAATAATGAAATCTATGAAAAGGCTGTGAAGCTTCTTGAGGCATACTGGATGGAGGAGGAAGATGATGCAATGGCTACTGCTGGGGAAGCTGCTCCTGCTGTTTTTGACTTCAGCCAAGGTGGCAACCCTCCTGCTGGTGGTGGTTTGAGCTTCAACTGAATATACAGGTTCTCTCAGCCTTACCATGCTCATCATAGAATGTTTCAATTATATCCAATCCGTTGGACTTGCGGCTTATTGTTTCTGCAAAGTATTAATGTTCCTGATATTTCTCTTTGCAGTCTTTAACCAAAAGGGCGTTAATTCCCTTGGCGATGGGCTTGGCATTGGCTTGTCATGACAATGTAATGTGATCGATTCCATATGTGGGATAATGGTTTGTGCTGGGTCCAGTAAGCTCAAGATTTCGAGGGAGATGGATTAGCATTATTCCCAAGTGAGTCATGGATATCAATATCGCAGGGTCTGTAACAGGATTATAATAGTCGAACATCAGTCTTGGTTTTTTTTAGAAGGCTACTTTCTAGGGTTTGCGTCATTTAGTTGTGTGTGGCTACTGTATAGCCCGAGTCCAGTCGTCTGCAAGGCCGAAAGACATTTCTGAGTGGTTTGGTTTTGAGTTTTCTCAGGAATGGTCTGCGTTGCAAGGTTGTCCGAAGCTGTAAACCTTTAATGGTTCGAGTATATTGCTCGGCCTTGCACTACGGTATATCCAACCTGTTGAGGCTATATAAATGACTTCTAGAAACCTGTTTGCATCTTCATTGTTGGCTGTTTGTGCTAAAATTCGTGGGGGTGAAATAAGGAGAAAGTTTTGATGCCAAATTGAACTTTGAAGTAACGATTCTTTCATTGTTGGCTGTTTTTGCTAAAATTCGTGGGGTGAAATAAGGAAAAAGTTTTGATGCCAAATTGAACTTTGAAGTAACGATTCTTTGTAACAGAAAGGTAGTAACAAGGCCCTTTACAACTCAAATCCAACCTATTTCCACTCGTATTATAGGTTTTTGTTTGTTTGACATTTACAAATAAATATCTCGGTGCTTAACTGCTTGTATTCCAATGAACAAAGAAACTTAATTGGAAGGCAAAGAATATAGCCGTAGTGGCGGCGGGGCGCTCTCTGTTTCTGCCCTGTCAGATGCCGTTGGTTGGTCTTCCGGCCGTTTCACACGTCGGCGGCCTCCTTGGTGATGAGAGACGCGCGGCTGGGTTGCACCTGGCACGGTGCCGCTGTTATCTCCGGCGCGGACGGCGCCGGATGAGGGTGTGGACCGTGTGGGTGCGGCATCGGCGGGCGCAGGTGCTGGTGCTGGTGCTGGGCGCCCGGGTGGGGAGCGCCGTAGCCGACGAAGTGGCCGCCGGCGTGCTGGTGGTACTGCTGCCCCCGCAGGCGCTGCGCCTGCACGGCCGTGATGTAGACCACGAAGCCGACGACGACGGTGACGAGCCCCAGGATCCCCGCTGCCGCGAACATCCCCGGGCGCACCCTGTGGCACACGGGCCGCGGCTTGCGCCAGTCGCTCATGTGGCCGGACTCCACGGCGATGCCGATCATGAGCATCACCTCGGCGAGGCCGAAGCAAATCCTGCGAGCGAGCCGGGGACACAGAAAGCACATTATTGTTTCGTTTCGGCGAGCGAGGGCGTCTAATTCTAATTTGATGGGGGTTAAGAGTGACTGTCGTCATTAATTACGTACCACGTGAGGAAGAAGAGGCATCCGGTCTGCCAGGTGAGCGCGGCGGCGTTGGACGCGACGCGCGGGTGGTCCTGGGCGACGGCGAGGCCGGGGGAGGCGGACGCCGGCGCGGCGACGGCGACCAGCATGTAGGCGTGCTCGGCGAACATGGCGATGGCGAGGAGGATGAAGGCGCCGACGGCGTACGCGAGTGCGAGGCGGCCGTTGCCGCTGTAGACGCACACGTCCACCTGCTCCGGGCTGCCGTTCACGCTCATGAGGTAGTGCGACACCTGCAGGCAAGATTTCGAGGGAGATCGATGGGTTAGCAATGGCAAGTGGAGTGCAGTGCAGTGATGAATGAAGGAATGAACTTGCAGCGCCGGCCACAGCTGACGTGGCTTTAGACGACGATGGCGTGCATGACGGATCGGACACGTGCCTCTGAGCGCGACCCCTCGGCGGCGAGGCAGAGGATGAAGGCGACGAGGCCGCAGAGCACGGAGAGCGCGACGAGGGAGACGGCCACCTGCCCGCCGGACCGCGCGGCGCGCCGCTCCTGCGCCTTGCGCAGCGACAGGTCGTCGTGCGTCACGGCCGGCGGCATCGCCGTTGCTGTCGGCGGCGGCGCGTACATGGCTGAAGCAATGAGACGGGCACTGAACCTGCTACCACGATCCTATCTAGCTCGCTCGGCTGTCTGACTAGGCAACAATGGCTACGATGAAGAAGGACCTGCGGCGAGGTGTAGGCCTGATGGGTGTTGGAATATATGGGCACACGGGCAGTCGGGCAAGGGTAGCTACTATGCTTGCAGGCGACGGCTGTGGCAGGAGGAGATGCGCACGCCGCGAGCGTTGCATCGGCGGAGAGGAAGGAATTATACATGTAGCACCGAGAGCATCGAGGCCTTAGCTTGGGCGCGGCAGCACGGGAGGAATATGATCCACAGTGGTGGGGGGAGCGTGGAATTCGGCGTGCCTTGCTGGAGGAGACATTCCGATTCCTCGCCTTCACCTTTCGTTCACCATCACCAGGAGCTTCTTTAATCTTCTGCTTTAGCCGCGGCACGGTCCGAGTCCGACCTCGGAGGGGCTCTGTTCGTCGCCGTCGCCGTCGCCGTTGCTGATAGGCTGATCTGATGGCTCTAGCTGCGGTAAGTGCATTTTTTCCGGGAAAGGTGACGAAGGCGCTACGACGCGATCGGGCAGTGCGGCTGCGTCTTTTGCGCTTTTGGGGACTTGCAGGGGTGCCTTCCGGTTCCGGTTCCGGAGCCTATACAGCAGTCTGGTGTGGTGGCGGAACAAAACAAGCGACAGCGTTCGGCGAGCCGTGCAGGTGTGACACAGTAGCAGTGACACCGTGGTTCAATTTCAATTGGCCCGCCTGCGGCATGACTACAGCTGTAGTCCCGTGCAGTTATCCTCGGAGAGGGCACACGCACAAGTTACAAAAGTAGGCCATCCGTGCTCATCATGGCACTTTTCCTGGTGCATATATTCCGTTCTTCCTCTAAGAAACATCACTTTTTAATCCGATCGTCTTGTTAAAAATCATGCGACGAAGGTTCGTTGCCTGGGCTCCCGAAGCCTACCCAGGGCCTTCATTTGCACTAGGTTTGTTAGACCTGGCTTAGGAGCTCGTCCAAACAACCAATTTTGCGCAAGTTACATTCCGATGAAGAGTAAGAGCAACTTCAACACTACCCTAAAACCACTTAGCAAATCCTATTTTTTGGCAAAATCAGAAAAAAGCTCCACCAACACTACTCTAAAACCACTTGGCAAAGTAGCAAGTTTGGCAAAAGGAGGGCTGACCGGCACATATATGCGCGCGTCTGGGGCACTTAGCAAATGGTGCATGCGTCATCTCCTTCACGCGAGAGGAAGAGAAATCATCAAGTTGCATGCGTTCCCACAAAAAATTAAGACATGTGGACCACTTATTTTTAATTTGTCAGTCCTAAAATAGCAAACTGTTGGAGAAGGGCTATTTTTTCACTTGGCAAATGGGTTTTAGACTTGGCAAAACTAAGATTTGTCCAAGTGATGTTTGCCAAAGTATTGGAGTTGCTCTAAGTTTTTTTTTAATCATGAAGAGTAAGCTCCTTTATAGGTGCTAAAGCCACCAAATACACCCCTATTCACTGCGGAGAAGCTTAGTCTAAGCTTCCGGGCCGGCCCAAAAAGAATAAGGATGCTGTTTCAGATAGCCAGCCCACAATCTAAAAAAAAAAAGATAGCCAGCCCACAAAAAAGCGTAAATTGATGATTTGCCTTCCATAGTTCCATGGCCCAGCTCTAAACTTCACTTGTGGCCAGGACAAACCTTCAGAGTCACAGTAGGGCCTACTTGGTTGGCTTCCAATTTTTGCCAAACCAAAACCACAAGGCATCTAAATTTATGGTCGTCAATTGGTTCACTACCAACGAATTGGCACCACCAAATTCCGTGGCCAAAGTTTTGGCAAGTTTAGAAAATTCTTATAAAAATATATAAAAGAGAAAAATGGCAAACTTTGATTTTGGCAACCAACCAATTGCTTTACTAAAAATCTTGCCAAAGGCAACCAAAATTTGGCATGCCTGAATTTTGACTTTTTAGTTTTAGTAGGGCAAATTTTGGTTAGCAACCAAGTAGGCCCAGAGTCACGGCAGAAAACCTCTGATATATCGAAACACTATCACGAGTCACTACTGATAGTACCCTTTAACTACCAAATTTTAACTGAGCGCTGTTGTCATTACTCTACTGTGTGACTTCCCTTTTGATACTTGTGTTGAGGATAGAGATAGGGTTGGTTGCTGCTGCTACCACAAGTACATACCGTTCCATTTCATTTATTTATTTTTGTTGATTTATCCTCAAGGTTATGGCCCACACCGTGTTTGATTGATTAGCTTCCAGAGGACGTGAGCATCACTATAGCAGCCGTTGCCCCGTACACTCCTGGATGTGGAGCCTGATGGTAGGTTCCAACAAAATCTAACCCTGACCTCCAACAACCAGCACGTATCGTATTCAGCCTTCACAAAATCATTAAACTCTGCTTATTTATCCATAATCAATTAATCATTCGATTGCCCTTAATTCTTTTCTTTGACAGATTCTTTTTAGAGAATGCGCACACGTACTTCTGCACTCGTCTACATAAATAGACCCATGAAAACGTGTCAATCAAGAGGAGAAGAACACAACGTCACAACCACAATGATCAAGTGGTTTCGATTATTCCGTTGTCGCGCTTAGAGATTTTCTTGGGGGTGATTGAGTACGCGTAATCGGCAGCCGGCCGGTAAACATGCCGGCCGCATCGCCATTAAGCCGACAGGGCCCGAAATCATCGAGCGTGCGCCATGCAAATCCAGATGGACTTTTTTCTTGGATTCGTCGTAATCTTTTCCTTTTCTTGAAGCGAAAACCGACAAAGGCAAATAAAGGCATCCAGGAGAGCCCCTTTTTTCGGACTTGCAATCCAAGGAGTGTACTTTGGCCAAGTTTATTAGTTGGGGCCTCAGAGTCTCCCGGAAAGCTGAAAGAGCTGCCTGATAAAACTGCTTTTATTTTATCTTGTCGACAATAAACAAACAAATGTAACGACAGACTTGTGTATATTGTCAACGGTATACTACATCGGAAGAAGTCCATAAAATGGAAAACAGATTTTAACGGTCAACAGTAAACGAAAATCATAATGTATTTTTACATCGTTAAGTAATTTGGTTTACATCGTTAAGTATTTTTATATTAGTTGCTCCAGTTTATTTTTTGTTTCTTCCCATACAAGTTGACTTTTAATTCCAAAGTTTGTGAGTGATAGAGAAAAACATAATTTGCTTTAAATGTGTCATAAATTTTCATCATTATTTTGATGTGTTAGGAAATCTAATAATGAATTGCCATTAGAGATACAAAAAAAATGGTTGAAACATAATGATGAAAATTCCATAGTGTATCTTGTTAATATTCAACTTGTAGAAAAAAAATCTTGTTAAGGGATGAATTAAACCAACTACAATTATTAGGAGTGGAAATGGAACCAAATATTAGTTTAGGGAATTATGTGGAAATAGGCCGAATTTTGAGGAGTAATTTGTTTTTTTTTTTCATGTTCAATCATAGCCTCTATTAGAGATGCATGTGAGCCAACCCCACAAACCATATATATGCTTTAATCAAGTACTAACTCACTTGTATCCCTATGTTGTGCGCAAATTAAGCAGAAAATTGAGTTGCGGGTGATGGCCAGAGTTAAGTATGCTAGTTACTATGTTGTTTACTTCCCAAGTAATCCATTACGCTGAAGCGCCTGATTACTAACTTAGCTTCTTTAATTTATGTTCGACTGATTATTTGCGGCTTATAAGCCGGTTTGTGTTGTTTTGTTGTGAGAGAAAAACAGTATACCATAACTGATAAGCGAAGATGATAAGTTCAAGATTAACATGAACAATCTAATGATATTTATTTCGAAAACATGAACATTAATATTCTAGATTATAATTTGGTTAAATTTTAAATAGCTTGAATAAGGACATAACTAAGACATTAATTTTGTTTTTTAGACAAAGATGGTACTTAATACAAAGATGTCCAGCTATTATCTTCTGTATTTAGAAAAGAGAAGGCTATCCAAAGCCCGTGACATATACTCCCCAGATTGTTGCATCATGTATCTAGATTTTTCTTTGATGTTGTATGCATTTTTTGATTTGTTGCCCACACGGAAGGACGCATGGCGAGAGCACTCTTGTTGGGTGGTGGTTCGGGCGCCCAGTACGAAACCGGCCGTTTGGTACGGTCGTCGTCACCACTCCCCGGCCGGTGCTATCCAACCAGGAGACTAGCTATCTGCCATTCTATCGTGTCGTACTGGTGCTGCTCACGTTCATCTATCTATCCCAGATTCTAGCGAGCAAACAGAGAAGCAAACGCGTGGTTCGATGATTAGAACCCCGGGATGACCCGCCCGGGGCTCCAATCACGATCGCACGGGCCGAGATTAATCTTTGTGTTAAGCGAGTGCCGTTGCTTGCTGGGGAGAAACAAAATATTTGATTTGCGAGCTGTCTCGGTCGGATGTATGTTTTTGTTTTCGAATTCTTCGATCGTTGGCGCGGTATCATCAATCGGTAGAGCCAGTGGCGGATCCAGAAACCGACCACGGGGGGTGCTAAATAATATGGGCCAAAAAATTTTGCTCGCTGAACACAGTACACTAATTTAAAAGGTACATATAATTATAATAGTAAGCACAGAAAACTACCAAATACAAGGAGTCTTCCATCTTCAAGAATTCACACCACTTGAACCAATACCACTTGAACCGCCACGCTTGACGCTACATAATTTTTAAATGTCATGTCAAACACTTGTTCAATAACTAAGACAACAAGTACAAATAAAAGTACTAAAACAATATGCACCTTGGGACCTTGGGTGGCAAATTTATCTTACGGTTTCTTAAGCCTTGAAAGCGCTTTAGAATTTTATCATCTTCAATGGATGCAAACAAATCCCGCTCAATATAGCATATCATGCTATTATTCATCCAATCATCATTCATTCTATTCCTCCTGTCGGTCTTGATAATATTCATAGCGTGGTCTTTTTTGATCAAGTCGACTCTCTTGAATAGAAGCAACTGCATCTTTCTTAGGATAATATTTTTCCATTCTACAAAGTAAAACCAATTGAATTTGGATCATTGACTGAATTTTCTAAAACTAATAATGAAAAGAAAAATTAAAAGAGGACTAAAAGAGAAGAGGGGATCACTAACTCTGACTGGATGGGATCAGTCCTGCCTAGACTCGTCACTCGTGGCGTGGATCGTGGCCAGTTGGGGGCTGGGGCTGGTAGCTGGCGCCGTCGTCGTTCTGTGGTGGAGCAGAGGGGTTGAGGGGCGGCACCGTCCTTCACCGGAGTCCGGAGCAGCCGAGCAGGCGATCTGGCGAGGTGCGGTGGCTCGTGGACTCCAAGTCTCCGAGAAGTCGAGGAGACGAGACGATCAGACGAGGATGGGCGGCGGCGGGGAACGCAGGAGTACGTGAATGAATCGATGTGGTTGCTGGCTTGCTGCCTTGCTGGAGTACGTGGTGGGCTCAATTAGGCAAATAAAAACTCGTTTTGGGCTGGGCTGCAGCTGTTAAGAAAACCTGTTAATTTTTTTTTTTTTTGAGCCCACGGGGGTGAGCACCCCCAGCACCACCCGTACGTCCGCCAATGCGGTAGAGCTCAGCTCTCTCGCTCCCGTTCGATCAGACGTGCATGTGTCAGTGGTGCATCCTCCAGCAGTCCAGCACGTACGGTAATCTACCACTTACTAAACGTAAGTACTTGCGTTGTAAATAAATTCTCGACTGAGACGACTAATTTGTACGTACGTATATGCTATAAATTTTAAAGTTTTTTGTGTGACATGCCCAACCCCCAATGAAAATTCAGTTATCCCGGCCGGCCACGACGACAAAACCCCCCTGGGTCGACGACACCACGTTCGGGCACACGATCAAGTAAACCAACCAACCAACCATTCCCGTGTTTACACGTAGCCTCCCCTCTCTCTTCTCACTCCATGCACCTCACCAATCAATCGCCATAGCCGCCACCGCCACCGCCCGCTTGCCTTCCGTTCCCTTCAAAACCCCGCATGCCTCCCTGACAGGGAGACTCCCTCTCTCCAGTCGTCTCGACGACCCACTGACCTTCGCCGGCCGAAGACGATGCAGGGCGACGTCGCCGACGCCGACGACTACTTCTTCTTCAGCGCGCCGGCGAGCCCCGTGCACTACATCCTCCGCTCCCCGCCCTCCTCCACCGCCGCCGACTCGTCCCCTTACTTCGCCGGCGCCAGCGCCGATGCCGCAGGGGACTTCGAGTTCGCCGCGCACGGCGCGGGGACGCACGGCGGCCCCGGCACCAAGAGCGGCGTGGCGATGAGCTCCGCCGAGGAGCTCTTCGTCGCCGGCCGCATCCGCGTCGGCTGCCTCTCCCCGATCCGACAGGAGGACGGCGGCGGCGACGACGGCGACGAGGAGGAGCCGGAGCGGGACGGACGCTCGCCGCGGGCTACTCGCCGGGCAAGGTCCGTCTCCCCGACGCGGAGCCCCAGGGGCGCCGCCCTGGCCGTCGCCCCATCCGACCGCTTGGCGTCCGCCTCCTTGTCTTCCTCTTCCTCGTCGTCGTCGTCCTCGGCGAAGAACATTAGACCTCGACGGGGGATATCGCTGCGGGACCTCCTCAGCCGCACGGGCGGCGAGTGCGCGGGGCCGGCGGATAAGCAGGCATCATCAGCCGCCGAGGTCACCAGCAGGCTGGGTTATTTCTGGCCGCCGTCCATGTCCATCTGGCGCTCGTCCAAGAAGTCGCCGGACTCGCCGCTAGCGCTGCCCTGCCCAGCGCCACAGCCAGGGCGCCGCCGCTCCATCTCCTCGGACAGGGGCGCGGTACCGACGGCGGCGATGAGGGCGGTGCCGACGGCGGTGAAGAGGGCGCCGCCGGGCGGCAGTGCTCGGCGCACCACGTCGCTGCCGTACCGGCAGGGCCTTGTTCTCGGGTGCCTGGGCTTCGGGCCCCGGGGCTACGGGCTCGCCGAGTCCATGCATCCCCTCCCCTCCGCTGAAAATCAACCTAGCAGATGAACGACAGGTGTGTGTTTAGGCCAGAAATCACGCCATGATTATGCCTCGCTCCACGGCATTTTCCTAGAAATTGCAGGGGTTCTCAGCGAAATGATTCGATTTCAGCTACTCTCCTTGTCTGCCAGGAGTACTATGTGACACAGAAAACAAGTTTGGAATCGTCAGATTTTGTTCTTTCATGGTATGTTTTGTTACATATGGAGTATAAGTGTTTTTATTTTTATTTTTAATGGGAACAAATGCTGCAGCTATATACTTGTCTGGCGTACAATGATCATCCTTGAAAAACTCCAGTAGTTTTATCTGATGGAAAATTAGAACCCTTAATTAACTGATTGGTTCGTTGGTAATTAAGCGAGATGACCTATGTATAACAACTTTGAGGATAAGTTATGATACAAACAAATAATGCTACTGACTCTAATAGATTAGCGCACATCCCACAAGTGGCGATCAGAAATTGAGTACAAGAAACATGGAGGAGAAAGGTTCAGAAACTCCATATCTATAACCAATTAGACCAGTTCCAGCAGCAGACTTCCTATTGTGTAGTCGTCATGAAAAGGCAAGGTGAAAGGTACAACCTGAACCTTAGCTTGTCGAAACATTAAACATTTTTTTAAAAAATCCTGTGGCAAGTACAGGAGTTTTAACTAATGAGTACAAAAGGGACATTTTTGTTCTGTCTCTTGGATTTGTTCTTGATGCGCTCAGGTGGAAGATGAGATGTCTTAGTCAAAAGATTACACTTTAAGGTAAAAGAAAGCAATATGCCACCAATACATCCACTCTGTTAAGCAAGCGGCTGTGAATGATAGTGTTCTTACTTCAAAGCATCTCTTTAGGAATCATTCAACATAACTCAGTATCATCGATATTCACTTTCCTAAAAAAATCGAGGAAAAATGCTTCGCAGCTGAAAATTCGAACAATGTTTCGCAATTGGCACTGGTTTAGGTATTCCAAATAATGAGAATCCAAATAGAAAGAACCATTCTTCACAGATCTCTCTAGTCTCCACACCAAACTAGCTAACACTAGCAGCCATTATATCAGCCCTGTGCAAACAATGCTCTTGAATTTGCAAGAAAACCCAACAATCAAGCAAAGCTTCACCAACATATAGTCTGCTGCTTGCTACCGAGATGCCATCATGGATTCATTAGATTCAGGTATGCATTTGCAGAATCATGCACAAAAAAAAAATTCTCAAACCTTAAGCCCAATAATGAACTGAATAGAGGGTTTCAGGTTGACTAATGTGGATCTTGCAGACATAAATCAAAGATTGAATTTTCAGATGGGACATGTAACTAGCACATTAGAACTCTTTCGGCCACTGTAGCAACTTCTCATGGTCCAAATGCAAGTGACAGCAACATAAACAAGCTTAGGTTTGGATTACCTAAAAGTAGAAAAGCACACACATTGTTCAACTACATGATATATTTTGCTTGTCTTAGTAGTATGTTTTGCTTAGGATAATACATACTAATGGGAGTCCAATACTGACAAGTAGCATAGTACTGGGGTGAGTGAAGGAACATTTAGAGACAAGCTTCAGTTGGCCAAAGGTCCTCCATGCGATGATGACCTCTACAGAAACATATGCTTGAACTTGTCACTCGCCAGCCTGCACAACTGATCAAAAGGCTTGGGATCTGCCAGATAAACATGGTGAAAAAATCAATGGTGTTATCGATATAGGGGGAAATAAGTATGGATGCTATGTAATTAAAGCTGTTGGTGCAAGGCACAGCATAGAAGAGAGGCCTAAGTACAAGATGTTTATCTGCATCTCAAGTGTAAAAGGAATATATATCTACACAACTTTAAGCCATAATAAGCCCCTCTCATTGTCAATGGAGGATAGCATGATTAAAGTCCATGCCAGATAACATGTTTCTCGTCCTGAAACACATTCTAGGATCATGGTTGATCTCAGAGGCATACTTATCGATATCTGGGGATAAAACAAAACCATGTAAATGTGGCTAGGAGACATGAAAAAATAAATAAGATGCACATTCCTTGTAACAATGGGAGTCAATTTTGTTGTAGTTCAAGGAGCACCCAACATCTAACTATAAATCCAATTCCTAAATGTCTAGATACTAAAAGCAGTGGCTCCCTCCCTCCCTCCCATCCCTCCCTCCCGGGTGTCTTAGTAATCTGTAATTTGTGTAAACAGGAAAATAATGTAGGCTGTTTTGATGTTAAAACAGATATTTGCTCAGCTGGTTAGGAAAAACCCAGGCACTACCTGACAGGCTGACAAGTTCAGAAAAGAAGGGGACAAAGATTATTTCTTTTTACTTGCTTGGCTGATCCTTAATGTACACAGGTTAAGGTCAGGGGCCAAGCAAAATAATACCATAAGGGAGGGCAAAATAGTAGGCGATGGCTCACTAAGAGGGTGAAACTGAAAATTTTCAATGATTTTGCATGGTTAAATTGGTGTACATCAGTGGCGTGGGTATACTACAATCTTCTTATGACATGGAATGAAATAAGAGCCGGCAAAAGTTCGATGTGGGAAAGTTTAAACCATGTATGGTAGCACTCAGAATATACTAACAGTTCATACTATTGCAATCAAAGGGCCAAAGGCGTTTGAAATCTCACCAAAGTTGGTACCAAAATCTGTGCAAACTTCAGCACGGATGGTCTGGTTGTTTTCAGCAATTCCATAAACCTCCATAAAGTGTGATTCAGGGACGTCCATGGCGCTTTTGATACTCAGCTGACGCCCATCAGTGGACTGCCCGACAACCACTCCACCTTCATTGCGTTGGACTTGAACAACCGTGCGCACTCTTCGCCCAACAAACATGTTCAGAATCTCTGCATTGACAAGCGCTGCAGGGCTTGATGTGTCCATCTCTGCGAAGCAAGGATTTAGATTTTCAGATCGTTCAATGCAACTCAGTACAATCATCTAGCGAACAGTGAACCAAATAAATTCCACACATCCTCTAGTCACTGTCACAGAAGACACAATATCAAAGATTGCAGAATGATGAACATGTGCTTGGAGAGGATCTCTAAAGCAAACCATGTACTGGAATTTTGGTTGGCAATGTGACTTGTGAGTGGGTTAGAATATATATATACATGCAGCCTGAGATAATCAATTTGGGAATTATAGATGTGATATACCATAATATTTGTAATGCCTAAAGATTCTCAAGAATCACCTTCAGAATTTCTACCAACATAATTACTGTGAAATGACTGCAAGACATTTGTACAAGAACACATGCTTGTCAAAGTACAGTCAAAAAAGCATGTAAGAAGCATAATGAGTAAGCATATACAATCTGCTGGTGAGTATCACAATCACCTGTACTGTACACGACTAAGACGTTAGAACACTATCTAACAAAGTTTCTCCATTTAGGATTAGGATCAAAAACAAAAATCCTAGGCACCGGTTTGTAGATCTAAATACAAAAAGTCAGGCAACAAACTCCACAGTCACCCATTGATGGTCCAATCCGCGCCGCCTGGCTTCTCTACGCCCAACCTCGCCCCCACCCCTTTCTTCCGCGGGAATGGCGACGCCAATCATTAGATCAGGATTTGGGCTAGGGATTCTCTCCCCCAACCATGGAATCGGGGCGCAGCAAGGCTCGGGCATGGAGACAACAAAACCCTAGCAAAACTGGCGCGCCTGAATAAACCACGGTGTCGATCCCGCCCCCCAGATCCCCGCAGCTACTACCACCAATCAGACGAGGAAGGAGATCGAGCATTTCGGCCAGCCTTACCGTCCTTGAGGCGGCGAACGGATGAGGCCGATTCCTCTCGCGGGCGGCGACGGCGGAGTGCGCTGGGCTTGACCGAGCGGGGGAGACGAGGAGAGGAACGAGGCGGCGCCGGTGTGTGGGACGGGGTCACGCCGTCACGGGGGTACTGGGGTTTTGCGGCCCCCGTATGAGTAGCAAAAATCGCCGAAGGAGAGATTACCGGAGTGCCCTTGTGAAACGCGGATGGCGCCAAAGTCTTCGCTGATCCGTAGTTGCCGCGCACTTTTGGCGCCAAAACCTTTATCTCCGTCCCTTTTTTTTTTTTTTTTTTTTTTTGACTATCTCTCTAGTCTTCTTTTGAAGTCGATATAAGCAAATGGATCAAAGCTATGTTAGATTATCTCAAGATATTTCAAAATCTACTTGCAATCTTGATTTTTTTTTTTAAAAAAAAATTATAGGTTTGAAATATAACGCTCTTCAACAACTCCTTATTTCAACTCCAAATCTTTTCGCACCAGAAAAGATCAATCCGGCAATGTGAAACATATACCATCGATGAGGAGACGAAAGGACATAGGGAGAAATATGGAGAATGACAAGAATCCTAATACAAATGTATAAGAGATTTATATACGAGTGGCTGAAAGATGGGCCGTAAGGATCTATATAGCCTTTAGCTTGCTAAATCATAATACTTGCTCTTAAGCGCAAAGCGGACGGGCAACGCTTCACTATGGGCCATAAGCGCTCCCAAAGCGCTGCGACCGCATTGGTGGAGCAGCCGCAGGGGTCGGGGGACCGTCGACAGTCCAGGGGAGGCAGGTTGGAGAGGGAGGTGCATACACACAGGGTCGCCGTGCGGTGTGCGGAGGATGGACTACGAAGGCGAGGGTGTGACGGGACTGGCAAGGGGCAGGACGGGGAGCTGCTGACGCCGCCGCCGATCTGCTTATGCGGTGTGCCTCAAGTCCTCAGTTATAGGGCCCTGTTCGTTTGGTCTACCAGCGCTTCTCAGCCAGCGATTCAACGGTGTTTTTCTCTCACAATAAATCAGCAACAACAAGAATTAGTCAACTACAAACGACCAAACGAACAGGGCGTATACAGTATGTTGTGTGCGTGGGTTTGGGCTGAATTAATGGGCTTTTAGATGACCCACTAAATAAAAGCCTATACCATCCTTTTTTCTTTCCAATTTCTTTTTTCTTTCTTTCTATTTTTTTTCTTTCTAACCTCTTTTTGATTGTTCGCCTAAATGGTGGTTTAGCCTATTTACACACTTTTACGTCCGTACATTGTTTCATTAATCAATTGGTTTGACTATTTAAATGGTCATTTTGCCCGTTTAAACACATGTTTTTCCTAGATAATGGGCTAAACGAACATGTTTTGAGAGCGACAACTGAGGAACCGCTGAGGCGTTGGTTGGTACAATGAAGACTCGCTTGTCGCCTTGCCGATGCACAAGTGAGCCTCGGTAGAAAAATCATCGTGTCTTTTGTCTCCCGATGATTAGCTACTTCATTGTGATTGTTTCTTTGTTTTGTGATTGATTCTACATCCTCTTGGTGATTGGCAGCATCTTCACTACACTATCGGTATAAGAGTCACTCCTCTACCTTGCATTTATATTTCCTACCTTATCTAGTGTAGAGCTTGCTTAGTATCTTGCTAGTTGAGGAGAAGTAGCTCTCTAGTTATAATTAGCTTATCTTCTTGCCTACTAGTATAAAAGGTAACAACATAGCCTTATGTGAATTAGAGATCATATGTTAGAATTGTTAGATAGGAGGCTTGCAACACAATTCTAGCCTAGGCAAAATTGGATTTCACCATTTGTGTTGCTAATCAAATTTGTATAGTGTATTTATATAACTTTTAATAGGATATTCACCCTCCCCCTCTAAACAATTAGAATCTTTCATCCTTGCTATCCCATCTAGCTATTTTGACAGAAGATAGAGTTTTTAGAAATTGATGTTATTTTGAAGATGTTATCTTTGTTAGGTTGGTGTACCCCCGGTCCACCTTCCTATATATGATGATAGCATCCCTTTCTGTCAGACCCACAAGTTATTTTTATAATAATATTTTTTGTCATGTAAGCAAACCTGCTATAATACTATAATAAAGTAATCATATGTTGTACAAATAAATTGATCTTGTATACATATTTTTTTGGTGACTTTCCTGTATACATATTTTGTGCATTCGGTTTTGTCTTTAAAAATGGGCGTGACAATTAGGGGCCTATTATTGTGTTGAGGGCCCAATTACATAGCCAAGAGACTTATAAGATAATGAGTAGGGTCCATTTGTAGCCCCTAGATGCTTTTTTTTTGTAAATATAAGCCCCCATTAGGGAAAATTGAGAAAGTTTCTCCTCCCACGTCCCCTACAAAAGGGGAGGTGGAGAGAGACATGTGCATTGATTCATATTTTTGCTCTCTCTCTCTCTCTCTTAGTTGTTCTCTACTCTCATGCCTTGCTCTCTCTCTCTCTCACACACACACATAATTGCTCTCAACTCTTGTATCGATATCATTTTTTTGTTTCAAGACCAAAATTCTGAATGTTTATTGTATCACAAAATGCTTAAGGGCTTAGGAAGACTTAGGGACATGTTAACGCGTGACCCGTTGCACTCTAGGCGAGCATGTGATCCTGTCCTTATTTCCATTTAGTGTTTCATGCCTGTCCCCACCCCCTTCTCTTTCCCGATTTTGGAAATTTATTGAGGAAGAGATTAGAACTCGCAAAAATAACTAAAAACTGAAACTAAAATAAATGTGATACTTTGTGTGTTATATATAATATTATTATATACCCTCATTGACACTAGGATTATCAAACTTGTAGAACTAGAGTAGATTATGGGATGGTAAATAAGTTTTCACTTTACATTGTATAAATTATTTTTGTCAAATGTGTTACGTATAATATTAATCTGTGTTGTCAGAGTGATTTAAACAAAACTAATCTCAAAGATTGATCTTGGAATGTTCTATTTTTACTTCATTTTCATCATATTTAAAGGGTCTGCTAGATTTGGCTGAATAGTGCAATGGGGGGATAATTTAGAAATTATATAACACTAAAGAAGTGAAGCAGAAGAGGCTTACACGAGACATTCCTCCTTTTCTTCCTATGGACTTTGAATTAGTGCAGATTAGTCCTTAAATAAAAAAACTAAAAATACACACATAATTACAAACTGAAATTGCAAATCTAAAATGTAAAAACTAAAATTTAAAACTAAAATTGCTAAAATGAGATTTAAAACTATAAATATGAAATTAAAATTAAAATTAAAATGCGGAGTGAGACTAATAAATGAAATTACAAAACTAAAATTACTAAAAAATGAAAACTTGAATTACAAAATGAAATTAGAAAACTAAAATAAAAATTGAAGTTACAAAATAAACATGAAAACTCAAATTATAGGCTAAAATAGTAAAACTGAAATTTTAGTATTAGACTTCAGTTGAGCCAAATGGCTTATTCAAGTTCCATATGGGCATGCGAAACTGAACTAAAGATCCAATTTCAGTTACTTATTTGTCACTAAACCCAAAGCATATACAAAATGAGACTCAACTTAGTGGCACTAGATGAGTTAAACAATTATTGTTTTCCTCTCTTAATAGTACGGTTACAAAACCTAAATCACTCACACCCTCTATGTGTCTTAAGTGTCAAACAAAATCCAAATTATACATGCTTTACCTTGATCTCCATGGTTTTTTCTTTCTCTCTCTCCTTTTTCTAAAAGTGAAGCACATGATGACCACAACATGTCTATCATCTCCACATTCATGAACTTGTGGCCTTCTATACCTTGCCACCATACTCCATCATCTAGTGTCATCAACCTACTATGAAGGCCAAAGTTGTGTATCGTTGTATTGGAAGATCATGGAAGCATCTAGTTTAAGCAAAAGATAGTAATGCAAATGGAATCAATGAAATGACATATATGTTGTGGGATATCGTCATAGCAAAGCAAGCATGTATGGAAAATGAGACATGAGTTGATGATTTTGGATTGGTCTCTATAGTGGCTAGCTTTCCATGAACAAAAGATTGAAGTAAGTGTTAGGAGTGTCAAGAAATGGAGGAACCATGAATTAGCTGGATCATATTGATGTTGATCCATGTATATCTCTTTGTGAGTCAAACTAAAGCTTGATTGATCTTAACATTCATATCTAGAAGATATTCGAGCAAGGATCACAATATTGAAGAAATGGTTTTAAATGGATGCTTAATATGATGTGACTTGAGTATGGCTTGATAAGGTGAAGATATCAAGGAAAGGGCTTTGAGGTACTAAGTGAAGGTGAAGGGCAAGCTATGGCTTGGGGACCAAGGTACCATGGCTAAGGTGAAGATGAGAGTACTTGCATTGAGTCAAGGAACTAATCAAGTTGTAATGAGTCATATTGTGTTGAGGATCAAATTATTAGTTGAAGTGACTTGATGCAATGAGATGAGCTTATATGCATGGAAGTGGTTCAAGTCACATGATCAAGGTATAATGAGAATGAGTAAGACATATTTGATGGTATAGTCCTCAATTACCAAGTGAAGTGGCAACTAGCTCAAATGCATTTACATTCTTTTATGTTTTGAATTTAAGTTTAGGAAAGGTCTTACTATCAAGGGGGCTCAAGGATAGATGGCCACATGTGCAACCAAATGTTCATATTCCAAGAATAACATCCTCATACCTAACCAAAATAGCCACCCAAAAATTTCCTACTCTTGACTATTTTGGCCAGGACGTCAGTAATGCCTTATAAGGGTTCTCCTAGCTAATTCCGCGTCCAAGGAACAACCATAATTTCAAGGGTAGAAGAACAACCCAAGGGTAAGATAGATAAGGTGGGTAGAGATGGATTCCTATAGCTTTAGGGTCCTAAGCATAGCGATACAATACTTCCACTTACTCACTTCGGGCACCGGATCGCACCTGGTCTGCCAGGTGATGCCGGCCTGTAGCTCTACACCGCACCCGCACGTGGGGGATTACAAAGGACGGACAGGGCTGTCACCACCTGCCGCCTACCACCTCAACCGTGGAGTGCGAGGCAAACAAAGGCAGCCTCTAGCCTAGACACCATGTCTACACTAGCGACTACTACTCTAGCGTCGATCAGGGTGACCCGTCTTTATCAGGGGCCCTCTACTAGAGCATCTACACGAGGACGGACAATCGAACCCATGAGCAAGCTTGGTAAATCTCTACTAAACAAAAGACACAAAAGACTATAAGAAATACGAATACTCACTTAGCCAAGATCCCGTTAGGGAGCCGAGTAGAATATCCGCAGAGGTACAAGGTCGGGGAGGCGCCGACAAGCCCGGCGACTCCCCGCTCTCACGCCTCACATCTCGCTCTCTAACTCTAGATAGCTACTAGGGCATAGCCCTATGGAGTGGTGCTCTAAATCTACATCTTGTGGTGGCTCTTTCTCCCTTGAATGGTTGATTGTGAATGAAGAGAAAAGAGCCCCTTTTATATGTGGAGAGGAGGGGCTACTTGCAAATGTGCCACCTCAACATGGAAGGTGGAAACCGACCTCCCAACGTCGGTTTGAGGTACAATGCACCTGGACGCACCCCGAACCGACCTTCCCTCGAGTAAATGCACCGACACCGCCAAAGTGGGGCCCGAGTGGCGGCCGGCCGGCGCGGCCGCGCCCTGGCGCGAGCGCGCCACCTCCAAGGCCGTTTGGGCTGAATTTTGGTGAGTGGATGGGCCTCATCGACAGCTTTCCAACGCATATTCGTTTGCCTCAATTGGAGTCCGTATGAGTGAGATATGGCCCGTTTACTGAGACCCACTCATCCAGCCCGAGATGGAGTTGGACCTGGTTTTGGTCTTCTATCTTTTGGGCTTATGTTTGGCACTTTGGCCCATGTATGAGACTCACAATTGTCAGGCAAATGGGCCACCCTCTTATTCATGGTTTTCTTGTGTGCTTTGGCCCATTTGTGTGCATTTCCGGAGTTGTCTTCCTGCAAGCGACAATCACCGAAACTCGTGGAATATGTTAGCGTAAAGTCCTATTTGCTAAGTTTGGGATAGATTTTATATTCTTATTGGCGGTCTAAAATGTGCGATAAGGACCGCCAACAAGATCCCCCACACTTACTCTTTACTCGTCCTCGAGTAAAGCTTAGGACTAAGAAGGCTCATCTCTTTGATGTATAACCTGCATACAAGTTATTCCAAGCTTCACCTGCACTTGTGAACTTTTGAATTGTCTACCACATTATCTTGGGTAATTGAATAATGGAACAACATGGATTCAATCCCCTTGCATCAGTCATATCAGAAACTTGGGTTTTTTGAATGGTTTTATAAAAAGAAAAGATAGCCTTGCTCCTCATATGATTCACTCAATCGCTCAATGTGTATAATAACTTCACCAAAGGCATTTTGAGTTTTACCTTCTTTCTACCACTAAAAAGCTGAGAGTGGAGTTTTGGGTAGGTATGTAAAGTGGACATACTTGTATCACATATATTGTAAGGTCAAGGATCGAACCATACGGAGATTAAGCCATACACCTTGATTGAGATGTGCAAGTGTGTGGAATGTTTGGTGGTTCCTAATCTTTGTGGTATTTTTGGCTACTCCATGCATCATGATTATCTCTTTATTGAAGGATGGAATTTTTGGTAGAGCATGGGCTATGAGAGGTATGCTAAAAATCTATTCTCTTATTTCTTCTTTTTTTTCTTCTTCCCCTTTTTTTTCTTCTCTTTTTTTTCTCATTCTTCTTTTTTTTTATTCCTCTTTTTTTTCTTTTTTTTTTTCTTTTCTTCTCTTTTTTTTTTACCCTCCTTTTTTTTTTGAACGGGGATCTTTGCTTTCCCGTTGTCTTATTTCTTGTACCTAATCTAACTTGTGCCCCTTGACTTCTCTCTTTTTTTTTTTGAATAATCATAGCCCATAACTCTTTATGAAGAATTATTGAATGAAGAGAGATATCATGATGGAATATGTGGAGTAGATTTTTGGTAGCTAAGGAATGCGCAACCCTCAGGGTGAGAATCGGCATTTTTATTTGGTGGATTGGTGCGCAACTCTTAGTGTAAGAGTTGGCATTTCTGGTGGATGGGGTGCATGTTTGTGCACAACTCTCAGTGTAAGAGTTGGCACTTTATTTGGTGGGTGCAAGTGGATCTCAATCGTGGGTGTAAGGTCATAATCTCGCGTCGGTAATAACGATCCGACCGAACTCAATGTATGAACAAGCAACGTATGAAGGTTTTGTTCTATAGATAAATCATATGGCTCGGTGGGTATTTCATAATCATTGAGGAGCATGCTATTGAAATTTTTCTTTTGTAAAAATAAATCCCAAGTTCTTCACAAACAAAGCAAGGTTCAAATCATCCGGCTATATCACATACTCCAATTACTTAGATAACATGGGGTCCCTATGATAACTTGTTCACAAGGCATAGGCATATTAGTAAGGAATAAAGAGTATGCAAATCTTATCAAAGGATAGCACTGAGAAAAAGTTTTGTCTTTTTAATTTCAATAAACCTTAAACTTCAAAACTTTTGAGATGTGAGGATAGAGTTGCACAAACCATCGTTTGAAGATGAAGGAGTCAGAAGGTCAATTGTTCTTCTCTTGAATCTTTTTCTTCTGTCCTCTTGTCTTGCTTGATGTTGTGCGTTGTGTTGGGGAGATCTCGAATGCATGTGTTAGTATTGTTCGAGAGATCTCCCCCACACTTATTCTTGTACCTGCTTTATTTAAGAAGAAAACAAAAGAAAAACAAACACGGGCTCTACTGGTTGGAAAACCAGGGAGCCAGAGTTTTATTGATTAAATAAACCCCTTTTTTTAAAATTTTTTTAAACCTTTCTTTTTCATTTGCTCAACCAACTCGTAACTCAAACAAGGTCAAGATTAAGTTGCAATGTAAAATAGACCTTGATTTATCTCCATAAAAGATTACTTCCTATTGCTTATGGCAACAACTCAAGTTCATTAATCAAATTTCAACACCTTGTCAAAACTTGATCAAAGAAGGCAATTTTAACCTAAGCACCACGCTTAATTTAAAAAGCCTATGGATGCATCACATGTGCACATGTGAGCACACCCAAACATAAAGCAAATGACATAAACATGAGAAGCAAGAATTTGTATGATCACATGGAGACAAGTATGAGTAAACAAGTTAGTGAACATTACCCTTGCTTTACCTGAGCGTACTCACCGGTAGCGTATCTTTGATAGAAATTTTTGGCTTGCCACCATAGCGTCATGGATTTTTGCTCGGGTGTGTACCAACCCTAGGTCACACATAGCTAGTATGCATGGACCATGGGTCTTGATGGTAGCAAAGGTCTAGAGAAGGAGAGAACCCTTGCTCTTTCTCTTCTTCTCATCTTCTTTTTTTTAAGCAAGGTGAGGCACATCAACTTGAATTCACCACTTATTATTTTTTTATTTTTTTTCTTTTTTTTATTTCTTTTTCTTTTCTCACTCTCCTTTATTTCTTTTTTTTTAATCTTTCTTCTTTTTTTTCGGTGTCTCTTAGTGTGTGTGGAACATGGGCTTCTCACTTCCTTCCCCCACACTTGGACTTTTGTGTAAAAGCCAAGTGTAGCGTCAGGATCCCCTTGCGAGTGTGTTCCATTGCCTAAGAGAATCAAGGCTTGTACTGATGTCGCTCCTCGTTTGCAAGTGTTGTATGACCCGTTTTCTTCTCAACCTAAGATGATTAGCAAAAGGAATACCCGAGGGTGCATACTACTTGAAAACATAACCTTGCGATAATCCGGGGTATCTCCCGGCAGTGCTTAAGTTATGGTCTTAAGCTGGACCGTAGGAATTTATCTTGCAGCTCTTAAAGGTGGTGTTGGCCACCAAACATTTGGCAAAGGTGCTAAAGCTGCAAGGTTGATTCCATTGTCTTTGCTACGAGATTTGAAAGTGTATATGATAGCCATCCACAACCATCCTCTTAAAAGTTTTGAAACTAGTGTTAAGAGGTGGTTGGGATTCTCGTAGGAGCACGTGCTCAGAAGCGGAACAAACTCTAGAGATCCCAAAGGCGAGCATGAAACATGAGTCTCAAAGAGATTTTAGCATGCTCGTTAGCGGATTCACTCTAGTGTTGTTGCTTCAGGCATGTCCATGGCATGGGAGTTTTCATCCTTAAAAGATGTATCATGAAGGACTTAACATTGATTCTCGACAATTATCGGGAACAATGTTTTGATGGCCAGAGGGACATGTCTCCTATTCGAGCATGGGCGAAAGTGAACATTCCATTTCACAAGGATGAAAAGGAAGCTCAAACCTTGCCTGCTTGAATAGGTAGTTTTGCTTTGCCTTTGGGTCTCTGGGGCAAGAGATAAGGCTAGCAAAACTCTCATTTTCTCATTAGGGCTCCTTTGAGATGGTTCTTTTTAAAAGAGTGCCTTATGAGAAGATGAGCATCGAGGATGGCATAAATGAAGGTCTATGTAAACCTCGGTTCAATCATTTCAAATGGCACGGCCCTAACACAATCCCACAACACTCGGATGAGCTTTGATTGGCTTTTGATGAGTTTTTCTATCGGGACTAGCGGCATATTTCCCAAAAGGGTTTCCGCAAGGAAATGATAAAAGTCCCGACTATGAGGTTGTGTAGGGCTTCTAAGGGAGTCTCATTTAACGAACAAAATATAGTTGTGGAAGGTGAAAGAATCGAATTGCTTCGAAGAACATTTCAACTTTCGACAACCATTCTCATGAATGTTCCTTGTTAGAGGAGACTTCCTTAGAAATAAATGCTTGATTTATGTGCCAAGAAATGCTCAAGGTTTTGCCACAATCCTCGAATTTTATAGCAACTTCAAAGGATAAAACATTCCTTCCTTTGTTGTTCGTGGTTCGGTGAGGGCTCAACAACCAAATCTAGCAAGGGCAAAGATTCGATTGATAAGGGCTCCTCAAAGCTTGACATGCCCTTTTATGGAGGAGTTAAGGCTCTATGACGTGAGAAGCATGCTTCTCTAGGATGTCAATAAAGGTTTTCCTCTACTCCGTCATGGTTCTTATGAAAAACAACCCTCCAACGGTCATGTCAAGCATAGGGCAGCATCTATGTCTAGACCCTAAAAGACATGCGAAAGCACATCATCTGGTGGAGACAAGTCTAGGCCGGCATGTGTTAACATTGTAAACCTCGCCTAAGCTACACCTATGGAATCCTTCTCGTTCTTCTTGAAATCGAGGATTGCCAATGGTAGAGAGTTGATATGGGACATAAGGGAGAATGTGAGACAAAACTTGTCTTTTAGTTCTCCCTGGTCTCCATTCGAACTTCCTACGGCATTAGTGATCCATTGCTTCGCCTCCCCATTTGAGGGAAAGCGAAAACAACTTTCACATAAGAATTTCATTGTGTCATGCCAGGAATGCTTAGGCATGAACACATTTCCTCAAAATCATGCAGATATCTAAAAATGATTTTCATCATCTAGACTGAGAAAGGCTATGCCCGAACCAAGGTTCTGAATCCTGGGTGGAGTTCACAGCCAGATGAAAGATTTTGGTTTTTTTTTGAAAAAGAATTTTTGGCTCAAAGAACTCCTCCTTTTTGAAGCAAAAAGATTTGAAATTGGATTTGGCTTCATGGTGGTAGGATCAGATACAAAGTGTGTTTGGTTTATAAAAAGGAATATAAAAATATTTTTCTTTTTATAAAAAGATACGAGGGCGAACTAGGTTCGAAGAAAATAGCAAAATAGCAAAGCTTGTTGACATTTCTTAGCGCAATCACCAAAGATAGATAAAAAGTCTATCCCCGGCGCGCGCCGAAAGCTTGTTGGTATTTCTTAACGTATGCGAGAATCCGCAAGCGTACGGAAGTACCGTTGTAGCCTTCACCCTAAGTATTCGGGGTATCGTAATTTCCACGGGGAACGGAGGTATTTCTCCTAGCTAATTCATCCAAGGAACAACCCAAGGGTAGAGATAGAAAGGTGGGTAGAGATGGATTCCTATAGCTTTTGGGTCCTGAGCTTAGCGATACAATACTTCCACTTGCTCACTTCGGGCACCGGATCGCACCTGGTCTACCAGGTGATGCCGGCCTGTAGCTCTACGCCGCACCCGGACGTGGGGGATTACAAAGGACGGACAGGGCTGTCACCACCTGCCGCCTACCACCTCAACCGTGGAGTGCGAGGCAAACGAAGGCAGCCTCTAGTCTAGACACCATGTCTACACTAGCGACTACTACTCTAGCGTCGATCAGGGTGACCCGTCTTTATCAGGGGCCCTCTACTAGAGCATCCGCACGAGGATGGACAATCGAACCCATGAGCAAGCTTGGTAAAGCTCTACTAAACAAAGGACACAAAAGACTATAAGAAACACGAATACTCACTTAGCCAAGATCCCGTTAGGGAGCCGAGTAGAATATCCGCAGAGGTACAAGGTCGAGGAGGCGCCGACAAGCCCGGCGACTCCCCGCTCTCACGCCTCACATCTCGCTCTCTAACTCTAGATAGCTACTAGGGCATAGCCCTATGGAGTGGTGCTCTAAATCTACATCTTGTGGTGGCTCTTTCTCCCTTGAATGGTTGATTGTGAATGAAGAGAAAAGAGCCCCTTTTATATGTGGAGAGGAGGGGGCTACTTGCAAATGTGCCACCTCAACATGGAAGGTGGAAACCGACCTCCCAACGTCGGTTTGAGGTACAATGCACCTGGACGCACCCCAGAACCGACCTTCCCTCGAGTAAATGCACCGACCTACAAAGTGGGGCCCGAGTGGCGGCCGGGCTGGTGCGGCCGCGCCCTGGCGCGAGCGCGCCACCTCCAGGGCCGTTTGGGCTGAATTTTGGTGAGTGGATGGGCCTCGTCGATAGCTTTCCAACGCATATTCGTTTGCCTCAATCGGAGTCCGTGTGAGTGAGATATGGCCCGTTCTTCGAGACCCACTCATCCAGCCCGAGATGGAGTTGGACCGGGTTTTGGTCTTCCATCTTTTGGGCTTATGTTTGGCACTTTGGCCCATGTATGAGACTCACAATTGTCGGGCAAATGGGCCACCCTTATTATTCATGGTTTTGGCCCATTTGTGTGCTTTGGCCCATTTGTAAGTGCATTTGTTGGGCCGGAAATATTCATTTGTTGTCTTCCTCTTCCCCAACGGCTCATTTTGACAGAAAGGCCACCAGTGCTCCATTGTTACTCCCTCAAGCTCCCAAGCATTCGACAATCAAAACTTAAGAAACTCGTGGAATATGTTAGCGTAAAGTCCTATTTGCTAAGTTTGGGATAGATTTTACGATCCGGCCCACAAAGCCACAAGACCCACCGGCTCGAGACGCAGCAGCTCGCCGATAGGAAAAGTTCTTATTGGATTGCTTTCTCGGAGCGCACACGTCTAAAATGTACACCAACTCTGCGATAAGGACCCACTGTGCCGCGTACGGCGCCCCTTCAAACACCATTGTCAACTCTCCGTACCGCTAAAACCGCCGCTCAGTCCCATCACTCGGGTCCTCGACCCCTCGAGGCGGCCTCCAGCCGCTCGAAGAATGATGGCGGACATGACTGGTGTACGGGGCGCGCAGTGACCCATCCATCCCACCTCGACAGTCGCTCGACGGAGTTCCCGGGCAGGCCATCATCACCCACGCTATGATTACCTCAGCCCGCGTCAGCCAAGGACTGTCAGACCATCATCGACCATGCTGCTACAGGCTCGAACCGGGTAAAGGCGTGAATCCACAAGCTCGAACCGGACCAAGAGAGGCGTCCACAGTTCCAGCAACCCGACTCGACGCCCATACCTCGACGTCACGCTTACGATTGCCCTATCTATCCTGTGATCCTGAGCCTCCCCTTGGCCTATAAAAGGGGACGCCAGGGCCTAGTTTAAGGGAGAGGTTTTTCAAGCTTTTGACACCTTTACACTTCACGCTCACAACACACACTTCCCGCACGCTGAGTCTCAGAACTCCCTTGTACTCACCCCTGTACAAGCACTTCGGTGCAAGATAATACAAGGTCCTCCCCCCCCCCGGTGGACGTAGGGCCTCCTTTTGCCCGAACCAGGATAAACGCCTTGTGTCCTTCTTGCATCACCATCCGGATTAGGGAGCACGCTTAGAAATTTACTTGTTGGTGTGATACCCCCCGGGGTACGAAACACCGACACAACTGTTTGTGTTTGTGACTGACGATCGAAGAGCGATTGAAGAGGTTGTACTTCAAGCGGCATGCACGGTGGCTAACTAGAGACGGGGATGGAGGACCAGATCCCGTCCTCGCTTCGGCGGGCCACACGTTCGTCTCCTCGCTCCGCCTTGCACTTCGCCATGTTTCGGGGGCTGCTTGTTGACTGCTCCGGCGAGGACGGGATAACCCATGAACTCCTCGTGTTGCAGGCCGCGGCGACGCATGGCGGCCTAGAGCACGAGATGAAGCACGCGAGAGATCTGAGGCCAGGTCCACGCGCCGGTCCTACAAGCGGAAACGGCGGCACAGCAGGCACAACCGCAAGCGCGTGGACACCGTCGCGTGTCGCCGCCGCCTCCTCGCCGCACTCGCCTTCGTGCTCCGCCTCGCCATCACCGTAGTCAGATTCCAAGGGAGACGGCGGAGAAGTAGAGAAAAAAAGACTAAACTGCCCTTAATTATAATTAAGAGAGAGGAGCCAACTAAAAATAGATTAACGTTCCTCCTAAGCACCGTAAAAATTCTCTACAAATATATGTATGCGTCCAAAGGTGGATAGGCTCACTCCATGGATCAATGCCCCGTGTAAGAGAGTCAGAGAAAAATATGCGATAAACAACTTTACTATTAAGCACTAATAATGACTCTTCATTATCATTCACATAATCATTTCCTGTATTCCTTGTGCTATGAATTCCTGTGTTCCAAACACCTCTTTTCAACTATTTCCTGTGTTTTTCCCTTCCTCTGTTTTACCATTGTGTACTCATGATATTCGTGTGTGTTTCCCCATTCCTTTGTTTTTGATTTCTCCGTTCCAAACAGACACTAATTATTTGTTCTTGGAGATTAATTTCCTTTTGAAACATACTTGGAGAGATGACACTTAGAAACAGAGCAAGGGCAAATTTTCCTCTGTAAAACCTGGGTTTTTTTTTATGGTTCTTGGCAGTGACAGAAGCCGGGACAAAGGAAGGTCACTCTCTGGCAATCTTAACTCTGTGGCACATCTGGAAGGAAAGAAATGCAAGGGTTTTTAACCGAGCGGAGAGCGCACCTGCTGCTGTGTTCACAAGAATAAAGGATGAGCTTTCGGATTAGCATTCGGCCAGGTGCCAATCCGTTGCCATCATTAGGAACGTCGTTTCTTCTATGAGTAATTAGCTAGTTTTTTTCACTCCCGTGTGGCCGTCTGCCACGAGGATTTTGCGCTCCTTGCGCACTTGTATGTTAAAACTCCCTTCTTCTTATTAATGCAATGCTGGACATCCGGATCTTTAAAAAAAAACCTGGTTTTTAGCCTGATTCCTTTTGCCACTCCGTACTCTCTCTGGTTCCATTTCGTTTCAGCAGAAATGTCTGACAGAACTCCGAATGGAGGAAGACAATACACACGCGAACACAAATGGACACAGGATATTTGGTGCTACAAAGCGACAACGTTTTCTGTTGCTTGATATTGAATATAAAGAAGTTACATGCATGAATACATGGCCATCAGTGGCAAAGCTAAATGCAGCACGCTCGTGCTCAGTCACCGCCATCCCAGTGGCCTGGGACGTGCCGCAGACATGCGTAGTCTGGTCATACTAGTGTTTTTGCGCGCGCCCATGCGCGCGTGCTGTTGCCTATCATTGTATTTGCGCAGGAAACAGAAATGCTACAGATGAGAGGCAATTAACTTAACCAGGAGACAGAATACGACAGCTAAGTGGCCTAAGGCCACCGAAACATACTACTAAGTATCATTAGTACATACACACATGTTCACTTCACAACTAACCGACATGATCCTTATGTGGTAGGATAGGCGTGGGGGCGTGCTTAATACTACAGGGGGCAGTTCATGGCCATAATATTAACAAATGGCCTCTAGGGTAGTCTACATAGGACATTGTAGAGAACAAAAGCGGCCTTGTAGTGGCTGTCTTCAGCAATGTTGAGTGGCTGACGACATCAGTAGAGGTGCCGCTTCGATCTGGTTCATACTCGGACTCGGAGAACGGATATGCACATTTCAGCATGCTTCGTAGTATAATTGGAAGAAAAATGTTTGAATGTCGTAGTTTTTATGGGTGTTATACCTGGGCAGGTAGAAAGTCTCATCCGAAGAACAGGTGAACGCTGAGGAGTCGCTATCCGATGCATGACCACGGGCTCTTGCACGCTCAAGCCTTGCATTGGCAGCACAAGAGCAGAATGTTCAGGATGTTGAATGGCAGTGGAACCATTACGATACCAGCAGTAGAAAGTAGGTATTGTGAGTAAATTGTTCGTGTAATAAAAAATTACCTCTGGTTTACCAGATATTTGCTTCGGACCTCCCGATCATATCCAAATGCGTCGGTTGTTAGTGGTGAAATAGAGAGATAGTGGTAATCACATGAGACGCTTTATGAACAATGGTTTTTATGTTGCTAAGAATCACCCGAAGGAAGCCTTGACAAGCAATCTCCATGAGCATTTTCACTGCTAAAAACCAATGAATTAAGCTTTTGAAGTGATGCATGGATCTCGTCGGCACAACCTACATAAAGCAAGGAGCACACAATTTTAATTCTGCGGGAATGAAAGATACCCTAATTTCCTCACAGCTGTCCCTCTTTAACCAAATCGAAATAGCTATATCATCAGGAACATCATACGGTCAAAGCAACCGGCAACCGGCACACGAAAGTGTTCAAAGGATCCATACCCAAACAAGATGGACATGTGGCAGCCTCTAGTTATACAGATGCATCTTCTTTTCAACAATAGGTACCAGGGCACACCCAGCATGGGATTAAAGAAACACAAATCACAATAACCAAACCACACAGACAGGCGCAATAACCAGGAAAGGGATAATCCACAAACCGAAGATAGAGAGGTCATAGAGGATCAAACCATGCAATCATTAGCTTACCAAGAACACACACAAAGTGTTGGTTTGATCAACGCTTCAGTGACCAACCATCCTCCCAAGTGTTACCTATCACCTTAGACAGCCCATCCACTGCAAAAAACAAAGAAAAAAACCACTTATGGTGTTATGCAAAACTTTTACGAGAACACCATACACCCTAAGACTGGCAGCTTGGTTAGCATTTTCCTCAAAAAATCACTGAGCCATAGAATTTAAGAAGCTTTACTAACTACTTCCTTCAATAGTACAATGGATTATTTGCATTCTGGACTAACATCTATTGTTTGGAGACTACTATTTCCCTGAAATTAGATCAGCATAGAATCTTGCTCCCTGAAAGACATAAAACTCATCATAACGCGAAAGTGCACGACCAAGCATCTCACCTGAGCAGCCTAGTTTTATTATAAATCTTTCTCCCAACCAACCAATGCAGCAAATGTAAAAAAACCTAGAATCTAATCACGGAACAGCAGGAGCATCAATTCTTTGCTTCTCATACATTGTATACCTTTTCTTTCTAAAATTCCAGCTTCCTATAGATGTCTGCACACACATAGAAATTAAGAACATCGGCACATCATCCTTGAAGATTCGAAATTGTCCCATCCAATTAATTAGAAAACAGACCAATCAAAATCCCACTACCCAAATCAATGTTCTTATCCTGGTACATCTTCCATGGATGGATCCGACGCGCAACACAATCATCTATACTTGACAAGAAAGGACTCAAAGAACATTACTGTTCTGACTAAACATTTTCCAGACATAAAAAACAAGATTTCGTAATAGATAAAAGAAACCCAAACAAAATGCATAGGCACGTCAGTATACCATTTAGAGGCTGTATATATCTCAAACACCCACAACAAAACGTAAGAATCAAATAGCTTAAATCGCTAGAATCGTAGATCTGAGAAAACCATACCCAAACAAGGTGCCGCCAATCTTGCTCAGCGGCAGAATATTTAGGCCCCTCCTCGCATCCTGCAAGAGACCAAGAAAGGGGAAAATCATAAGCCCATGGCCAAAATCTGGGCACCCACACTGGATTAAAAAAAATCAGGTGGACCACGGATGGACGCGGCCACACAAGCGGCAGATTTGGCCGACGAATCGTTGGAGCAAGCGGTCCGGTTCCAAGGCATCGGAGCAGCCGTCGGACGGCCGCTGGTCCACCGGAGGAACACCCTCGCCGGGGCCGTCTGATGGAGTAGGGATCTGGCTCGAGGGAGGAGAGGAGTAGGGGCGCACCGGCGCTAGAGAAGGATGTCATACCTCGGGAAGGCAGTCGTTGAGGCACCCCATGCCCCCACCTGGCCCCGCCGTGTCCTTGGTCGGGCTGCCATGGGAGCCTCGCCGCCGAGGCCGCCCTTGTCCCCCGGTCGTCTGCGCCCACCGTGGCCTGCAGTGCCAGAGCGAGAGCAAGAGAGAAGATGGGAGTATACCTGTAATCCACGCTAGATCTGAGTGGAGGCTGGCCCGTCTTGGAGGGAGTCACCTTCGGGCCGTACGTCCTCCTCTCCCTTCCAGGCGTGCTCGCCCGCACCCGCCACCGGAGCCTGCCCACGCCGGTGCGTCGACACGTCGGGGCCACCACCAAGCCGCGCTTGCACGTACAGTCAGGGCCTGACCGCTGCACCCACTACCGGAGCCCGCTCGCGCTAGGGGCCTCCCTTGCCCCGCGGCCATCGCTGGGAGGCACCCGTGCTAGCGCGCCGTCGTGCCAGTGCCACCCCCGCCCCGCTCCCACAGCCATCACCGCCCTTGGCCTCCGGTGGCTTCGCTCTGGTGATTTGCACAGATCCGATGGTAGGATGGACGGATCTGGCCATGGAGGCACTGAATCCACCAAAACCACTGGTGCTGGCCTCCACCACCAAGTCCTCGGAGCCGGCGAGCGAAGGGGAGCGGGAGCAAGAGAGAGAGAGAGAGAGAGAGAGCAGACCCTAACATGCACAGCAGCCGGGGCCGGTGACGGCGGTGGCCGGCGCCCAGCTGTGGCCACTCGCTCGCGGCCAGGGCTAGCGCCAATGGCCGGTCACCGGCGGTCCGCGGCCAGCCGGGGCGGCGGCGGCGGTGGCCGAGCTGCAGCCGGCCTGCTCGCCCGCGCCACCCACCTGCCGAGCCCACTCGCGGGGCCCGCCGCGCGCTGGGCTCCCTTGTCGCGGTCGCCCGCGCCGCACCATAGGCGACCTCGCTCCGCATTGGGACGAGAGAAGAGAGGAAGGACCGAAGGAGAGAGGAAACCAATCAGATATTTTTGTGGAAACCAATCAGAGTTCGACAGGCGAGTAGAAAGTGTAGAGAGGGGAGTGGCTATCGTCCGATGTAAATCTAGTGCGGTAAAATAATTCTGCTACCGTGGACGCATTGAGCGCACGAGCTGGCCACACCAAATGTTCTTTTTAGATGCGCGCTAGCCACGCACAGCCATAGCACCTAATCAACTAGCTAAGATTAGGAATCAGTAAAGTGTGGCATGCTTAGGACTTATTCAAACAATGTCAAATCCCTGCTTACCAAAGGTTCTGGTAAAATTGATACTAATCAGTTTCCAAATTGTAGTTCGTTTGACTTTTTTTTTGACACAATTTTGACCACTGCCTTATTCAAAAATTATGTCTAATATCATTTCTTTTGCTGTGGCTTGCTTTACTAACATAAGACCTTTAAAAATGACTTAAATTTAACTATATTTGCACTAATTTTTTGAATAAGACGAATGATCAAAGTTGGGGTAAAAAGTCAAACGAACTACAATTTAAAATGGAGGGAGTACTGTAATTTCATCTCCCTATGTAACAACTCAAAAAAAAACTATAACAAGTACCGGACAGTCAACCATGGAACAGAGAACAAGCTGTCGTGCAGTTGTATCTTCTGTAATAAAGCTTTGTAATCTCTAAATCAAACATGTAAAAACCTTGTTTGCTTCCTGCTACGGTCCTGCTATACGAGGATCGCGGCGGCCGCGCTTAGCAGCAGCGGCACCGCTGCGAGATTATTCCAGACAGGCCGGCGGGCGCCGTCCCCGGCGCGGCCGTAGAAGTACCCGTGGCCGTAGTTGCCGCCGTCGGCTCCGGCACCGAGGCGCTGCAGCACGTCGAAGTCGCCGCGGAGGCCCGAGTGGCCGCAGCCGCGGTCGAGCGCGAAGCGGACGTCTGCGGCGGAGGCGCCGTTGTAGAAGCGGAAGTTGGCCATGATGCCGTCGACGCAGCGGAGCACGAGCTCCGTCTCCGCCAGGCACGGCCCGCCGCAGAAGGCGTCGGCCGACCCCGGCGGCACGCCCAGCGCGCCCTCCGGGCCCAGCCGGAACGAGCCCTGGCACCCGCTGTAGATCTTGACGACACGCAGGAACGTTACGTGTTCATCAGTGTGCACGCCATATATGACCATTGCAAGAGTGAAATAATGAAGGTCAGAACTATATATATACACTTACGTAGCGGTCGTTGAAGCAGAGCAGGGCTCTTCCGACAATATACACCGTCGCTGCTGCCACTGCTGCTCCTTCTCCTCCAGCATCTGCATGAGTTGCGCACGTACCAATGATGAACAGATGAACCGTGTGACGTGCGCGTGTGCAGTGTTCCGCGTACGTGCCTGTGTGCTGGCATGGACGCACGAACGCAGGTCGACTAGAAGAAAGAAAAACAGAGGAAAGACAACAGAGAAGATCGATCGAGAGCAAGACGAAGAAAACGAGCACCTGGTGAGCTGCAGCAAGCAGGGATCATGATGAGGAAGCAGCAGGAGATGCACGCTAACCAAAATTGGGGCCTGCTGCTGCAAAGGGACGCCATAGTCGTTCGTTCCTGACACTCTCTCTCTCAAGCTCTCGACGTCGTCGGCGCGTCGCGCGTGTGTGTACGAGGAAGAACAATTTTAAGAGCGATGAGGTACATATATATGTAACTATGCAAGAGCTCAGCAGCGGCTGCGTGGCCCGGTCGATGACGATGCGTGCGTGAATGCACGATCGTTTCCTCAAGGTAAAGCCTCCGGCTCCGGTTGGGTGCTGCATGGACCGCGGGTTTCCCTGGGCAGGCCAACTAACCTGACCAGAGCGCATGAGAGAGATACAGGCAGGCCACTCTTGTGTTTCCCTGACCACTCTTACGCGACGAGATGAAGACCATCGTCTTTTGTTTCTCTCGGTGACCCCCCGTACGTCCCTTTCGCTAGCTGCAACGGTAGAAAAGTCGTTCCTTGATATAGATGGGATCATCTATTTTTTTTAATCCTTTTCTTTTCTGTTAATTCTTCTCTGAAATAATATGTTGCTTCGATGGTCCCGAGATTGATTTGTGCGTGCATGTGATGTTCCATTTCAGGTAGCAGTGGATAGCTTTAGATGGGCGGTGAGGCTAGTCCGTTAGGGTCTGGTGGGTGGCTCGAGAGGAACCTACCCATGGCCATGCACACCTGACTGCCTCCATGTTGTTCGTTTTCTCGGGGGTAATACGGCTAAAAACCAGAAAGTGACGGCAACGAAGATGTATATATCCTCGGGTTCTAGAGCACGCAAGTGTATAGCTAGTTACCATCAGTCAGCGTGAGTCAGTGGCTGACACAAACGATTCACCGAACGATGGGCTAACTACGACAATCTCACCGAACCAAGGTTGGCCACAGGCCCGGTCCTGTCAATTTATGGACCCGGAGCACAGCTAGAAAAATGACCCTTCATTTCAGTTAAATAATATATATGTATAACAATTTTATCGAAATATATGCTTCCCCCCCTTTTTTCACTCTTAAATGTGTGTTTTTTTCTGGACAACATGAAGACACTAGAAATTTAGAAATTAGTAAGCACGTTCGTGCTAGATTCAGCTCAACGACACCTTACGTGGACACGTGAGGATGTCTTGGTTGTGCAGTCCTAGTGGCGTACACTCGTACTCGCTTAGTCGCTTGCCAAAAAAGTCCGTACGTAGTATAGCTTATATATACGCCATACATGGTCATGGGCCCCTTGGCTTCGAGGGCCCAGTGCCCAGGCACCGCTCGCACCCCCCCAGGGCGCCGGGGCTGGTTGGCCAGTGTTTTTCTTCGACCAAGCATGCGTATACAGCACAGCAACCTCAAAAGGATCACACGGCACGGTGACAGTCATCAGAGAACCTAGAAGATACGATACCACACGCATGCGCGTCCCGGAAAACAGGACGAAGAAATTGACCGAAGAAACCCAATCTAGGTGGGCCGAATCTCAAGACTAATAGACCCTCGATCGGGACATCACCGTCTCTACAAGCCCACCGTGCCTACTGCTATCGAGCCTAAACACAACACGGCCCAGATCCAGCCCACCCGTCCCGAATGTTCTAGTGGAAACCGAGCCCAGCTGCATGGCGCGCGTCGCGCTCGCGTCGCGCGGCACGTGGACGCACGTCCGCGCAAGCGGTCTCATCCGCTGACGTGCCGCCCGCGGCCAGCCGCACGTCCCCGCCGGGCCGACGCGTCCACGCCACGAAAGCAACGGCGGGATCTTCTGCGCTCGGCCCCCGGAACGGACAAGCGCCGGCGTCGCTGCCGGCGGCCGACCTGCCGTGTCGCCTCACACAGCTTGAATGCCGTCACGGCATTGTAACTCCGCAGATGGAGATGTCCTGCACGTACAGTCCTTGTAGACTGTAGTATTGTCCGCTCCTCAAATATTTTTTTCCTTTTTTTGTGTGAGATGAATGAAACATGTTATTAATCCAGGTGAAGCCTGCAAGGTGGCTTTGTGATTATTATTATTGCTCTACTCCGTATATATTTCCCATACAATTTGACCTCGCAAAGTCGCAGGTCGCATCAAGGACAGAAGGAGATGCAGCCAAAAAGCATCACAACAAGCGGACAAATACGAAATATCCAAAAATGTCAAAAAGATCCATTCAAACAAGCAACACAAAGATTTTTCTTTTTCTTCCCCGCTCTCTTAGAGCATCTCCGAGGCAGAAAGAATAGGCCGCCCACCTGCGTTGCAGAAGTAGAAACACCCCTCCAACGGTTTGCAGAATGAGGTTTGCAATTTGGTAAAGTTTGCAAATAGAGGTGGAGACTTTGCATATATGCAAACCTTCCCAGAGCTTTGCATCTGAACCTGGCGTCTTTTTTTTTCGGTCCACGTAGGACTCCGTCCCTTCCTCCGCGGACTCCGTCCCTTCCTCCGCGGGAAACCCCCACACCCGCGCGACGCCCCCTCCATCTACCGCCACTTTTTTCCTCGCGCGAAGAGAAGGCTCCGCCAGCCCGGTTCCTCTCGCCGCCGCGTCTCCCTGTCTCCTCCGCCAGCGGTCATCACGAACGGAAGGTACGAGGAACACAATTATTCTCCATGGATCCCAATCTCTCAGCTCGGTTCCTGTATTTTGGCCGCCATTGTTTCTAGGGTTTGGGGATGGGCGGGTTTGGGGATTCTGTGCCGTCTTGGGGGGGTGAACATGGCGGGTAGGGACGAGGACAGATGGTATGGCCGGATGTGGGGGTGGTCATGGCGGGCTCGGAGGATAATTCATGGCGGCATAGGGTTTAGATGGCCGGCGGTCGCTGTTCTTTATGACGAAGGCATGATTTCTAGAGTTGTCGGATAGATGGCCATGTTTTATCTCATATTTTGTTGTAAAAGTTTGCTGCATTTTTTTATCTCATATATATATTGTTGTAAAAGTTTGCTGCAATTTGTTGTAGTTTCGATCAAATGGATGGAATCGAATACTATGCGGGCATTCTCACAGAGATTCGATGCTCATATTACTCGATGAAATGACCTTTCCAACGATTTCACAAACCCAATCCTATGGTTCGATAGTCCTATTGAATCGCAAGAAGTTTTGGAAGTGCCGGCAACCAAAGTACCACCTCCCGTCGTGGTGGCCATGTTCATAGGTCCAAAAAATTTGATCAAGAGGAAGATAAAGTAATATGTGCAGCTTGGTTGCAAGTTAGCAAAGATCCTATTCACGGGCCAATCAAAGGCTTGCAACATTTTGGGGTCGAGTTCGTGCATTCTTTGATGCAAACAAAAAAACCGACTCTGAAAGGACAGAGAATTCACTTATGCATAGGTGGATGACTATTCAGAAGGAAGTCAACAAGTTCTGTTCGGCTTACGACAAGATTCTTCGTAGGAATGCTAGTGGAAAGACTATTCAAGACATGGTACGCTTTCAGAGTTGTTCTTTTCCTACCTTTTCAATATTTGGTTAATTTTACACATTTAAACATTATATATAATTTTACTTTTCAGATTAATGATGCATTGAGACGTACACGGGAGACGACGACGACCACAAGAAGTTTGCTTTTATACATTGTTGGTACAAGCTCAAGGACGAAGACAAGTGGAAATCATGGAGGATTGAGCAAGGTACAAAGCCCAAACCAGCCGCTCCAAAAAAAAAGAAGACTCCCAAGGACTCCACGCAGGTTCCGACGCGAGGGGCCGAAAAGAACAATGATGAGGTTCCGAGACGCAGTTCCGAACGTAAGAGGCCACCGGGACGAAGGAGGCAAAAAAAGCTAGGTGGGAGGCAGCGACGCTTGCATTGTGGTGTTGGACAAGATGATGGAGAAGAAAGAGGCACGTGACAAGGAACGAGATAAGGCGAGAGAGGCTTCAGCTGAGGTAGAGAAGGCTTCAATTGAGGCCGAGAAGAAATTTGCTTGAAGCTACCCGATGAAGGAGGAGAAAGAAATAATGCTAGCGGACACAAGCTCCCTCGACGCAGACCAGCTGGAGTGGATTAAGATAATGAGGAAGAAGATCCTTGCGCGTCATACGGAAAATTAGATTTAGCCTAGAAAGATTATTTCCCTTCTAATATTTAAATTTAGTGTGCTAAACTGAATCCTGGAGCTATCATATTATTTTCTCTGAGTATGTTAAACTGAATCCTGGAGCTATCATATTATTTTTTCTGAGTATGTGTTCAACGTGTGCTTCAGTGTATATGTGCTTCAGTGGATGTCTCCTGCTGCTACGCTGCCCTGAAATTGACGTACTGAACTTAAGCAGGTTCTGAATATCATTGCTGCTGCTGCTGAATATCATTGAAATGACTAGCTCCTGAAATTTCGGGCGCCAAGAATCGCGCGCCAAGTTCAATCGCGCGCCAAAACAAAAATTTCGGGCGACACAAACAAGATTTCGGGAAAAAAAAAAAATGTGGCACTTGATGAAAACGCAAAACGGTTGGAGATCTCCTTCGTGATTTCGCAAACTCATTTGCAACTTTGCAAATTCCCTCAAATGCAAAGCTGAAAATGAAAAACCCTTGGAGATGCTCTTACCTCCCACAAACGATCCCGAGTCATCGCCTACCTCCACTCCACCCTCCTGCCGTCCTTCCCCTTCGCCACGTCTCCACGTTTATAGGAGGACCTCTCCTCCACTGCCCGCCCTCCCATAATCACGGCAGCCACTCACCATCGTCGAGAGCAGAAGGTAAGCTCAACTCAGGTGAGCTAGAAGAACTCGAAGAAGCTGCCGGCCGGCGAGCCCCACAGAGCACGCCACCGCCCACCAGCCGCCTCACGAGTCCCAGTCGGCAGGGATTCACCATTCCTAAACGTGACCGCGCTATTATTAACCATCCCCTTCCCAATTCGCGCGGCGTAACCGCCCTCGTGCGCACGAGACGAAGCCACGTTTCGGAATCGGAGGCGCAGAGCCGCCGCCGCCGCCGCCCGGCGCCATGGACGTGCTGAGGTTCGTGTCGGCGTCGGCGGCAGCGATGTCGGCGCAGCGCCAGCGGCAGCCTCTGCACCAGCCGCCGCCGCTGCTGCGCATGTGGCCGCGTGGTGGCGGGGGAGACAGGCCGCCGCCGCCGCTGCCGCCGGTCGGCGCCTCCGCTCGCGGCGCGGAGGCGAGGAGTCCGCCGCCGCCCGATGAGGACCGCAAGGCGGCGGAAGGGGACGAGCGGAGGCAGGGCAACGGCAACTGGGTGCTGCAGATGCTGCGGGTGCAGCCGCGGTGGGAGGACGCGGCGGACGCAGAGGCTACCGCCACCGGCGGCGGCGGTGGTGGCGGCGGCCAGGAACCGGAGGAGGAGCCGAAGGCGGCGGCAGAGGATGCGGCTGCCGCTGGTGGCGTCGAGGAGTGCGCCTCCTGCTGCGGCGGCGGGGAAAACGACGAAGGCTGCGCCGTGGGGTACGACGACCGCGAGGTGTTCGACCAAGCGTCGTTCTCGCGGCTGCTGCGGAAGGCGTCGCTCGGGGAGGCGAAGGAGTACTCCATGATGTCCTACCTCTGCAACATTGCCTACATGATCCCCAGAATTCAGGTACCATCACCAATTCACCATCATCATGGCCAGTACTGCTACTGCTACCATTTCTCTCTCACGCGTCAATTGCAGTTCGTCCTCGGTGAATTTGGCCTATTTTGGCCTTGTTTAGTTCGCGTCAAAGTTCCAAGTTTTTACACTCTCTCTCAATCACATCAATTTTTACACTCTTGCATGGAGCACTAAATATAGGTAAAAAAATTAACTAATTACACAGTTTAATTTGAAATCATGATATGAATCTTTTGATCCTAGTTGGTTCACGATTGGACAATATTTGTCAAATAAGACAGAAGAGTTACTATTTATGATGTTGAAATTTTTTGCAATCTAAACAAGGCCTTTATTGCTTTCGGTAAATGCTCATGTCATATATTTTTCAGCGTCAATGCAGGTGCTGAGCTGCTTGGTTCGTATTTTCCTGGCATGTTCAAGCTAAATTTGGTCTATTTTGGATTTTACTGTCTACTTTTCTTTTCCAGTGTGATTTTCCAATAGCTAGCATTGGATTAGTCAAGTCCATCCTTGAGTTCTGCTTGTCTTTGCCAATTGGTTAAGCACCTAGCCTGAACTGTTTTTCCGGCTTATTGATATATCATCATTTCTGAACCAGAGTTTCTTATAGTGATCAAATGTTACTGAATGAGTACTCTTACTGAATTGAGGTTGCAAATATCCTTTTTCACTGCCTAACTTTGGAATCCTTTGCTTTCATGCCTCCCATTTCAGCCAAAATGCCTTCGGAGATACAATTTGCGGTTTGTGACATCGTCAATGGAAGACAAGGCCAGTGCTAGTCCTGATCAGAAGCAGGAGCATAACACTGCCAAAGATGAATCTGGGGATCAAGCACCTGAAACTGTCGACGATGTGGTTGCAGCGAGCCAGGGGGAAAGAAGTGGCCTAGGGATAAACCCCTCTGGTGCATACCATGTAGTGTCTTCAGCCGCCTCTTATTTGCATTCCCGGGCCATGGGTATTATGCCATTTGGTCCCGGGAATGATGGCAAGGATGATCCGACCATCATGGCATTCATGAGTGGGGAGAGCGGTGACGGGTTGAGTTTGTTGGACGAAGCCTCATTCGTGGCCACAACAAATTCGGTGACCTCCATGGTTGCCGCCAAGGAAGAGACACGACAGGCCGTTGCAGATGATCTGAATTCTTCGAGATCTTGCCCTTGTGAGTGGTTCATCTGCGATGATGATCAAAACAGCACAAGATACTTTGTGGTTCAGGTATTGCTTATATATATGCCAAATTCTGATGGGGATTCAGTCTATAGTTTCTGTTGTTCGTGCTTCTTAATCCAATCTTGTGCCATTGTGGTTGTTTGCTTTTGTGACCTGCAGGGCTCAGAATCGATTGCTTCTTGGCAGGCCAACCTTTTATTTGAACCTGTCAAATTTGAGGTTTTGATGATACTACTAGCTGTTGCTTAAAATTTCAGTTTCAGTAGTTGGTAGTACGAGCAGTATGTGACCTCTGTCCATTTCTGATGCGGCGCTGCAGGAACTCGATGTGCTCGTTCACAGGGGCATATACGAAGCTGCCAAGGGGATGTATCACCAGATGCTACCCTACGTGAAAGCCCACTTGAAGAGCTGCGGTAAATCCGCACGGCTGCGGTTCACCGGCCACTCCCTCGGCGGGAGCCTGGCCCTGCTTGTGAACCTGATGCTGCTGATGCGAGGGGAGGCCCCCGCGTCGTCGCTGCTGCCCGTGATAACGTTCGGCGCGCCCTGCATCATGTGCGGCGGCGACCAGCTGCTCCGCCGGCTCGGGCTGCCGCGGAGCCACGTGCAGTCGGTCACCATGCACCGGGACATCGTGCCCCGGGTGTTCTCCTGCCACTACCCGGACCATGTCGCCAACATCCTCAAGCTTGCCAACGGGAACTTCCGCAGCCACCCATGCCTTACAAACCAGGTAGGTCGAGCCATTCTTTCAGCAAGAATGGCTTGCAGGTGTATACGATACGATCTCCTGACATAGTGAATCTAATCCATTGTATGAAACTATGAATGCAGAAACTCCTGTACGCGCCGATGGGGGAGGTGCTGATCCTGCAGCCGGAGGAGCGGCTGTCCCCGCACCACCACCTGCTCCCGCCGGACAGCGGCATCTACCACCTGTCCGGCGTCGGGGCGTCGTCAGCGTCGGCATCGTCATCCGGCGACGACGGCTCGCTGTCACAGCAGCTCCGGTCGGCTCTGTGGGCCTTCTTCAACTCGCCGCACCCGCTGGAGATCCTCAAGGACGGCGCGGCGTACGGGCCCCGTGGCTCCGTGTACCGCGACCACGACGTGAACTCGTACCTCCGGTCCGTGCGCGCCGTGGTCCGCAAGGAGGCCCGGCGCGCGCGCGAGGAGGCCGAGCGCGGCCGGTGGCGCCTCCTCCGCCTCCTGTGGTGGTGGCCGTTCGGCGCCCACGGCGGGGGCCTCGTGGACGCCGTCAGCGAGGCGGCCCGCCGCGCGCACCTGCTGGTGGTGGTGTTGCTGCCCGCCGAGCTGCTCGCTCTCGGCGCGCTCCTCGCCGTTGTTAGGTTCAGGTGATAGTTGGGTGCGGTTCGGTTCGGTTCGATCCGTCCGTTGTATTCGTTCGTAGGCCGCCGACACACGATTCTTTTGTACGAAAAATGTACACACACGTCTGCAAAGCAAAGGCGCCAACGCCAAGCTCAGCTGCGTTGCGTCGCATGTAAAGATGAACTTTTGAAAGGAAAATAGGAACTTGAATTCTTTCGTTCCGACTTGAGAGGAATGAATAGTCATCAGCAACACGTGTGCTACCGTCCAAAAGGAATTAGTGATGCGTAGATGATGAAATCTGGGAACACAAGGGAGCGAACGTGCATCACGCCGGCGGAGAAGGAAAGGCCTGGTCGCCATTGCCCATTGCCGAGGCCCCAGTTAACGACCGCCAGCCTAGCTGCTAGAGAGGAACCGATGCGCGCGGTGCTGACACGATTGTCTAGTCCGAGGTTGCTTTACCTATCCATCACGCTCGTCTGCCGGACGCGGACGAGCCGCTCCTTTTCCTGGCTTGCTTAGCCCCGCTGGCAATGCAGGTGGCCGCGCGCGAGAGAGGCCAATGCACGGGTCTGCTGTCGGCGTTGTGCCCCGCGCGAGTCGTGCTCGTGCCTGCCCAGCGCGGCGGGCGCGGACGTGCCGAGCCGAGCCGATCCCATCCGACGTGCCTCTGCTCGTTTTTGTGTGGCGCTCGTCGTCTCGGGCCGGCCTCTAGGCCCGCTATGGCCCTACTGGTCCATCGGACGGGCCGCGGCCGAGAGAGCGACGCGCGGTAGGCGACGCCGGAGGTGAGCCGTGTACAGCGGGAACCGGCCGGCGAGGCAAACCTGCACGGGATTCAAAGCTCAAAAACGGAGCCGTGATATGTGGTTCCTAAATAGTGACGTTTTCCATCCCGAAATGCAAATTTCGCCACGACCACCCTGGTCTGCCATTCTTGTTTTGCTTTTACTAGCTTGCTTCATTTGGCATTTTCGCTCGGAACGTATGCGTACGAGAGGAAGCAGGTGGGAGGCTGCACCTGCCGTTCGACAGCCGCAAGGGTCGCTCTCTGCCGGGTCTCCGGCAGACGGAAAAGAATCGGATAGGAACTCCAGCCCAAAAATCCAATGCCACGTCATTTTATTTATTTATCCAGTTTCCATCCATTTCTTGTTCATTGTCTTTACCTGTTCAGGTTGACCTTATGGCAGCGTTCAGACTGATGTGCTGCTTCATTTGAACGAAAACGCAACATAAAAGTAATGCAACTCGCAACCTTCACCATGTTTTATATCATTTATACGTACTACCTCGGTCGCAGGCTCGCAGCAAACGCAAGGATTGGAATCTGCAGATACACAGATTGACAATTATTACCACAGCCTACAAACATAATAATTTTAGAAACCGCAAGCCCACCACCATAAGAGACAAAAGTACACCAAAGCTGCGACGAACAATGCATTGCTTCATGTAACGTGATTATACATAAGCTTAAATACTTCAAGCTGCCTCGAAGCAACCACATTTTTTTTGAACCGTTTAGACCACCCAGAAACAATCAGAAAGAGAAAGCAGACCCCATCACATATATCTAGGATTAACACCAACTTACAAGCTTTGCCTATCACTAGCTACCATGCATAAACCTTTTCATGCAGCTGCCATGTTCTCCATAGCTACGACCAGATTTGATTTCAACCGCATGTGAACCAGCAGTGCCATGGACAGAAGAGGACGACAGCGCCTCACTTGATGTACTGAGACATCCATTTGAAGCCTTCGCCATAGCCCATCTTGCGCACCACACTGCACATGAAGATCTCCAGGGGCCGGACGTTGGAGTCGGCCAAGTTCACGTTGCCCTTCCCGGTTGTGAAATTGCTCAGGCCAAGGTAGTACCGCAGCTCCTCCTCTGAAGCCGCGTATGGGATGTCGATCTTGTTGCCCAGTATGAGGAAAGGAACGTTTGCAAGGGAGTCATCTGCAAGAAGTGCATCAAGCTCTTTCTTTGACTCGGCAAACCGTTCCTTGTCAACAGCATCCACCAAGTACACAACAGCATCAACCTAAGATGACAGGCAAATATTTAGAAACAGAAAACCAAACCATATGCCAAAACGTTATAAACTGTGAAGCATAGAAACTCATCAAGTTCAGTTAAAACTCACAGTTACTTGTTAGAACTGTGGAACATAGGACTCTAACTCATCAAGTTCAATTACAAATTTAAAGTCAAATGTTGAAACTGTGGACCATAGAATTCATCAAGTAGTGGTTGAATGTAGGACACAAATGCCTCATGCAAAACAGACCTTTTTTCCTGATGCAGCACAAAAAAACTGAATCCATGTGGCTCAAACATGGGCATCCCAAAAAGATAAACAGAAGGCTCACACAACTTATGTTTGACAACATGATGCAGCAGCACATAAGTAAGATCTTCTGCAATGCAATGGAGTGGAACTGGAAAGCAAGAGCCAAGGCATGGTGCTCCGTTCTCAGCTTGCGGAAGAGACCCATAGCTGTTAATGACATTGGGGAAGATTTGATACAGTTTACATGTATATACAAATTCAAGTTTTGAACCATTTCCAGACGAATATACATGTTCCCTCCATGCATTTGCTTCCCTTGTAGCCAAATAGCAAAATACAATGTCAACAACATAATGTACTTTTTTTTATTATAGAAAAATTACCAAACAGATTATGTTATGTCTGCTGTTTCCAACATTCTAGGACAGCTTGGGTTTGTTTTTGCAAAATCCACCACAAGTGAACTCAGGTACTTCAGCAAGTTTCTTCCAAGAACAGTACAAAGCGCCAAGTCAAAGATTCCTCTAAAGCCCTCTAGTTTTCCAACGCAAATTGACCACGGATTAGTGTGTGAGAGCTTTGCACTCCAAGTACTCAAGACTTCCCACATTGCCACCATATAACACCAAAAAAAAAGTGATCATAACCAGTTTACCAATAGCAGAACTATACCTCTACTTTCTCAGCCATAGTCAGTCTCCAAAACAACTACATCCCCTCTGCACAGGTAACAGGCTGCAGAGCCTCTACCCAAGGGCACTGGCCACCACTCCCAAGGTGGAGTCTGTTCCTCCCGAGGTTGACAATTTGGGGGAAAGGGGTGAGGCAGCCAGGCTTGACAGATGAAGCATAGAAAGCCTAGTAGAATGGTGCCAGGAAAGAGCAAGGTGCTCAGAGTTCTGATTTTCCCCAGCATAGATGGAAGACCAAAATTATCCAATAGCAATAAACAGGCACACCTCACAGCCTCTTTGGTGCTATTTTGGTCAACTGGAACACGCACAAATAGTACATATCCTAAGCTGGCACTATTTTTATACTGAGCTGTGCTTTGCTAAATAAATTGGAGAGGCATCTGTATTGTTTCAACCTTCCTAGGCCAGCTGATGTTTCTAAATTCAAGAACCTCAGGCAAACTCAGGTATTTTTAGCAAGCCTCATCCAAGAACAGTACAAATCACCAAGCCATCAAGTTGAGGATTATTACGGTTTCTTTGAGCAAAAATCAAGAACCAATGTATCTGAAGGGCTTTGCACACTCAGCCTTCCCACACTGCCAAATTACCACAAAAACCGTGATATTAACCTTTATATCAACTATTACACGTGGTGTGAAACTCCTAAAGGCCTAATAGATATGTGCAGGCACACTCCACAGTATTATTAGTGGTAATTTGGTCAAGCAGGAAACCTGAATCTCCGAACATAGTGATACTTGGATAATGTTTCCATATTTTTTATTTCGAATCGTGCTTCATTGAAATAAAGAACATACAGGGCTGGGAATGAGTGTCAAGCATGTGAATCACCACACCTCCACCAGCCCAGCAAATGGTAAACTCACAATTTTATCATTCCTAGGGGCGAATGTGCAAATGCAGCACTAAAGCTCTGGGACCGAACTCACGTTAATGATCTCTCAATCAAAAATCAAACACACAGTAGTGCTGCTCTTAAAATCCTTAAATTCTTTTAGGACAAGGTAGACGGAGAATCAGTGCCTGGAGGAAATTGCACTGATAGAGCTCAGACTTCCCACATTGCCAAATTACAAAAACTTTGGCATTAACTAGTTCACCACTAGTGGGTGGTTTTACCTTCCCATATCCCGCCACAGTCCCAGGGCTAAGTTACAAATCTAGCAAGATGCTGCTGGCAAAGATGAGGAGCAAACTTGTCCACTAGTTTTAAGTTGATATCTCAGTCTTATTAGTGGTATAACTAGGTCAAGTGAGAAGCATGATCTATACATTTGGAAATTTCTTCAGACACATTTGATACATGAAACTTTTTTCCACAATCTTATTTCAGAATGTGTTTTGATAAAATATAAAGAACATAAAAGACAAACCACTCCAGGTGAGATAGTGTTTAACATATGAAAAACATGCAGGTGAACTCTGGTGTTTCCAGCAAGTGTCATTCAAAAATGGTACAGACTACAGAATTTGAGCATTCTTTTTGTAGCCTTGTAGCCTTTTCATCGTAAGATAAGAACAAAATTACAGGAGGACAAGTGTGTCAGGAGAACTTAACACTCATAGCACTCAGACTTCCCACATTACTGAATTACCACAAAAATTGGTTTAGCACCGGAGGACAACTTTACCTACCCATCTTCAGCCATGGAAAGTCTCTGCTCCAGCCTGAGCAGAGTGCTGACAATAATTTGATGCTTGCCAGCAAAGATAGGAGGAAAACTGCACAATTGTTGTAAACAGGCACCTCATAGTCTTACTACTAGTAATTCGGTCAACCTTGAAGCATGAGTTGTACATTTAAAATGCTCTCTAAGCACAACGATTCATGGACAATTTTTCGAAAGCTGTGTTCTGTTGAAATAAAGAATAGCATAAAAAATTGACGCAAGTCCGACACCCTTGCTAGGAAATACCAACTAGCTCCACTTGACAGGTAGATTCTGTAATCTTCTCGTATACAGAGATCACATCCTACAAACCTCACTGAATATTTGATGGTGAAGAATCAATGGCACCACTAGGTAGCCACTGAAAATTACAGTGGACCATTGTAAATGGACATCTAATATGAATGTCAGAGCTCAAAAACAGCATAACAGGGATGCTCTAATATCTCTAGGAATCACGTCATGATCAGGTATCGGATCAAGAAAAAACATCATGATCAGGTGGCCAAAATCAAGACCTAGTGGGTAAGTCACCCTCTGATTGCTTGAGGAGGCTATATTCACAAGATCATAGCTTTGTGTATGCTGTAAACTTCTACAAATTTTCTGCTTGTCCCACATCAGACAGCACATGCACCTTACTTATTTGGCTATTCAGATGTAGCACGCCTAACCCCAGGTATACATATCTAAAACCCTATTGCCTGTGTCTCAGCCAAAATTCCAACACCAAACCACACAAAAACAGTACATGGAAGCACTCTTAACAATAATAAGCAACGAAATTCAGATGTCGCTTAACCTGAGATACCATGTACCACTAAAATCCTACTGTCTCCATCCCAACCCAAATTCCAGTCTCCGTCCAATCCAATTCCAACACCAAATCACACAAAAGCTGTGCCGGGACGCCCTCTAACAATAATATAGGCAAAGAAGTGAACAGCAGAAGGAAGAAGAGGGCAACCTTGGCGTAGTAGTCCTTCCAGACGCGGCGGGCGATCTGGTGGCCCCCGAGGTCGAACGCCTTGAACTTGATCCTGCCGATGCTCAGCTCCTCCGACGTGGGGTACTGCGTCGGCTGGTGCTGCACGAGCCGCTGCGCGCGATGAACCAACCCAATCGAACCAGATCAGGAATCCCCCGTGAAAGTCGAATCGAAAGCACATAACAAGACTGGAATTCGCAAGAGAAAAAGGGGCGGATGTCGGACCTCGTCCTTGAGCATGTGGAGGAGGGTGGTCTTGCCGGCGTTGTCGAGGCCGAGGAAGAGGATCTTGGCCTCCTTCTGCCACAGCCCGAGCGACGCCAGCACCCCGTAGAACCAGTCCACCAGGAACATCTCCGCAACTCCGGCGATCTCCTCTCCCTCTCCCTCTTCGCACTCCGCGGCAGATCAGACGACGACGGCGCCGATCTCTTCTTGGCTTTGTCCCTTTCCCTCCCTCCGGCTATCCAGTATCCACGGGAAGAATATTTCTTCCCCTCTTCCTCACCTTGTGCCCTGCGGGGCTGTCTTCTAGATTCTTCGGTGGCGACTACAGTACGTAGTACTTGTTCTAGAACAGCTGCGTACTGTACTCCTCCACCGTCAGATTAGATCACGCGGTCCTCACGCTGCGGATTAAGAAACACACGGCTGAGAAAATAAAAATGCTAAAAACTCGTCTAATGATTTTCTTTAAAAAAAATCCTTTATACAGCTGAGCGTTGATAGTCACATCTAAAGCCCATTTGGAACGCACGGGTTCCACGAGATTTAGTTCATTTTTCATAGGAGAAAACAGAAATGAAAAAAAAAATCCCATGTTCCTCCAATGACTAGTATAGTATTAGCTTTTGCAATTAGCCCCACTCATTTTTGGCTCATGCTCCGTCAATCCCACGCAACGAAGGGGACCCTGCACACAGTTGCCTAGACAATTTTGATTAAAGGGTCTAGACAAATAGAAGATATATCTTTTAACTTTTAGGTATGATAAATATATACATAAATAAATATAGCTAGTATTCATAATAAAAAATAATAATATATTATACTAAAATTAGATAATTTTATGTCTTTATGTGTTGTAAATTAAAATATTTATAAAGTTATAAACTTTAGGGGTGGGGGTGGGGGGGGGGGGGCACATGCCCTTGCTCACCTCTAGTTCCACCACTACCTGCACATCTAGAGCACTGGTGGAGCCAAGCCAGGGCGGTGGGGCTCAGCAAAACAAGGCACCTGCATGTTCTAGTAAGAATTGCTAGCGTAATATAGTTGGTTATTGTGTTCTAGTAAGCGTAATTCAGCTAGTTATTGTATTTTTTGTGTTTTCATTTCTAAAATCTACATGTTTATGAATATGTTGCTAGGATCATCCTTGGCGGCCGAAGCAAAATGAATCAAATTGTTTATTATTCGGCTAAAAGTATGCGCCATGAATTCCTCCTTATATTAAATAGTACCCCCTCTATTTCTGAATAAATCAATTCCTAACATCTGTGTGTCGGTCAAACTTTTTTTTTAAGTTTGACTAGTTTTGTAGAAAAAATTAACAATATCTATGACATAAAACAAACATATTTTAAGGTATACCTAATCTAATGATACTAATTTGATACTATAAATCTTGATGGTTTTATCTATAAATTCGATCAAAGTTTTAAAAATTGACTTGAAACAACTTTAGAAATTAATTTATTCTGAAGTACTCTAGTGTCGGCCATGATTACTTGATTAGTATATAATCGGCTTCATTTGCCAATTAAACATGCGAGTATGCCAAAACATGTGACCTTAGCATGCACAGATCACAGGGAGGGAGTCAGGGAAGCTGCCGCCCGCTGGCCAGATAGGATCACAAGATAGGAACGTCGAACGCCGGAACGGCCGCAACAGCAGGCCGTCACGAAGCTGCGACTAGCGAATACGAAGGGACACCTCACGCGTGAAGCCGTGAATACCTAGTTGCTGAATGGGCCAAATACTCGTATACTGTAGTTTGCAGAGTTGTTTGCGTTTACATCCTTGCTCCTAAGGCTAAGCCCAATGCACCAACATGGCTAGAGCCTCTCCAAAGCCATGTGAGCTCGGATGCATTTGGAGAGAGAAGCGGGATGGTGGCATATTTTGCACGATCGTTGTGACCTGCAAAAGCATTGTTCCTTTTACCTAGTAAAAATGAGAAGCATACCATATAACATAGTGACGGGGCAAAAAAGTATTGGCATGACTTAAGGCCCTCCGCAGTGTGGAAGCAAAGGTCTCGGAATGAACTACTTGCTCAAATTAAGGACGAAAACAACGTGCATGAAAAGAGAGAGATGATGGGAACGGAAAAAAAACATATTCCCTCTCTATCATGAATTAGAAGTTACTAGCAAATGTGCCCGTGTGTTGCAACGGGTAATACAATAGATATTAAAACTGAACTACGTGTCATCAATAGATGTGACTTCTTCCAATACATAACTCGTATGAACACTTGTCATGAGTGAATGATACTTAAGATATATAGAGAGCCATTCCAATGGGATCAAAATTCATATGCATCAATGCTAGATGTGAGCTTTTCAAATTCCTATGACACGTTGATGCGAGCTTTTCAAACTCTAATGGGATCAGAGTTCATATACATACCATGCACACAAATACAAATGTTTGTGCTAACCTAGAAATTATATATTTTGATAATATAAAATATATGTAGATTATTATTATAATATATGTAATGCATGTTTTCATACTTTTGTTGTTTCTTTGTCCTAGGATCTATAAGGTGTTAACTATTGTTTAAATAAGTACAAAAGATTTTTTTATACATCATAGAGATCTGGCTCCATCCCTCTAACATGGCTTCTATTTTTAGCCTTTTTCACATGTGTATGAGTAGCTGATCACTTCTATTTTTAGCTTTTTTTCACATATGTGCCAATACATGGGTGCTCCCTCGGACTTTTTTTTATGCCTCAACCCTTCAAGTACAAGCTGTAGTATCTGACTTACACACAAACTCACACCACCACACTCACGCCCACACACTATGCGTAAGTTAGATCTACAACCTATACCTAGGAAACTTCACGTGGCTAAGAGGTATCCGAAGTCGACACCAGGCTTCGAACGTGACGGGCACGTCACTCTAACCATTGTGGTACGTCCACATGTGAGGCGGCCGAAGTACCCGTGCGCAACGGGAGAAGAAAATGAGGAAAACCTCGGTGGGAAACATGAGCTGAGCGGTGCTCGAACCCACGCCGGCAACTCCACCACCCGGAGCACTTGCCAAACGAGCCACAGCTCGTTCCCGGTGCTCCCTCGGACTTGTGTGGATGCTCCGACTTCCAATGAAAAAATACGTGGACACAACATGTTCTCGGAAGCTATACGACTTCGAATCGTACCAAAACGAATAAACAGATATGGGTAGAGAGAGAGGCAAAAAAAAAAAAACACAGTAGAAGAGGAATACTAATCCTATTAGAGATCGAAGTTGGATGAAAAAGTGAGGTGGACTGAAATTTTAGCTCTTTATAGATAGGTATAGATTCCAAGAATCTTGGAGAGTCATTATCTCAAATTTGACTAAATTTAGATAATAAAGTAATAATGGTCATGATCAACTAAGTATCAATATATTCTCCATTAATAATATTTTTTATAATATACCTATTTAATATTATAAATATTTATATTTCTCTTCACAATTTTCATCAAATTTGAGATGTTTTGACTCTAAATTCTTCAAATGATTAATAATTTAGAACATAGGGAGTAGAAAAAATAAGATGTGTTTGTAAAATTAGTTGGTAGTGAATCATCTTTATCGAGACTAGATTCTGAACTACGTTGGCCCCTCCAAACACTCAAATGGCACCTTGCTTACTTGGTAATTCTTTTAGCAAATTAATCAATTGGTAGTTGGTACACCCTTTACATCATGTGTCGCGCTTCGGAGCCCTGGAGTGTCGGTAGCGACCCAACATGCTTAACGCAGTGGCATACTGGCGTGCCACTGCTGGCAGGGCTTGGCAACAATCAAACCAAACCAATGCCTTGACCAGTGGCGGATCTAGGATTTGAGCCTTGACTTTTGAGAAGACTGCCTACTTTCTGCTCAACTACTGACAGGACAATCTATCCATTGAACTTTGGCCTGAATCGGGGTTCTTTTGAGGTCAGCTTGGTTCCGTTGGCTAGGTTGCTTGCCTCATCTCGTCTAGTAAGGCTAATCTTGCTAGTGCATGCAGGAGGGCCAACTTAGCTCACCCAAGCTAGCAAGTAAAATCAATCCTTTCACAGACAACGAGGCAGTGGGCAAAGGATCCAAATACATCAACTGTTGCAACTCCTTGTCCGGCTTGGCAAGGCAGGGTCAGCAGGGAATCCAAGCAAGTATGGTAAGATGGCACAGAAATTGCAGGTCCTTTACTCATTCGCAAAACGTTTCTAGCATTCACCATAGCTCTGCCTTTCCTTCTCTTCTCGAAGAACAAAGTTATATATGTAAAAACGGCAAAAATGGGTCTTGAGCAAAAACTATGTATTGCTTTACATGCATGAAGAAATATATAGCTTACACCATTCGAGCTAAACCTGAGAACACTTCAGGCGACACACTTTATGGACACTATTACCCCCTATCGCAAACATAATCTTCCATAAACAGGATAACTAGATCTCCATCTGAAAGTTAACGACATCTGACCTTAAACCTATCCTGTCCTTTTTTCCCAACAAATGACAATAATATCCTAACGACATCCACATACAAATATGTCAGTGTAATCAGAAAGCTTACAGAAAAATGCTTAGGAAATACAATCTATCTTTGGATTTGGTCCGCAGCAGGGTTACTAGTAGCCGACGAAGCTGGCGTCTTGCCGTTGGGGATGCCATTGTCTGCCGGAGCAGGCGTTCCCCATTTCCCTTCGGACTCCGAAGGCTCCAGCACTTTAACAGACCCATCTGACAGCCCGACCGCAAATTGGTTTGGCTCGTGGGGATGTGCGGCGACGACAAGAGGGTGAACAGGTGGATTGCTGAAATCATGAAACAGACATTTCTTAGGTTCCTGGTGCTATATATATAAGGATCATATGGCATTATGGCAATCTATGTTGTAATATGAACCGGCACTCAAGCACAGAAGCATGTCTAAAAGTTCATTATCCAATATTTTCTGAATTTGCCATAATGCACCCACGATCCAAGGATTGATCAGCACTCCAGCAGTGCCAGAGGCAGAATAGCACCCAGCTGCCTGAAGCCCTGAATCAGCTCAATGGCACTACAGATACGTCAACAATTGCCCCACAAGTTTAACACAACAATCTCAGAACAGTAATGATAACCTATGAAGACTTCAACCACCAACAAAACCAATAATATACATGATGCTCAATTAGTGATCTATAATTAACTCTTAGAACCAATTAGTCACTAAGCCAAACCACACAGAAGCAAGAACCCATAGCATCGCATCTCTCTTTTATTTTAAATCAAAAGGCTTGCACAAACTATAATATAATGGTTAAAATTGAGAATTTGAATTGGCATCACACCTCAAACGCTAACAAGTGAACAGAAAATGCATTGGCCCATCCAAATCCTCATATCGTCTTTAGCTAAATAAATATGTATTCAATGTACAAGGAGGGTACCTGTTTATCACCGATGGCGCAATTCGACATCTTAATCTCAAGTTCTCCGCATCAAAAACACCTATGTTACCATCAGTGAAGGCAGCGAAAACTAGCTGGCTGTTACATGAGTACGATGCATGCGATATGGAAGCAGACAATGTGTCCTGGGGTATCCACTGAAACAAGAGAAACATATTTAATAGGCAATCAGGCAATGAGAAAATAGTACTTTTCAATCAAGTATACGACGTGCAACCTGATAGATCCTCTCCATTTTTGATGCATCATATATGGCTAGTTGAGTCTCATGTACTACTAGCAAGTGACTTTGGTCAGAACTAAACTGAACCCGTGTATCTCCTGAAGGAGTCTTTCCAGCTGGCATTTGTATTGAGACTGTTCTCTTTTTTTCCCAGGTGTCATTGGTCCATACACACAGCTGAATAGATCAAAGTTAGCGACTGCTTCATTGGTGCAAGTATATTCAGAGAGAAACAAGAGAGGTAGGGAAGGAGATGAGTTGTTGAAAACATGGTTATCTTGGGACACACAAACAAGAAATTCATTGTTAATAGTAACCTGTGCATCGGCGCCTGAAGAAACAAGTACACCAAGGTTGGTAGAGAATGCCAACCCAGTTATCCTCTTTTGATGTCCTTTGAGTCTAGTTTTTACCTGACAACCCAAAGGTCAGAAGGCTGAATTAAATTATTCACAGTATCATAAACTGCATCAGAGATTTGGCATTTATTACCTCATCTACCCTGACATTGTATATGTGGATGGTTGAATCTTCCATTCCAATTGCTATGATGTTATTGTCTTGAGGGTGAAATGCTAAAAATGTTGACGCTGGTGGAGGTGGCATGAATGTTGTCATCACCTGCATGAAGGATGCATGATTAAATCTTCTTGAAGTCTAAAAATTTCAACAGAATAAAATGGTTAAGACATTACCTTAAATGTCATCATGTTAAACAAAGAAACCTTCCCGCCACAAGCAGACATCACATAGGAATCATTCTTTGAGAGTGCAATGCATGGGACTGCCTCCTCTGGATTGGTATCTGCTGTATCATTTGTCATGACAAGACCGCTATTTGGCTGCCAATGGTGTGGCACAACACTGGCTGTGGCCTGCTTAGAACAGGAAAAGTTACAACCTAACCTTGATTGTCCTAAAATACAAAAGACCAATAGAAAAGTAAAACATACTTTTCCACTCGGATTTTGTTCATTTCGACTCCATTTCCATAGCCTTTGAATGGCATTAGACCCCAGAGCTAGCAACCCAACACCAGAATTTGTGTACAGAAGTCGGACAACCTGTACACAAAAGATGTTAAACCCTCACATATTCCATGATGACAAGTGTGAAACGTACGTCAAGAAAATCCAACCTTTCTGGCCTGGTCGGGAGTTTCTGGCATTGTTACTACACGGCATTGCTGGGGATTTAGAACCTCCATTAGTTCCCAAGGTTTTGCTTTATCAGGCTTTTCTTCTGAGATTCTCGGCTTTATATCTATGCTTCTTGATGCTGTATCCCCACCATTCTATTCAAATTTATCAAGTCAGATGTTATTTAAATTATTGAAAATAGGTAAGAAAGGAACTTTTTGTCTGAAACTAAGAATCACCATACCAGTATAGGAGATGGCTTTGCAGGAGAGTTCCTGTCCAAGTGATCCATTCGGCCTATGTTAGGAGAGATGCTGGCAACAACAGGAGCACCTGAGACCTGTAAATTCAGAATTAGTGTCAGGGGGTCAGGGTCAATCTAAAAACGAGGTTATGAAGCACAAAATAAAAATAGCAGTCAGAAAGTTCTGTAGGAACCTTCATAGAAGAAGCTTCATATTGCGGCCTAAATGCTTCGAAAGGAGGCCGGCTCCCTAATGCGCGTAGAGTTCTGAGTCCATCAGCATTTGCAAGTATCTTAAAACCATTGTCCACTGTAGTAACAGCAAGAAGATTGCCTTCTTTATTGAACCTCAAGCGAGGAAGAGCCTGACATAATGTAAAATTGTTAGATTGGGCACTCCAGAAACAAGGAAAAACATGGAAGAGAGCAGAGACTAACTGGGAGGCCTCCTTCAGCGTCGGTGCAGATCAACATATTATTATTATCAACATCCCAAAATTTAATCTGGTTATCTTCACCAGCAGCCAAAATGTGATTCTGAGCTGTATCAAACTGCACTACACCAGCAACACCAGCTGACCTTTTACGGAATCCAGAATAAGTCCTCTTGATAGATCCTTCACTTTCATTCCACTCAACCAAATATGAGTCTCCCTCTTTGCTCGTTCCACATGAGAACAATCTTCACATGAAGGAAAAGCAAATTGTTTCATTAGTAAAAATTGAAACTAGAACCACTTTTGGTGGTAAAAATAAGAGCCAACCTATCTATTCTTACCTAGTCCCATCTGCACTATATAGCATAGTAGTACACCACTTGCCAGGAGCATCATAGTCCACCCTAGATCCCATATTGTCATAAAGCCAGGCCTTAATTTTTCCGTCAAGGGAAGTTGAGAAGATGAACTGCATCAAGCATAAGAAAGTCATGTATTAAACTTGATTTTGACCATGCTGTCGAGCATTGGAAATTGTAACATAATAACATAGAGCTGTCTGAATTGCGGACAGCTCTTGGACGGGACAAATGCTATAATGAACAAAACAGAGGTACCATAAATACTGCTAAAAACAACATTTGTTCACTTAAAAGTCATCGACATGCAGACACCCCCCCCTCTTTTCCTTTTGAATAAGCATATCACTATATTGTATGCCATAATCATACTAGAAACTCCATAACCATAATCCCTAAATTTAAACTAGAGCAAACAACAAAGTAAAAACTAGATATAGAAAAGGATTGGTATTGCATCCAGAACGAAATGTTGATGTGTACATATTACTTAGATTACACACCTGAATACTCTCTTTGTGATGCGGACATATAGAATACACAGGTGCCTCGTGCCCTTCAAATGTGAATAATTTCTGTCCATGCATATCCCATACCTAAAAAACGAAAATGAAGTTCAAGGAGACAAGCCAGGTAAAAAAGTTCACGAATTTTCAGTACAAGTCACATCTCATACCTTTATCAGTTTATCATCTCCGCACGTGACCACACAAAGTTGCTTATTTGGTCGGGAGAATGCTATATCATTTACACCTCCAGAATGAGCCTCAATCTGACATGAAGAAAAATAGCAACACAATTTATCTTATATGCCATTATTAATTATCTATAAGAGTTTGTGGCAGACTTGCCGTACCTCTAGAACGTGTCGTGTCTCATTTGGTGGTTGATATTGATGTAGATGGATCAAATGTTTCGTGAATGCAACTCCTAAAATCACAAAAATGTAATTTAAATGAAAAGCGTTGCTCAACAAAGTGTTACTTAGTTTCTTTTCTCAACCAAAGTATCAGCTGAAAAGGTACAGTATGGATACTAACCAATCAATTCTCCATCAGGGCTCCAGGTAACTCGATTAATGGATATGGAAGAATCTTTGACAAAAGTATTCTTTACACAGGTATGGCAAATAATCAGGCTCACAAGATGAAACACACACACACACATTCTAACAGACAAGGTTACAAGTAAATAGATATCAGAAGTAAATTACAGCTTGTATTTGAATACCTGAAATTGTGGTGAGCATGTATTTATATCCCGAATTTTGAAGGGCTTTGAAAGTAATGTTTCACGCAAACCGATCTCATAAAGTGTAAATTCACCATTAGCAGAACCCACTGTGTAGTAAAACACAGGGTAAGAAAATTAATAAATTGATATAGCCAAGTTTAGGATTCACACAGGTTGCATGAAACAGTACATACCACATTTTATAAATAAAGATAATCAAATAACACAGCTGATCATACCTAGAAGCAGTGTATGGCGAGTTGGGTGAAAATCCATGCTAGTTACATTAGATCCATGTGACAATGTACCAGCAACTGTCCTTGGAAGATCATCCACGGACCATGTAGGTTGAGGGATGGGAGCAGGATATGTAGCCTGCATAAGCATGATTTTGATTATTAAAATTCATACAAAATCCAAAAAATTCATATTTTCTAAGTGCAATACTGCAAATGCAATATTACCTCATCAACGCCATGTCCACCAGGCCTCAAGCGCTTCATTAGTTGCTCTGACTCTGCACTTTGATAGTCTGTTATAGTTGGGCGTTTCAACATGGAGACAGCTGATGAAACAATGTAATATAAATGACGTCATGTGAAGTTTTGCGACATGCATATAATTGACAACATAAATACATTTCGACATGACAATGTACACAAATTAGAAGCATCTAATATATATATATGGAACTGAAGTTCCGCATGTGTAATTGTTTCTGGAATGCACTGATACAAAGTACAAAGGCATACTAAACTACAAATATATGTGTTTAATGTATTAATTGAATTGCACAGAAAATAGAAAATTGTTAAAATGTATTAATGCAGATCGAATTAACCACTGTGCAAAACAAATATGTTCAAAACAAGCAACCAGATGAACTTTAACAGAAATGTAGCACCACACTTGCATACCTTGATTGGGTGGAACAGGTATTGATGATGCTGCTACAACAGCAGACTGAACAGATGAAGAAGCAGCTGCATTCGCCATCCAACCAGCTAAAGATGGACCAGGTGGAGGAGGTTGGAATGGCTGCATAAATAAATGCATGATGTAAAAACAAAAAAAAAACATCATAAAAGCCATGCACGAGCAGAAAATGATCAAGCAAACATACAGTGTGAGCTGTGAGTGGTGGATATGCGGCACCAGCCTTTGGAACAGCAGCCAGTGGTACAGATACCGGTGATGCACGAGCTCCATTGGGTGGAGTACATGTATGGTCCGTGAATAAAGTCTTGATATCTGGATTTGGACGAGGATTCTTACAAAGCTGATGCTGCCAATTCAAGCTGCACATTTTGGGGGGAAATCATGATCACACTAAAAATTGGAATGAAAACAGAATGTCCGGTAATGTAACAACATTAGATTACTTTCAAACCTTTGATTAATAAGAGTACGGAGGCGTGATGCCTTAAGAGTCGGGAAGACAAGTTTTTCCCGGAACAGGGGGTTGGCTTCAATAAGTTTTTTTAGCTCAACAAGCATAATACTTCGAGCTGATTTAGTATCCCCATACTTAGACAACTGTTCATTTTCCCTGCAAGAAAGCAACATTCATTTGATAATTTGAGCTAAAAAATTAAAACAGAACCAGCAGAATGAATAATAAAGCATAGTAAGGTAGTAAAAAAACTATATTGTTAAGCAACTAACATTTTTCATAAAAGTGCACGGAAAAACACAGCATAACATAAAAGCTATCAAATGAATATCTTAAACAAACCTCTATCATTTGCAAATAAGCATCTGGCAGCTAAAACCTTATGCCGTTGCCAGCTTGCACGCCTACTCAGTTACAGCTGCTTGCCATGGCTTCCTAATGGTTCATGATCTATTAGTAAATGTCCTATTTTCATTACCAGTGAAGATACTAATTGCAATGCATCAAACAGGGGAAGCATTTTGAATGATTTATCTTAAAAAAATCTAAGGAGTAAGACTGTAAAAAGCTCTAAGAAATATTTATTTTAATTGCTTCTTAACAATAGGATGCAATGGATTGAGACAGCAAAATTAACAAACCTAAAATTCTCAAGAGTGAGAAGTTGTGTTATCTCCTTATATAACTCCTCATTGAATGTTGAGAAGACTTTAAGATCCTTGACAAGAATATCTACAGCCTTTGCTCTATCATGCCTGTTTGGAACATAGAGAAAGAAAGAAAAAAGTCAGTACAATTTTACAATTCCCCAAACAATGGATCGAAAAGCCAGTTCCTCATTCAAATGAGGTTTGAAATATGAAAATACAGTACCTATCAAGCGCTTCCAAATACTTCTGCTTCCTGATCTCAAAGAAGATCTTCATTGAATACCTATTGTCATCTACCTTGGTGAAACCTGACAAGTATTTCTCCACCTCATCCCATTCCCCAGCATGAACCTTCTCCTCGAAGTACTTCATATTGAAGAAGAAGCCTGACTCTTGCTCAAGCCTACAACACAATGCAACGTAGGGAATTACTAAATATCAACCCACAAGATAATTCCATTTCTGGGAAAAAAACGTTGGAGAACATTAGTTGTCAAATTTTCCCACCAATCAACAGAATGAGCACAATAAGGAGCCCACAACTCCAATGGTCAAAACTGAAAAGCATCGAATAAACCTCTTAGGCAACCAGCCACACTGCAATATTTAAGCTTGGTAAACGGCCAACCAAGTATTGTCAAAGGCAAAAGGTCACAAAGTCTAATTCTGACTAAGCAACCGTGTGTTTCCCTCAATGCAAAAATTTAGAGCAAACAGAGCAAATTGTAGAACACAATGAAAACAGAGAGGACAACAGAGTGTCCAGTGTCCTGTAAGTTTTATTTGTCTAGTTAAAAAATGACGCAATCTAGCTAAATTAACGTCTCCTGTGTGGTTTATTTATTATTACCCACATGACACACAAGTGGACCAAAACGCTAGTACAGCAATCGATATTAATTAATAAAATAAGATTTACGGAATTAAGGAACCGACACAGACTGGAAACACGATTGATTTATTAAACCTCCGAAAATCAATTTTGACCAGATTAAAAATAAAACGACTATCAAGCAGAAAATCATGAGGATAAAGTGTATTTTGACCGAAATAGCCCCCAACGTTATCTATTATTACACAGTTCATATCGCAGAACAAGTTTAAGAATTTTTTTTTTCACAACAACTCGTCACGTAACTAGAGGGGAAGAAACGGACTTAAACCAGAGCAGCGTGCGGCCGAATTCATAACAAAAAAGCGCAAACAAGACAGCCTACGCGACAAATGAAATCTCCTAAAACATAGAACCAACCACCCACCAACCCAGATAAGCACCGCGAGGAGAGCGAGGGGAGTACGCACTTGTGCACGGTCTCCTTGAACTTCTCCTCGTCCAGGAACTGGAGGATGAGGAACACGAGCTCGCGGCTGAGCGACGACATGGCGTCTGCGGCGGCGGCGGCAACCCGCCCGGCCCGGTGCTCGATCCGCGCGCCCGGGAGCTCGGCCGGCGGCCCGGACTCCGGAGGACGCGGTCCCGGTGGCTTGGCCGCCCAGGCGGGCGCGAATCCTAGGGTTCCGTCGTCGGCGCCCGCCCCTCTCGCGAGCGAGCGAAGCGGAGGCGAGAGAGAAGCGGAGATGTGGAAGAGGTTGGGGGAGGGAGAGAGAGAAACTCTAGTCTCGCTTTCTTCGATGCGTTGCAGACCTCTCGCCCCTTTTCTCTCTCCCCACGCCACCCACCACTGGCTTATCTATGAGAAGCCCGTCTCCTTATCGATAAGCGAACTCGCGTATTGATAGGTGCCTATGCTTATGTGATAGGTCGGGAGCGGCGGAATCGAAGGGGCCGGGATTAAATCGGGTGGATATTCGTGAGCTGGCGTCCGGTCGTGAGGGCGACGTGCGCGCGAGATCGCGCGTGGAGCGGGCGGTTCGGCTCGATCTCGATCGGGGGTTGCTGCAGGCGCGCGAGACGAGTCACCAGACGAGACTGGCGGCGGCTTCCATTTCCCATGCGTGGGTTTCGGACCGGGGAAGACGGTTCGCGTCCGTTGCGCGGTTTCTCGGATCAGAGCGGCGTTCCAGTGGGAAGACAGTAGCGCACGGCACCGACTGGAGTACTGGATGCTGGGCCAGAGTCACGTGTCCTGGGATTAATGGACAATCCTCTGCCAGCCGCCGCGCATTTAGTACGAGTCTTTTGAGGTTGAGCTGTTTGCGCTTTTACCGATTGTAAGAGCAGTTTCAAGCGTTTTATATTTTTGCTTTATCATTCGTTGTTATTTGACAACTCCAAAAACAAAATACAAAGAAAAAAAAGGTCATCTTCAAGAGTTTAACAATTTTGACTTGGCAATTACCCAAAGTACGATCCAGCACGTGCGGGAGACCGGGATTTGCTCGGGAGGAGCGCCCGATCGAGCTTTGCAAATATGCCAAGTTTCCTCCGTCATTTGCCAAGTTGCCTAAATTGCAAAACCCAAATATAAAACCGTTGGATACCTCATTTTGAGATTTTTAACTAATTATAAGAATTCAAACCCCAAATGCAAAATGGTTGGAGATGCTCTAATTCGAGCCCGTACGTATCATATTTTAATATTTTAAATTTGATCAATTCTAAATAAAAATATTATATTTATGTGAATACCATCATTAAAAACTTGGTCCAACATGAATCATCTTAAATGACACGCAACCTATAATTGTATTCTTTTTTCCGGCAAAGGGAGTACCATCTTTATAGTGCCAAAATAAACATATATGTCTTTGCTTCTCAAGAAACCAAATATTTTTAAGTTTAACTAAAATATATAAATACAATAATATTTATAATGTATAATAAAGTATCATGAAACTAAGTATATAATATATTTTTATAATAAATTTATTTGAAGATACAAACATTAATGCTAGATATTTTTTTATCTAACTTAAAATTGCTTGACTCTTTGGAAAGCAAGATACACGTTTGTTTTGGGATGCAAAGAGTAGTCCTTGTATTTTGAGAAGTCAAACAATTAAAACATATTAATATTTGCCATACTAGATAAGTATCATTAGATTAACATGTTGTCTACTTTTATAGTAAATCTATTTGGAGATACAAATATTAATATTGTTTTTAATAAATCTAATCAAAGATGAATCCTCAAAATACAAGATGAAGACTTATTTTAGAACGGGGAGAGTATACGCTTGTTTGGCACATCTCTACTTTGATATCTATGCTAGATCTGTAGTTTGCAGATTAAATAAAAGTGGTTCAAAACTTCAAATATTTTTATTTAATTTAAAATATAAACAAAATGAGTCATGCGACTGTAGGGTCGAGATGGACTAGGGGGGGGTGAATAGTCCTTACTAAAAACTTACGCACCGGCAAACCGAAACAAATGCGGAATTAAAACTATCGGTCTAGCCAAGACTAACCCCCACTATCTATAACTCTAGTAGCACCTTGTAAGAGAACCTAAACAAGAAGCAAGGTGCTAAACTAGCTAGTGCTCACCTAAACAATTCTAGCTTGCAAGGTCACACAAACCTAAGCAACTAGTACTTTGTCAACCGGGGAGCACCTACACAATTCTAAAGAGCAAGAGCGCAAAGCCAAACCTAAGCTCACTAGATGCTCAAGGACAAGGCTACACAAGCCAAACCCAAGAGCGTAATTTACTTAACTACACAAACTAAGCAAAACACTTACTCTACTTCTAGCTACACAAGCAAGAAGGTGCTCAACTAGCTACACAAGCAAAAGAGCACAAGAGCCACTACTCAAGCTAAGCAAGAATGTAACAAATGTAAATACAAGCTTAAGCTAGAGGGGATGCAAACCACCGCGAAGAGTGGACAACACGAAGTCACGGCGGTGGCGAATCACCGGGCGTAGAGACCAACCACCTGCAAACAAACTCAAGGGAGGTCGAAGCCTCACACACAAGAACAAGAAGGTCGAAGCCTCAGCAATCACAAATCGACACACGATTTTTCCCCTGGTTCACTTGGTCGCCACCAAGCTACGTCCAGTTGTGGCGATACACCGACTTGGTGATGAGATGGCCGCTCAAGTTGGCTCACTGCCAACAACCCCTCCGGGGAGCCCCAACTCCAATCAACACAAGAACGGGATCCTCCAAGCCACGCTCAACTAGAGTAGCCAATTCGCGCACCCGCGGGGAAGGCTCAAGAACCCCTCACAAATCCTCCTCCGGAGCACCGCACAATCTCCACGCGTGCTTCAACGGAGTCCCTTGCCACCAAGCCGTCTAGAAGGTGGCGACCTCCAAGAGTAACAAGCACACCGGCTTGCAACACGATCACCTAGTGCCACTCGATGCAAATCTCTCAAAGCAACACACTAGAATCGATCTCTAACTCAAGTGGATGAACACTCTCAAGCATGGATGAGTTAGAGGGCTCCCAAGCACCACAACACAAGCCACTAAGGCCCTAGTGTGCTCAGCAACCGGCCAAGGCCGGCCAAGGTCTCTATTTATAGCCCCCATGGGCTAACTAGCCGTTAGATGCTCGAGCAGCCCACGTCGTGCGCGTCGGACGCGGCCGACGCCACCCGTCGGACGCTGATCCAGCGTCCGGCGCTCCCCACTGCGCCACGTGTCGCTAGCCGTTCGAAGATGACCGTTGATGCCCAACGGCTAGCTCCTGATCGCGCGTCGAAGCCCCACGTCGGACGCGTCCGTCGGTGACCGTCGGGCGCTCCACCGACCGACGGACGCGGTCCAGTAGTGTCGGGTACCTAGATTAGGGGGTCCTAAACTAGGTGGATTAAAGATGAGCCAACTAGCCTTGCTCCCCTCTAAAAATCCCCGAAAACTGACTGAAGAAACCCCCAATCCTTCTCATACTGGGCCGGCCCACTGCCAGGCCCAGAAAGCCTCAGAACCTTCTAACTCGAGCAGCGGCCGCTCACTCGCTCGAGAAAGAAGTACGGAAACCGCTCGAGCGAGCGACCGCTCGAGACGGTGACGTAAACCGCTCGAGCGAGCGACCGCTCGAGCGGGGACGGAGAATGCTCGAGCGAGCAGCCGCTCGAGTCTGCCCGCAATAATTGCCTACCCAGAGCACGCACATGGCTACAGGGCTCGAACAGCGCCAAAGTACACTGACACCGCCTAACTCCATGGCTACAGGGCCCGCAATAGTGGAGCGTACGCCGGTCGCTTCACCATTACGCTGCCCATCCCCCGGATTCGAGGATGGCAGGCGCCACTATTACGACATGCCTCGCACTGTGCCGCGTACGGCACCCCCTCAAAACGCCATGGTCAACTCTCCGTACCGCCAAACACGTCGCCCCATCCCATCGCTCGGATCGTCCACCCCTCGAGGCAGCCCTCAGTCGCTCGAGAAATGATGACGGAAGTGATGGGCGTACGGGGCGTGCAGTAACGTGTCCATCCTACCTCGACGACCACTCGGCGGATTTCCGGGCGGCCGTCATCACCCATGCCTCGATTACATCGGCTCGCGTCGGGCGAGGACGATCATCCCATCGTCGACCATGCGCTACGAGGCTCGGCCCGGGTAAAAGCAGGGATCCACAGGCTCGAACCGGATCAAGAGGGGCATCCACAGTTCCAGCAATCCGACCCGCCCATACCTCGACGTCACGCACACGATTGCCCTACCAACTCTTGTACTCCTGGGCCTCCCCTTGGCCTATAAAAGGGGATGCCAGGGCTTAGTTTAGGGCAGGTTCCTAAGTTCACACACACACTCTCTCACACTCTCACTCGCAAAGTCTCAAGACTGCCTTGTACTCACCCCTGTACAAGCACCTAGGTGCAAGATAATACAAGTCTCCTCCCCCCGCTAGACGTAGGGCCTTCTCTTGCCCGAACCAGGATAAACCTCTTTGTGTTCTTCTTGCATCACCATCCGGATTAGGGAGCACGCTTAGAAATTTACTCGTTGGTGTGACACCCCCCGGGGTACGAAACACCGACAGTTGGCGCGCCAGGTAGGGGTACTGCGTGTTTCGCCTGATTCCCGCCATTTTCCGGATGGCATCACCCACTTCCTCGCTCCCGTTCGCTACGGTGATCTGGTTTGGGAGCTTAGAGTTCGTGTCACTCGGTACGGGCTATGACATGGCTCTGCTCTCGATCGGTGAACCGGGAGGGGGGCGCTCGTCACCCCCACGCGCTGGTGGAGCCACACGCCGACCGCGCCACCACGGCTCACCGCCACGGCGCCGACGCCACCAGCACCAGCGTCATCAGCAGACACAGGGCCTTGAGCACCCAGCTCGTGTGCCCTCCCAGCCGGACGCCGCGACGTGCCCGGCAGGGGTGCCGAGCGCGCGGCAGGGAGTGGCACTCGCGCAGGGATCTCTCGACGAGGACCCTGGCTTCACGTTCGCCATGCGTTCGCCGAGAGAGCCCGGCGTGGCACCTCGAGCAAGCGCACGGCCAACGTCACCCAACTTGTTGCCACACGGGCTCTATCGAGCGCGTCGCAGGCTCCCGTTTGGGCTCACCAATGCCGCCACCACGTATGCCAACGAGATTCAGTCAGCAATGGAGCTGCAAGAGGAGACCCCTGGCCCCCTCTTGCGTGCCGCCATGAACTTGGAAATCGTGTGGCCGGCATCAGTGGACCGCGGGTTTGATAGAGCGCCCGGCTCACGACGTCGCACCACGGTCGGGAACATGCGCCGCTGGATCGAGGAGGAGAGTACGGGAAGGCCCTGGACTCCGTCCGGCGCTAACCCCGACTCCGATGACTCGGATTCAGGGTGCTATGACCCGGCTCGCGAATGTTTCCGCCTCGAGAACGACGTTCCATCGGACGATGAGACCAGGGACGACGCCGCGGCAGCCGCCCCGTCGGAACGCCGGTTCTCGGAACACCAGCGGCTGGAGCCTTGCAGGTAATCGAGCCACGCGAGGAGCCACCGCAGGGGCAGAACAACCCACGGCTTGAAGACGATGCTCGAGCAGCGCAATGGGCACAGCTCCAGGAGATCGAGTCCAAGATGGACGCGGATCGCGCAAATCTGGAGCTGCTCAAACGCGCCTTCGAGCAGAACCAACCTCCCCCTCCTCGAGCTCTAGGCGCTCGAGGGAAGGCGCGAGGCGTCCTCAACCGCATCGTCAACGATGGGCGGCCAGAGGTGCCGATCGAGCCAGCCCATTTCCCTCGAGCCAGCCAAAATGTCCTTGCGGCAGCCATGTTGCTACGGGACATGCCTGCACCCTCGAATCCGCACGCGCTACGGATACGGGATGAGGTCCAAGGGCTCCTCCAAGTCGCGGCCGTTCAGCAGGCCGAGAGCTCGGCCTCAAGACAACGCGAGGCGGCCCCAGAGCAACCCCGGAACGAAAGGGAGGGCTCCGTCCACCAAGAGGCACCCCCTCGAGGCGGCAGGGCCCACGCTCGAGACCGCATCCTCGACAACCGTGCGCCTCAAGATGCGCGACACGACATCAACGACAATCGATGACGCAAGGCCGCGGGCGCCGAGGACCGTGGCTACAAGACCCATCGAGGGGGGCGCTACGACAGCGACGAGGACCGGCAGGCTCCCGAGCCGCCGGGCCCTCGAGTCTTCAGTCGAGCCATCCGCAGCACACCATTGCCCAACCCGTTTCGACCCCCTACGAGCGTGGTCAAATATAACGGGGAGACCAAGCCAGAGCTCTGGTTGGCTGACTTCCGGCTGGCCTGCCAGCTGGGAGGGGCTCGAGAGGATAAGGCAATCATACGCCAGCTTCCTCTGGTTCTCTCTGACACCGCTCGACGGTGGCTCGAGGAGCTCCCCCCCAACCAAATCTACGATTGGACCGACCTGGTCCAGATTTTCGAGGGGAACTTCAAGGGCACATACATCCGACCGGGCAACTCGTGGGATCTCCGCAACTGTAAGCAAAACGCCACGGAGTCCCTCAGAGACTTTGCTCGACGTTTCTCCAAACTACGCACCGAGCTACCGCACATCCCCGACCACGACGTCATCCTGGCATTCGTCTCGGGCACCACGTGCAAAGAGCTCGTGCGGGAGCTCGGGCGCAATCGCCCAAAGACGGTTGATGAGCTCATGGACGTCGTCGCCGACTACGCTGCCGGTGACGAGGCCGTGGGAGCCTTCTTTGGTGGTGCTGGGAACAAGCCCGCGCCGCCCCCAGGGGACGGTGAGGGCTCGAGCAAGGGCAAGAAGAAGAATCAGAAGAAGAAGAAGGGCAACCAGCAAGGCAAGCGCGTGGTCGCGGAAGACGAGGTGGCCGCAGCCGACCGCAAGAAGCCTCGACCCCCTCCAGATGGGGCCGTCTTCGACAAGATGCTGAAGCAGCCATGCCCGTACCATAAAGAGCCGGTCAAGCATAATCTCGAGGACTGCCGCATGCTTCGAGGCTACTTCAAGAGGTTTGGTATTGGCAAGGACGATGACAAGAAGGATAAGGGTGGCGACGATCAGGCCAACAACAACGACGACAACGGGTTCCCACCTATTGCCGATTGTTATATGATATATGGTGGCCCTACAACTCAGATGTCGCGTCGGGAGCGGAAGAATGAGCGCCGGGAGATCTTCTCTGTGAAGCCCGCCACGCCTCAGTTTCTCGACTGGTCGGATGCTCCCATCACGTTCGACCGTGATGACCATCCAGACCACGTCACCAACCCCGGCGCGTATCCTCTCGTCGTCGACCCGGTCATCCTCAACGCCCGCTTCACCAAGGTCCTCATGGACGGAGGCAGCAGCCTCAACATCATCTACATGGAGACGCTCGCGCTACTCGGCATCACGAGGGCGCAGCTCAAGCCGAGCGCCGGGGGCTTCCACGGCGTCGTCCCCGGCAAGAAGGCGCTCACGATCGGCCGCATCGACCTCCCTGTCTACTTTGGCACGCGCTCGAATTTCCGTCGAGAGGTCCTCACTTTCGACGTACCTGGTTTCGAGGGGACCTACCATGCCATCCTGGGCCGCCCGTGCTACGCCCAGTTCATGGCGATCCCCAACTACGCCTATCTCAAGCTCAAGATGCCAGGACCCAAGGGGATCATCACCGTCGACTCCACATACGAGCACGCGTACTGTTGTGACGTGGAATGTGTTGAGTATGGGGAGTCCTTGGTCGAATCCAAGGAGCTTGCCAAGACGCTCGACTGCTTGGCGGCCGAGGCCGCCGCACCAGCACCCAAGCGGCAGGCTGGGAATTTCGAGCCCGCCGAGGACACCAAGAAGATCCCGCTCGACCCAAGCTCCCCGGGCGAAAAGACGCTGATCATCAGCGCCTCCCACGACATCGCATAGGAAGCAGTGCTCGTCGACTTTCTCCGCGCAAACGCTGATATGTTTGCGTGGAGTCCCTCGGACATGCCCAGCATACCGAGGGATGTCGCCGAGCACGCCTTGGAGATCCGTCCCGGTTCGAGACCTGTCAAGCAACGCCTGCGCCGCTTCGACGAGGAGAAGCGCAGGATCATCCGCGAGGAGGTCGAGAAGCTCGAGAAAGCCGGATTCATCAAGGAGGTACATCATCCCGAGTGGTTAGCAAACCCTGTATTAGTAGAGAAAAAGAATGGAAAAATGAGGATGTGTGTAGACTACACTAGTTTAAATAAAGCATGTCCCAAAGTTCCATTTCCTTTGCCTCAAATAGATCAAATTGTTGATTCCACTGCGGGCTGTGAAGTGCTTTCCTTTCTCGATGCCTACTCTGGCTATCATCAAATCAAGATGAAGGAATCCGACCAGCTTGCAACTTCATTCATCACACCTGTGGACATGTACTGTTATGTCACGATGCCCTTCGGCCTTCGAAACGCCGGGGCAACATATCAGCGTTGCATGCTTCATGTTTTTGGCAAACACATAGGAGAAACGGTTGAGGCGTATGTAGATGACATCGTAGTCAAGACACGTAAGGTCGAAAACCTTGTCGAGGACCTCAAGCTGACGTTCGGATGCCTCAAGGCTAAGAACATCAAATTGAACCCCGAGAAGTGTGTCTTTGGAGTGCCTCGAGGCATGCTGCTAGGCTACATCATCTCCCAGCGCGGGATCGAGGCCAACCCCGAGAAGGTCACGGCCATCATGCGGATGGGGCCGATTCGAGACCTGAAAGGGGTGCAGAAAGTCACGGGGTGCCTAGCCGCCCTTAACCGATTCATTGCGCGTCTAGGAGAGAAAGCTTTGCCTCTATATCGACTCCTCAAAAAATCCGAGCATTTTGCATGGACACCCGAGGCGGAGGAAGCCCTCTCGAAGCTGAAAAGCATGCTCACCTCCCCTCCCGTGCTCGTGCCACCTCGACCGGCTACACCAGACAAACCCGCCGAGCCGCTCCTCCTCTACATTGCCGCGACCACGCAAGTGGTCAGCGCGGTCATAGTAGTCGAGAGGCAGGAAGAGGGGCACGCGCTCCCCGTCCAACGGCCGGTGTATTTTGTTAGTGAGGTACTCTCAGATGCCAAGACTCGATACCCCCAAATCCAAAAATTGCTCTACGCAATCATGCTCACCCGTTGAAAGCTTCAGCACTACTTTCTTAGCCATCCGGTGACGGTGGTATCGTCATTCCCACTTGGAGAAATTATCCAGAACCGGGAAGTCGTGGGTCGAATTGCCAAGTGGTCGGTCGAGCTCATGGGCGAGACCATCACGTACGCCCCACGAAAAGCTATCAAGTCCCAAGTACTGGCTGATTTTGTCGCTGAATGGACCGACGTCCAGCTTCCCCCAGTACAGATTCAAGCCGAGCTGTGGACCATGTATTTCGACGGGTCGCTCATGAAAACAGGAGCGGGCACAGGCCTACTCTTCATTTCACCTCTCGGAGAGCACATGCGCTACGTGCTGCGGATCCACTTTGCCGCCTCGAACAATATGGCAGAATATGAGGCGCTCGTTACTGGGTTGCGTATCGCTATCGAGCTCGAGATTCGACGCCTCGATGCTCGAGGCGACTCACAACTCGTCATCGACCAGGTGATGAAAGCCTCGAGCTGCCATGACGAAAAGATGGAAGCGTATTGCAACGAGGTACGCAAACTGGAAGCAAACTTTCATGGTCTCGAGCTCAACCACATCCCGAGACGTTTCAATGAAGCCGCAGACGAGTTAGCCAAGATCGCGTCATCTCGAGCGCCGTTCCCCCCAAACGTCTTCTCGAAAGATCTTCACGAGCCATCTGTGAAGTGGGACTCGGGGGCTGGGGCAGAACCAGTCATCAAGCCCGCTCCAACGACCGATCCCCCCTCAAAGGGGGCCGAGGTCATGGAGATCGATCGGGATTCGAGCCCACCAGCAGATTGGCGAGCGCCCTTCCTCGAATACCTTGTTCGAGGAGAGCTGCCAGAGGATCGAACGGAGGCGAGACGACTAGCTCGTCGAGCCAAAACTTACGTCCTTTACGGGGATGACAGAGAGCTCTACCGCCGGAGCCCGACTGGCATACTCCAACGGTGCATCTCGATCGATGAGGGCAGGAAATTGCTCAGAGACATGCACTCGGGGGCTTGTGGCCACCACGCTGCACCAAGAACCCTTGTCGGAAACGCTTTCCGTCGAGGCTTTTATTGGCCCACGGCTATAGCTGACGCCATCAAGTTAGTTCGGGCGTGTGAAGGATGCCAGTTCTACGCCAAGCAAACGCATCTTCCAGCACACGCACTCCAGATGATCCCCCTCACGTGGCCATTTGCGGTCTGGGGGCTCGATCCGTCGGACCCCTCAAAAAGACGACGGGAGGCTACACCCACTTGCTCGTGGCCATCGACAAATTCACCAAGTGGATCGAGGCCAAGCCCATCACCAACATTCGCTCGGAACGAGCGGTCCGAGTTCTTCACCGACATCATCCATCGGTTTGGAGTGCCTAATGTCATCATCACGACAACGGTACCCGGTTCACGGGCAAAAAGTTCCCGGACTTCGCGATCGACACCACATCCGTGTGAATTGGTCGGCAGTCGCCCATCCTCGAACCAATGCCCAAGTCGAGCGTGCCAATGGTATGATCCTCCAAGGACTAAAGCCAAGGATTTTCGACCGCCTCAACAAGCACGGAAAGAAGTGGATGGCTGAGCTCCCTTCCGTTCTATGGAGTCTACGGACGACCGAGAGCCGAGCCACGGGGTTCACTCCATTTTTCTTGGTCTATGGGTCGGAGGCCGTCCTCCCCACCGACCTCGAATACGGCTCCCCTCGACTCAAAGCCAACAACGAGCAGACCAACGAGGAAAGGCTAGCCAACGCCGTCGATCAAGCCGAAGAAGCCCGAGACACGGTGCTCCTACACTCTGCGCGCTACCAGCAGAAGCTACGACAGTACCACGAGAAGAACGTGCGCAAGAGGGATTTCGAGGTCGGCGATCTCGTGCTCCGTCGACGACAGGACAACAAGGGGCGCCACAAGCTCACTCCTCCTTGGGAAGGCCCATTCATCGTGGTCGAAGTGCTGAGGCCGGGGACCTACAAGTTGGCCGACGAGGACGGCTCGATCCTCACCAACGCGTGGAACATCGAACAGCTACGTCGCTTTTTCCCCTAGGCCTCGATGCCTTGTACATCTTTTCGTTTAAATGTACCATTAGTATGAATGAATAAAGACCCCGCGAGCCGGTTTATCACTTTCAATTCGTTCATATGCAAGGTGGGCTCGACTTTGTCTCCACAAAGTCAAGCCCCCCTCGGGGGCCCCCCCCTGAAGCCCTCGAAAAAACGCGCTTAATTTTTTTCACAAACGCTCCATGCACGGTCTTCCTTCCCCGCCTTGAGCTTTCTCATAAAAACTAAGTATGAGCGCCACCTCGAGCCCTTCGAGCTGGGACGATCGAGCACAAGGCCACCCACGCTTCCAAGCTACGGTACCCCAACTCATCTCCCCTCGAAACGGTTAGAGCACAGCGCTAGCACTTAGTTAAAAAGAAACAAAGGCAAAGAATAAAAGATAACCTGGAGCATAAGGAAAAATTAGAGCACGCTTCCATAAAACATAAGCACAATGTTTAAAGGCCACTCGGGCCACTTCACAACCAAAATGCTTGTTTTCTTACAAGGGCCTTGTTTCCCAAATCTCGGCTCGCAGGCCGGTTGAAAACTATTCCACGTCAGGGGGGAGGACTTCAGGTAGGAAGCTCTCAGCAAGACGCGCCCCGGGCTCCTCGGCGTCGACCTTGAGCTGCTCAATCCGGGGGTTCACGCCACCCTCCTGCTCGTCCTCGGTGTAGGTAAAGCCGCCGGCCACGGCCTCCATCCCGGTCTGAGCAGCCTCCCTCGAGAGAGCAAACCCGGAGTAGAAGATGGCCATGGTCCGGCGCGCAGCAAAGACGAGAGCGTCCCGGACACGGCCCCGCATATGAGCGCCGAACTCAATGACCCGGCTGGCGTAGCCTTTGCCAGCGTCCGGCCCCTCGACGTCCACCACGGGCGCAAGACCCCAGGTGGCGCTGAGGGTGTCGATGGCGCCGGTGATGTGGGCTTTGGCCGAGATCTCGCCATCAGCCAGCGCGTGGGCCGAATTAGCGTCCTCACGTGCCGCCGCCAGGTCCGCCTCCAGACCTAGAAAAGAACGACGAGAGTTAAGCGCTCGAGCAGCGCGCAAGAACCACATACGAAAAAGAAGAATAGAAGGCTCGAACTACTTACGGGTGCAGCGGGTCGAGAGCCCTTGCTCGCGCTCGAGCGCTTGAGTGAGCTCGGCCTCCTTTCTCTTGAGCGCGCGCCCGACATCACGCTTTTCCACCCGCAGCTCCTCGTAGGCCTTGCCGGCGCCCTGGATAGCGAGGTCCTTCTCCGTCACCTTCTGACGGAGATTGGCCACCTCCGTCTGGAGATCGCTCGCCCGTTTCTTCTCCGCTTCGAGCGCGCTCGCAAGGGCCTCTTTTTCGGCAGTTTCTCGGGAGACCGCCGCTTGCAGGTCCTTTGCGTACGCTTCGGCGGCGGCCTTGTCTTTCTCAAGCTGCTCCGCCTGCTGGCACTTAGACTTGTAGCTTCTTAACGCAATGGCCGCGTCCTTCTTGAGCTGCTCGAAGGCCCCCTGCAGCCGCTCGTGCTCTTGTCGAGCGGTCTCCGCCTCCCGCGCGGCTTGGGCAAGCTTATCACGAGCCTCCTGCTGGGCCGCCTCCGCCTCCTGCGCCGCTCGAGCGAGCTCGTCTTGAGCCCTTTTGGCATCTCCCTTGGCAGCGTCCAGGGCGGCGTTGGCTTCTCGAAGTAGCCGGGCAGACCGGTGCAGCTCCGCCTCAGCGTCCTGCCCCATGCGCACATATCGCCGGATCTCGTCCTCGCTCTCGCGAAGGGCGCGGATGTGAACTGACTTGGCGTATGAGCAGCTCTGCGCCGTCTGAATCACGAAAAAGAAAAATCAGACACAAACTACGATAAGTCTGAATAAAAAACGGCCGTGCTCGAGAATACTCACAGAGGAAAGCCGGGGCAGGTCCTCGGAGACGAGTGACAGAGCGACCTTCAGGGCATGCTCGAGCCACTGCCGGCGCTCCTCGGCCTCCGTGTGCGCCTCGAGCTCCTTCTGATCGTTCATCACGATCGCAGGAGCCTCGTGGTCGAGGGGGTCAGGAAGCACCAGCGGCGGCCTTTCCCATAGGGGGAACTCCTCCCGCATCTCCTTGTCGATGGACGTGTGGAGCCTCCTCACCGCCTCCAAGCCAACGTCCACCGTCACCACCCGCTCGGCCAGGGTAGGCGGGCGTTGCGGCTGACTCCAGGAGGATGGCGCCTCTTGGGCGAGCACCCGGGCCTCGATCCGCCTCCGCTCCTCGATCGACACATCGGTGGGCTCGGTGGGTCCGAAGCCGACCGTCCGCATATGGCTGTCGATGATGGCGGACGCCGTCTGCTTCCTCTGGGCCTCCTCCTAGTGGTCGGCCTCGGTCATACCCTCGAACCTCACCTCACCCGTCGTCGAGTCGGGCACGAGGTGGGGCACCATGACCTCCCTCAACCGCTGCAGTGGCAGCGGCGCCTGATACGGCACCAGACGGAGCTCTCTGAGTTGCTCCTCTCCCTGTACACCGCCCTGCTGCTCCACGCCCTCTGCAGCGGCAGGCTTTTCCACCCGCTCCTCCTCCTGCTCGACAGCAGGGTGCTCCTCCACCTGTGCAGCGATGGGATGCTCCTCCGGCGCCCCTTCTTGCGCCGTGACTCGAGCCTCCCCCTGCTCGACCAGGTGCGCTTGGGGCACCTCGACTCGCTGATCGACGGGAAGGCCGGTCTCAATATCACGAGGGGGGGTAGGAGCCCGGCCTGGCTGAGGCTCGGGCACTGGACCCGCCTCCTGCATCTCCACGTCCTCCACCGGCCGATCGGTGTCCGACGACGTCTCCTCCTCCTTCTCCTGGCGCTCCTCCTCGAGCCGGCGCAGGCCAATCGGCCAAGCGGTCTTGGAACCCGAGCTCGGGCTCTCGTCCTCGAGCGTGATCGGATGCTGCTCCGACCCGGCCCCCGCCGCCGGAGTGGTGACCGCCGTCTCACCGCCAGCCGCTGCGCCACCCGGCACAACCGGTGACGATGACGCCTCGAGCAGGGAGGCGGTCGAGGTCACTGTGGTGGAGGTCGTCTTCTCCCCCGCTACAGTGGTCATGGCCCCGGCACCTGCACGAGATGCAGCCGCCATCAGCTTGCCGTGCTTGATCGCGTCCTTGGCTCGCGCTAACCAAATCGGAGTAGAAGGAGGAAGAGTCACTCCACCTGAAATGGACGGGGTGCCGCTCGACCCTCCTGAGACCTTCAGCCTCTTTGTAGGCAAGATGGGGGGAAGAGACGGTAGGGACTGCAGGGGACGCTTGTTCCTAAAAGAAAGAGAAAAACAAAAACAACGACGATAAGGGACTCACTAGCAGAACAGAAAGACGATGGGAGAAGACCCGATCGAAAGGCTTACCTCGTAGGTGGGGCGGTGCCGCTCGAACCACCCGACTCCCTCGAATCACTCGAGGGCTTCAGAGCCTCGACCGGGCCGCTCGAGCCACTCGGGGGCTCCTGGGCGTCAGCGGCCCGCCTCGAGGCGCTCGGGGGCTCTGAAGTCTTGGCGGTCTTGCCCGCCCCCGCCGGCGCGTTCGACGGATCCGGCGTAGGAGCCCTTGCAGGCTCCTGAGTCCTGCGGGACGGGGTCTGCTCGGCTCGCCGGCCACCGGAAGGAGCCCGGCGCTCGACGGGGCGCTCGCCGGGTTGGACTGAAGACGACTTGCGTGCATCTGCAGCCTGTTGCTGCCGGGTGCACGCGCCCGCTAAAGATGGCTGACGACGGGAAGAAGAGTCCCGCCGCATCAGAGATGGCGCCCGAGCGCGGTGGCTGGAGCGGTGGGAGGATTCCATCTGCTGCCCCGCTCGGGTCGGTGATGGCGATCGAGCACCGCGGTCGGAGCGCTGGGACGACTCCTCCCGCTGCTGGCCCGCTCGAGCTAGCGATGAGCTCCCGCCCAGCTCGAGACGAGCCGGCACCAGGGACACTTCCTGCACGCGAGATCAAGGAGGCGTTAGCGCTCGAGCGGCGGTGGCGCCGTCGCTATCAGTCGCCTCGTCCTCCTCCTCATCCCCCTCCTCCTCGTCGTCATCAGTCGACTCTAGACTGGAACTCCAATCGGTCGGATCCGCCCTCAAGCGCATCTCCCTTTGCCGGCGGCGCCTGGCCTTGCGCTTCTCTTTCTCCTCTAACTCGCGGGCCTTCCTTGCCCTTTCCTCCTTTCTCGAGAGTGCTGCCGCGTGTTCTCGATCGTTTTTCAAGCCTCTTACCTCGCGGTCGGGCGCGTCCTCCTTCACCGGGGGCACCGAGTCCGCGTGGTCGATGATATCCTGAAGGAGCACACCTCGATAAGAACAGCTCGAATAAAAGGAGCGACAAGAAAGACCTCGAGGGGACTTACATAGCCGAGCAGATTGGTGTCCGGACGCATGGGGAAGAGGCCGACCTGGTTCTCCCCAAAATTCCTGCCACCATCAATCGCGTCGCGCACCCGAGCCACGACCGTGGCGGCTGGGAGGGGTACATCCGACATCCTGCTGGCCTCGAGAGCCTCGGGGTCGGCGTCCTCCGTCATCTGGTCCAGTCGCAGCGGGCGCTCGGCGAGCGGGATTACCCGGCGGGAGTGGAATTCCGCGACGACGTGGGCGAGGTTGAAGGTGAGGGTGCCGGCCCTCCGGTGGCGGAGACTCGCGATGGCGTCGGTCAGGGGGTTGATACGGGGCTGGAGCTTCTTCGGCTGACCGTAGATCCAGTTGTCTTGGGGCGCAGTCAGCACGGCGCCGGTGTACTTCGGGAAGAAGTTCCCCTCATTACGGAGGTAGAACCACTCCGAGTCCCACCCGGCGTTGTTCGATGCCCACGAGCCGGACAGCCAGCATTCCCGCCTCTTCAAGCCAATCGAGCAGGAACCTACTCGAACGTAGCGGCGGGCCTTCGGCTTCTCTTTCTCCTTCTCCTTCTCCTCTTCCTCCTCTTCGTCGCCGTCATCATTGTCGTTGTTGTCGCCACCGCTGCTCACCGCCTTGGTGAACAACGTCGCCTTGAAGACGTGGACGAATAGATCCCACTGCGGCGCCATTCCGAGGTATCCCTCGCACACGGTGGCGAAGCTGGCGGCGTGCGAGATAGAGTTGGGGTTGAAGTGCTGAAGCTCAACCCCAAAGTGGTGGGGGAGTGCCCGCATGAAGCGGCTCGGCCGCGCCCCAAGTCCCCGCCGGTGGAACTTGACGAAGCTCAAGACGTAGCCCGGCGGGACCACGGGCTCGAGGTGGTCGTCCTCCGGCACTTGCCACTCCGGCGGTCCCTCCACCGGGTTGGGAAGCAGTAACCCGCCGTCGACGAGGCTCGTCAACATCGCCTCGGTCACCGTGGACCGAGGCCATGGGAGCGCGTCATACATCACCACCGGCGTGGGAGGCTTGGCGGGCTCCTTGCCGGCGGCGCCCTTGCCGCCGGTCTTGCTGCCCCCAGCGCCCTGGCCGGAGCCCTGGCCCGTCCTCTTGCTCGTCCTCACCATGGCGTCGGCGGCAGAAAGACGGTGGGACGGTGAGGGAAGGGGGGCGGTGGCGAAACGAGAAGGGCGGCAGCGCGAAGAACGGCGGCGCAAAGCACAGGCGCAGTCGTGAGCGAGTGCGGCGGCGGTGGACGCAAGCAAGTACGGCGGCGGCGGCAGTTGCAAATAAGGGCGGTGACAATCGGATTTGGGAGCGGACAAGCAACCGGCGGCGATGGGAATGGCGAGAATGGCAAGAATTTAGAGAAGGGGAACTGGAAGCCCACTCCCCAGTATTTATAGAAACCAGAGACGATCCGCGTGACCCACATCCGACGGCCCAGATCACGCCATCCAACGGCCGCGCGCCCCCGGCGGACTCGACGAAAAACGGTAACCGCATTTACTACCTCTGACAACTGCCACCTACCTCCACTCACAGGGTGCACGCATCGCGAGACGGAGCGGAACCGTCGCCGAGCCACGATCATCATGACGCGCCGGTTTCCGCCTAAAAAGGCACGCCGCCAGTAACGGACGAATTCCTCTCGACTGGCTCAACGACGGGACGTCTCGAACAGACAGTTCCTTACACGGCAAGATGGCCTGGGATTCTGGTCCCACCTGTAAGACTCGAGGGAGCGGAGGCTGACCCACGAACGGGTTCGAACAGCCGCCCTCGAGCATTCGAGTTAGGGGTGCCTCTGGGAAAGGTCCCTCGAAAGGGTCCGCTCGAGAACGATCTCCCGAAACCCAAAGGCACGTCCAAGGCAGGGCGCTGAGCTTCCAAGAGATCCCGTCGACGGGAGGCATTCGAGCCGCCGGTCCCCTCGAGCGGGGCCGGTCCCCTAAAAGCTATGCGCCCAGCTCTAATGAGAGCGCCCCCGGGCCTCGACGCCGCCTCCCCTCGAAAGGAGACGGACTCTCACTTGGACTCCCCGCTACCAGCTCATAGGGAGACTTGGCGCTCGCTCGACCGCGAGTAGCGTCAGTCCTCCCACCACTTGGATCTGATCCAAGGGATCCAGCGACAAACTGGATCACGACTCTAGCCCAGCCATTCGAGGCTCGGGGGCTCGAGTCACACCGATAACCTCCCTCGACATGGGAGGAGTAGGAGATGCACGGGGGCTCGAAAAATCATTAAACCCCCTGCCTCGAGCTACTACAACTCCAGTTAATAACGTTCTTGCCCAAAGCAACTCATTTCAAAGCCCCCAGAGGAATGCCTCATTCCTCTGGGGCCTCGGGGGCTACCCCTGCGGGGGACGCTCGCGCCCCCCCCACGGAAAAACGAGAAATTTGCCCCCTCGAAACGAAATGACTCAACCCCAAGTCTAGGTACTTCAACTCCACTTCATGATCCCTTACTTGAAGTTTCACAATCAAGCAAGGGCTCGGGGGCTACTGTCGGGTACCTAGATTAGGGGGTCCTAAACTAGGTGGATTAAAGATGAGCCAACTAGCCTTGCTCCCCTCTAAAAATCCCCGAAAACTGACTGAAGAAACCCCCAATCCTTCTCATACTGGGCCGGCCCACTGTCAGGCCCAGAAAGCCTCAGAACCTTCTAACTCGAGCAGCGGCCGCTCACCCGCTCGAGAAAGAAGTACGGAAACCGCTCGAGCGAGCGACCGCTCGAGACAGTGACGTAAACCGCTCGAGCGAGCGACCGCTCGAGCGGGGACGGAGAACGCTCGAGCGAGCAGCCGCTCGAGTCTGCCCGCAATAATTGCCTACCCAGAGCACGCACATGGCTACAGGGCTCGAACAGCGCCAAAGTACACTGACACCGCCTAACTCCATGGCTACAGGGCCCGCAATAGTGGAGCGTACGCCGGTCGCTTCACCATTACGCTGCCCATCCCCCGGATTCGAGGATGGCAGGCGCCACTATTACGACATGCCTCGCACTGTGCCGCGTACGGCACCCCCTCAAAACGCCATGGTCAACTCTCCGTACCGCCAAGCACGTCGCCCCATCCCATCGCTCGGATCGTCCACCCCTCGAGGCAGCCCTCAGCCGCTCGAGAAATGATGACGGAAGTGATGGGCGTACGGGGCGTGCAGTAACGTGTCCATCCTACCTCGACGACCACTCGGCGGATTTCCAGGGCATGCCGTCATCACCCATGCCTCGATTACATCGGCTCGCGTCAGCTGAGGACAGTCATCCCATCGTCGACCATGCTGCTACAGGCTCGGCCCGGGTAAAAGCAGGGATCCACAGGCTCGAACCGGATCGAGAGGGGCATCCACAGTTCTAGCAATCCGACCCGACGCCCATACCTCGACGTCACGCACACGATTGCCCTACCAACTCTTGTACTCCTGGGCCTCCCCTTGGCCTATAAAAGGGGATACCAGGGCTTAGTTTAGGGCAGGTTCCTAAGTTCACACACACTCTCTCACACTCTCACTCGCAAAGTCTCAAGACTGCCTTGTACTCACCCCTGTACAAGCACCTAGGTGCAAGATAATACAAGTCTCCTCCCCCCGCTGGACGTAGGGCCTTCTCTTGCCCGAACCAGGATAAACCCCTTTGTATTCTTCTTGCATCACCATCCGGATTAGGGAGCACGCTTAGAAATTTACTCGTTGGTGTGACACCCCCCGGGGTACGAAACACCGACAAGTAGCTTCTCCAAGTTGCCAGACCGCCGAACGCGCGTCAAGCGAGCCGTTGGACGCCGCCAGCGTCCGTCGCTATTGTTCACCCAGTTGCAGCGCTGCGCTATGCCAAGACAGCGTCGGACGCCATACAAGGCCACACCAGCGTCCGTCGCCACCCGGACAGACGCGTCCGTCGCCAGAGGCCAGGGCACACGGGCGACCGAGCCCGCCGGACGCCAGAGTCCAGCGTCCGACGCCTCCACGCAGACGCGTCCGGCACACACAGAAGAGGCGATCCACGTCTTTTCTTCGCGCCATCTTCGCACCAACTTCAACAAGACTTTGCATCCGGCGCAATAGAAAACATGCCTCCAAATTTCCCAAAAGCGCCGAATCCCGCCGAGCTTGCTCGGCGGGAGGGAGAGAGGGACCCAAACCCAACTCTACCCTACAAACCAAAGCGCGAACAACACCACCTTTGTAAATGTGCCAACACCACCGAGTGTACATCACCATGTGCATGTGTGTTAGCATTTTCACAATCATTTTCAAAGGATTTTCTCTTGTTCTCACAACGCCACTCGATCCTAGCATGTCGCAATGTTAGATCGCTCAAGTGGCACTAGATGACCGGGATGCAAACAAGTTTGCCCCCCTTGATAGTACGGCTATCAAACCTAAATCCGGTCATCAACTTCTCTACACTCCTCATGACCGGTGAAGTGAAATGCCCTATAGCATACCTTTGCCTTGCGCATTTCCACTTCCACCGTCTTCAACCAAAGTGCCAATGCAACACATGCACCGACACGATCTCAAGATAATATGATCCACTTCATATCGTCATGCAACCCTCTCGGTCCATCGATCTTGATCTCACTTGCTCTTCACCGCCTCATGGTCCATCGGAACCAAGTCTTGCCCGAGCTTCACCATCTCATGGTCCATCGCTCCACTGCCTCGACTTGTCCTTCACACACCCTCCGATCTCGAGCCAAGCCTTATCTCGATCTTCACCATTGGTCACATGACTCCATGTCATGTCACATATTCAATGAAGCTCCTTCATTTCACAATCACCTGTGGACTAAATCCCTGTGTATTCTCATGATCACACAATTAGTCCACCTAAGTTGTCACTCAATTATCAAAACCAAACAAAGGACCTTTCAGCGACGTAAATGTACATAACATATATGTAGTTCTAGATCCAAAGATGTGACAATCTCTAAGAAATCTAGGACTAGAGCTCCATCAAACATAGCCTATATGGATAGGTGATAGACCTGCACAAGTCAGCGACCGATGCCTTTTCTTTCTATTTTCTCACTCTTATTGCATGGCAATAACAATTTTGAAGTTTAGATATTAATTTATTCAATGATAACACTATTTGTTTTAATATATGTCATTCCTTGACGGTCATTTTATACTATTATTGAATATATGTTGTTCTAATCTTATGCTTAACCAGTGTCGTAGATCCATTTTTAATTGTGTTCGTGTTAACCATATATGAAGTCATGGATATATATGTTCTTACATTATGAATCGCTAGTTCTAGTGATATAGATTTGAATAAGTACTTAGACTAGCTAATTTGGATCTAATTAACTGCATCACATATAGTTCACATCACTATGATGGTATTAAATTTTGCTTGGGAACACATAGTTACACACCAAAATATAATCATGTACGTAATTTGATTATATATGTGTTTCTTCAATGTGATCCTAGATTACTTGTATTGCCATTAACCTTCATCATGTTGTATATTCTCTCCGATCACAAAAGGATGCAATTATGAGATTTGCATTTGTCAAACTAGTTTAAGTTTGATCTAGTATGTAATGAATAGTATTAAAAATATTTGTGCCTCCAACAAAGTTTACCATAAAATATATTCCCAATTTTATGTAATAGTACTAATTTTGTACCCTCTTCCTCACTAAATAAATGAACTGCAAGAGTTGCCTTAAGTCAAACTTTTTAGAGTTTGACCGAATTTATAGAAAAGAACACCAAGACTATACACTATATTTTCATAATGTGCTTATCTTTGGTGGCACGAATGTTTGTACTTTTTATATAAATTTGGTCAAACATAAAAAGATTTTAGCTCAAGATAATTCAAAAAATTGATTTATTAGAGATAGATAGAGTATCATGAATGTTAGTACTTTTCATTAATATTTTTACTTAAAATTTAAATTGTTTGACTTAACATGGGGACCACCACTTCATGTGAGCCCGATCTAGAACATATAGCATGCTCAGAAGGGTGCAAAAGACTAATAAAAGCATCATCCATTTGTTAGCGGTGGTTTAGTTGACAATTTAACTAGCTGTACTTTCTCAGTTCTTTTTCCCGGGACAGAGAGAGAGGGAGAGAGAGAGGCGGTAGAGATATAGGAGTAGTAGTATAGGGACAGCCATCATCACGTTACCGTTTCAGCACCTCACCAAGATTAATAACTTTGCTAACAGTGCTCCAGCTCGTAAGATTACGAATATCTTTAGCAGACACGTAAAGTAATTTTGGTCTCGAAGATATTATTGTATTTAAGCACTGCAAAGTAAGGTAAGCAGATGCTTCCTGGGCAAGTTGCGAAAGCCCCGTGCGCGGGTGTACCGGAGCACCCAAGCCGAAAAGGCAAACGCCCACATCCTTTTCCCTGTGCTGGCTGCTGAGCGATGCCCATAAAGCGTGGTCGGCATGTGGACTGTGGAGAGCCTCAGCAAAAGTCTCCAATCAAGAAAGGAAGGGTAAGCTAACCCACGAACCCAAACCGGATCTCCTCGTTGCCCCTCTCGTGTCGCGTGATCGCGTCTATCTGCTACTAAAATCTCGCGAACGCGAACGGCAAGCGAAGCGCGCGGACGAGACACCGCGGACCACACGGCGAGCGCGCGGACGTGAACCCGCGCGGCATCGCGTTCGTCGCGTCTCGCCGTCCGCGGCAGGCGCGAGAAGGAGACGCGGACCAGGAATAACGAGCGAGCGAGAGGGTGTGGAGGAGAGCGTCAGCGCGAGGCCGACTGCCGACATGGACGGGTCTCTGGCGCCACGCCCGGGGCCGGCCAGCCGTGTCGGTCTCTGGACGGGTGGTGCTGGATCTCTCTAGAAACCACGGGGCCCCCGGCCCCCGGTATATCTCGCGGGACGCAAGCGAGCTGGAACCGATCGACGCGTTTGGACGCGACGCGAGGACGTCGTCTCGTCGATCGTGCTCGCGAGGCGAGACGAGGTGAGGACTGGGAGACAGGACCGAGAGAGAGTCTGGGTCCGTTACGTGTTCGTGCTCGCGGAAAAACCCACATTTGCTCGAATAAAAAATCATCCGTTTCGGGTGGCGAAGTGGACGGGAGATGGAGTGATCGACACGACGACAGGACCGGAGCGTGCAGCGCTCCTAGCCACTTGTAGCACGGGGTTTTTGAGGCCCCGGCCTAGCTGGAGTTGAACGGGCACAGACGACCAGGCCCGGCCAGGTCAGGCCTGGCGTGGCCATGCCATGGCCACCGTAGAAAGGTGAGAGAGCGAGAACGAGAAAGGCAGGGGAAGAGCACGGGCGGACGATGGAGGCAAAGGCAGCCGTGTCACGCGCGTGAAGGAGATTCCTTTTGGACGTCTGACAAGAGCTGCCGCGGGGACGGGGCAGGGTGCGGTCACCTGCGGTGAGCTTTGAGCGGGACCTGGGGCTCCAGTGATCCAGTCATCCACTCGCCGATGGATTTTATTGCGCCAGTTGCGGGGCAGGCACAGGCAGCCGGTAGTACTTGCCAGCGGTGACGTGTCGCGTCGCCGTCTCCCATTATTCTCGCCAGCGGTGTGGACCGGGCGTCCGCAGACCGCAGTCGTGCTGCGCGGTGCAGCTCCCAGCGGGTACTTGGTGCGTTCGCTGCAACCAATACTCTGCTCTGGCAGCGGCTGTTTGTACTCCGTACAGTACAATAATGGCACAGTAACTTAGTAGTAGCAGCCACCAAAGTGTCATTTACTCCATAATCCTAGTAGAGATCCTTTAGCTTAAAATACACAGACCTGCTCGCAAACGTGGCAAGCACCTTGCAAGGTTGTCCTGGTCGATCGACGAACTGAGGACGTCCCCGCGTTGTTTGCATAAGCAAGGTCATTGTGGCTGCCGCGAAACAAACGATGACCTTGCTTATGCGTTGTTTGCATGCGCACTAATGCAGCCCATAGAGGTTTGCGTTCTTGATGTACGTGTTGTCGTGTATCAGCTACAACAGCATCGATCGGGATGACAGCCGTGCCTCAACCCTACCGTCGACGTTCTACGTTCACCACAAAACCCAAATATGTTGCCGGCTTCGAAGAGCACCGCCCGAATCGATCCACGTCGACCCTGTCGTCATCGATCCGATCCGATCCACCTTTGATGAGACATTGTCGTATATGTAATGTAACTTCTTCTGCTTGCACAGCTTGTTGTGTCCTGGCACGTCGTCGCCTTCCTACGCTCCATTGTACTTGGTAAATCCCAAGCATGCTTTGGCACTAGCAGTGTGAACTTCCCACTCTAGTCACGTACTCCCTCCGTCTAAGTTTAAGTTAACGCTTGCACTTCAAATATTTTCTTAAAATAATAAGTTTGCATAGGTCTGATTGTGGCAGAGCAGTGTAACCTAAAATCTTGGAATATGGCTGAGACGGTTAAATAACAGGAAATAATCATTTCATGGCTTGCTATCCATACTTTCCACTGGGTACAGAACGACATTAAAAGAAAATGAAAATTAACACTAGCCGTATCCCTCCGTCCATATGGTTCTACTGAACAGGCTTTGTCGCCATCGTACCTGCTCATCTTTTATAAGGGTATTTTTTAATTTTGCCTATGCCTTGGTTTGTGTATCCATTCCTAGATGTTGAGATCTTAGACTACCCACACTCGTCGTACTCTAAATTCATCCTAAAAGAGAATATTCTATCATAGTCATCAATATTCTCTCCTTTATATTCAGTTTCTCCGCACCCGTCATACTTTATATCTCATACTCTATATCCTAGTCATCACTATTTTTTACCCAAATCTATCCTAGCCATCCCATGTACAGCCACGAGTAGGACCCACGACCCCACCCCTTTATCTCTCCACCGGCCCCTCTCTCTCTCTCTCTCTCTCTCTTCCCCCTCTCTTCCTCCTCGCGTCCTCCGCCGGTCTCTCTCTCTCTCTCCAGCGGCGGTCGGCACGGGGTCGAGCAGCAAGCCGGCAAGGGTGGATGGGCGGCGGCACCTCCATCACCGCCCCGCCCCTCCCCAAAACACGGTGGCGCGCGCGGCCTCCATCACCGCCCCGCCCCCTCCCCAAGACGCGGCGCTCCACGCCGGCGCCCTTCCTCTGCTCGCCGGCGGCCACCTTCCCCACACTCCCGGTCCTCCAAGCCCGCATCGGGTTGCGGGGCCGGCGGCGCTGGACGGCCTCCCTCTCTCCCCGCGCCGGCGAGGCCGAACCCACGCCCAACGATGCAGAGGCGGAGCTCGAGGCAGCGCGGCCCGGCGAGGAGACGGCGCAGCTCCGTGGCCCATGCCGGCGTTCGTGCCGGAGCCCCTCGCGCGCCGCCGTCCCGGACCTGCTGGTGGCCGGAGCCAGCGGCGGTGGAGCGAGCTCGGCCATGGAGCTCTGACGGCGGCGCAGTGCTCGGTGCTCTGGCTTCTCTTCCTCCAGCGAGGGGCGTGGCGGGGCCGGCGGCGCGGAGGCGGCCTCCCTCCCTCTCCTCGCCTCGACGCCGAAGTTGGCTGCTCCTCGCTTCGCTTCGTCTGCCGGCACTCGCGCTGGCCCAGTTCCTTCGTCCTTCTCTCTCCTCGTGGCGTCGCCTTCCAGTATGGTCCGTACAAACGGGAAAGACCCAGGACGAGCGCTCGTCCGGAACGATGGCGGACGCCTCCCAGTACCCTGCTGCGGGGGTTTTTAGGGTAAAGGGATGCTCCAGTACGCGGTTGCGTATGCCGCTGCAGATGGTCTTATGAGACGGCGGGAGTATGTATGGCACTCTTTGGCAGTACACATTCATAAAAAGCCATCACGATGGACTCAAATGTCTAGAGCACAGGGGACATGTGTTGCAAGTTGTGTTGATCGTAAACACCACAAACATATACCATCATACCTTAGACAATGCCGGACTCCTAGGATCGCCATTTCACCAAGCCAACTGTAAGAGTGAGAAGTGAGCTAAACAGTGGTACACGTGTGACATTACCATGCATGGTTACCCATCACGACACATGAGAGCCTAGTTCATCTTTTTTGAGGGATTGCCGCACTAATCCGCTATTGATCTCTCTCGAGACACCACCAACGCAGGTTAACAAAGTTGTTGCATTTATATATAAAAAAAAACTACAGCGCACAAGGAAGACACGAAACTCCTTTGCCTTCCAATGCAAACACAGAACCCACCGAGGACACTACAGGCTAGAAGCAATTTAGCAAAGCCGTTACCGGTGTGACTGTAAAATTTGCAAGCAAACATGAAAGTTGAAACCACTAGACACGTTGCGTTGGGGCTGCTCTCACGTCCAAATCCAATTACATGCTGATGTACCTCAGTGCCAGAAAAAGGAAATAATGCAGTGCCCGCGCCTTCTTTTTCTTCCCATGAGCCCCCGTTAAACTTTTTACACATAACTGCAGCTTACACTTCCGGGAAAGTGGGAATAAAGATAGGTTTGCTTTCGCCAAATGCGTCCAGTGTCATCCACTGAAAGCCGAGTGGAGGGAATCCGTCGTGTCCCGAGCCACGGAGCCGCCGGCAGGCCGCGATCTCCCGTCCTCCGTGTCCGTGCGCCACGAGCCGGCCGGCACTTCGGCTGGGCGGACTCGCGGGTTGGTGTGGTGCTCGTCGTCAGAGTCGGCAGAGTGGACGGCCACCCCGCCGGCCCCTGTGGTCAGGGCTGCGTGGCGTGGCTCGGACCGGTAGCGCTGCGTGGCGTGGCTCGGACCGGTAGCTCTGGATCACCCTCCCACCGCAGTTACCTAGTATGTGATGACGTGATGTGCCTCAGTGATTCTCACGGTTGCCATGGGTTAAGCAACCTCGTACTGATCAGAGGCTCAGAGCAGCTGCGTACTGAGTCTTGCCACGCCAAAGCGCATAGGGCCGCTCCTCTCCTGACTCGCAGCCGCCGTCGCCGCCGCCGCCCACCGCTGGTCCCCCTCCCTCCTCCTCCGGTACATCACCGGAGGCCGGAGGGAGTGGGATCTATTGCTTTTTAATAAGTTTTTCCCCTTAGGTTGAGTCTTAGGGTTAGGTTTTTCTCCATGCCAAGTTTCTTGGTATGGGAGATTTGTGTCTTCCTCCTTCTCTTCTCCGGCGACGGTGAAGGAGAAGGTTGGATTCGTTTTCTCCGTGGCGGATTCGTTGAAGATGGAGGCGACAACTTCAACGTCAGCATCTTAATCGACATGTCCACAGGGAGATTTTTACTTCCAAACGGCGGCATCAAGGCGGAGATGATGTCGTCGCCATGGAATAATTTTCTCCAGTCCCTTCTTCGTTTTGTTGTGGTTGGATCTGACCACGATGAAGGACTAGGGAGAATACTTTTCGTGTCGATCTTCCTCATTCTTCGGTGGCGAAAGAAGAGAAAGGAAGACATACGGAAGAAGAAGTTTCTCAACTCCGCCCGCAAGAACGTTGGCCGTCCGTTGGGCATCTACCGTCGGCCGAAAAACAATTGTTGCCGAGTATTTGCCTGTGCGGTCATCCATACAAAGCGTCAATATAGGTTTGGTTTTGAGATTTGGAGCTTTTTACAGCATGGGTACAATATAGATGAATTTCAATTTCGGATAGATGTCTTTTTTTTCGAAAGACTTGTAACGTGATGATGTACCCAGCTATATTTTAATATAATTCTTCTTTCATCGAAAAAAAAGCAGCTGCGTACTGACCAGAGGCCCAGAGCAGCTGAGGCCACCTACCAGAGCTACCCTTTTTCACACTGCTTGCTCTCTGTTTTTCTTTTCTCAACATTTTTTTTACAATGCATTGCGTATTCTTTGTTTTCCTTCCTAGTACCACCAACTTGACTTTTCAGCAAAGATGATTAATTGATGAGCAAATGGCGGAAACATTACACGGCTTGCTCTTTTTTTTTTTCTGACAACATTTGTTTTGACAACACACTGCTTATTGTTCTGTGTTTTCCTTTCTACTAAGTACTGTAGGCTAGTACCACCAACTTTGACTTTTCAGCGAAGATGATTCATTGACGAGCAAATCGCGGAAACATTACCACGCCATGAGGTACGTACCTACTGGGCCCACCGTCAGTGAGTAGTACGGTGTCATTGATTGTTAGCTGTACCCATAAGCAAGTAATTTAGTGCTACTAAACGCTGGTGTACCTTTCGTACTTGCTGCTTGTCCCTGGCCGTATGTCACCCATGCGTGAATGCGTCTCATCTCATCTTTATGCATGTTTTGCTAATAATGCCGTCGCTCGTCACCAACGCCATGATTGGGACCGGATCATCAGATTAATACAACTATCTAGTCAATTGGGTATGGGATTTATATATAGCTTAGAGCTCATTCATTCTGCCGACCAGGTAAATCGGCGAACCTGACCTTTGGGATTTCGAATTCTTCAATTCAGCTAATGTTTGCTTAATCTGCAGCGGTAATTCCAAATAAATTACTTATTATGGAAGAGACCAAAGCTTTGGATCATACTGCGTAGTTTCTGGATTTCGACTAATTGAGAGTTGGGACACCTTGACAAGCTGCACTTAGAGTTGGTAGACTGCTTGGTGTCTCCCTCTTGCTCATTTCTCGCTTCTTTATTAACGTGACATGTAGTGATGTGGACATGATAAACGTGTTCTCCTCAAAGGCCTCTAATAATTAATGGCCAAGTTCGGTCAAAAATAATTAATGGCCAAGGCCTCTAATAAACCTAGGAAAAATTCAGCAAGTCAGCAGTGAGCCAGTGACATTTGATGATACCTAGTCGATGACGGCAGTGAAGTTACCAAATGCAGAGAAGTTACGTGGAAGTTGTCGTCATATAAGCAGGGCCGGGATTGGCATTATTCAAGGGTATTTAACTGAATAACCACTATCTTTTGCCAAAAAAAGTTATATGTAGTAGGAGTATATGCATATATGTGTATTAGCAAAACATAAAATAGCTAAAATAGTAGAGCGTTCATGAATCGAGTAAAAAACAATAGCCTCCGAGCCTCCTGGTACTCTCTCTCTCTCTCTCCCGTCCCTCCCTACATTCTCGTGGGCCCAACAAGGCCTAGTGCTCGAATTTCCTCCAGTTCCCTGCTGCTCGGCCTGTGATTAACAGTCAACAATGGTGACTAGATCGGAACTAGTTTAGTGGAGCGACTGAGTAGGCAACATTGTCGTATCATTCGGGCTGTTGGATATATCGTTATCCTAGGACCTAGGCTAGGCCAGATCAGGGAGTTCTGGAGATGGCAGTCTTCGTCTTGGCAGTTTTCAGATTTTATTATTATTGTCCACTGCAAATACTAACAACTAGTACCAAGTACCATATATGAACTGCATTTCCTTTCTTCTTAACAAAAAGAATGAAAACATGAACGTCTTTGTCCCCTGTCTATCGCTGTAAGTGATAATAAAGCGTGCATGGTGTTCTGCTATAAGAGTATCTTTATATCATTTCTAATGGATAGGAATAGAAATTTTAGTGAAAAAACAATCCTCTAATTAAGAGGCCGTATGTATCCCTTCATTATGTAGCAATTGGAATCTAGTACTCAACAGATTAGACTATTTCACTTGGAATTTAACATTCCACACTTTTCCAAGCTCACAAATAAGTCTATCTCAAAATCATAGGTTCAGAAATAAAAATTGATTCTATAGATTACTATGCTATACTTCTACTCTACAACTTATAACATGTTCTTCAACTCACTTCTCTACAGTAGAAATACAACATATAAGTATCTATCTTGTATGACTACCAATAATATACAAATATATTTTATATACAACTATATTAGTTTAATTAATCTAAATTATAATTACTAAAATGATTCAATTCCAAGGGTCCAAATGAGGCCTACTAGTTTTTAATTTGGATCTCCCCTATAAATTTTTCACTAATCAAAGATACAGAGCAGAGCTGACTCTCTAGAGTCTAAATATATAATCTCCTTTTATTGTAGACTTTTTCTTCTCATCTTCTAAGAGATAATCTCCTATTATTGTAGCTTTTTCTTCTTTTTTTTGATGGAATTTTTCTTCTTCTTTTTTGAGAACTATTGTAGCTTTTTCTTCTTATCCTCCAAGATATGATCTCCTATTATTGTAGCTTTTTCTTATCATCCAAGAGATCTCTAAAGTAGATAGGAGGGAGTTGATGGATATCCGACATTTAAGGAAGAGAGGTGTGGATTTTGAGTAATTAATTATTAGATATAGAGATATAATGAGTAATTTATTAAAAGCAACCATAATCCTTCATATTACGGTTTTTTTAGCAACATTATGGTTTTCTTATTGGAATGGGACAGAGATGCTCATGTACAAACGTTGTATCCATATATCCAATACTAGAAAAAAAAAATACTTTGCATCCAAACACAAAGTCTCGGTTTCGTCCAAGGCAGCGGTCATTCCTTGTTTCCTCAACCACGACGGAGATCGGAGAGACTTGATGGCTACTTGTCCCGTCAATCACAGGCTGTTTTTAGCAGTAGCAGGGAATAGATGAGAGCGACGCTCATCGATTCTTCGCCCGACGGCTAGCTGCTCATGCGAGGAAGCAACTCGGTTCTCTCCCGGCCGACCGCGACTGGTACAATAAAAAAGACGACGCAATTCGAGTCTTGTACGAGTACTTGGACGCTCAGCAGCCTCCAGCTTACCCTGATTTTTACTGATGGATGTGGATGTTAGGTGTTGCACAGTCGCCGTCGTCCCTGTTAGCGACCACTCGGCGGCTCCCATATGCGTTTGCTTGGCTGCTCGTCTCCGTCCACACACAAAAACGTGTAAAGCCCTTTCCTCTACCCTCTCAGATCGACTTACCCCGTCCACGAAACCATATTTTTTGGGGTCATTGTAAGAGCAAAATGGAAAAGAGAGAGAAGCAAGAAATACGTATAAGAACAACAACATTGCCTACGCTCCGATCTGATCATCAGACGACTGGGTCTATCCATCTATTTTTCTATATTTTAAACTTGTTTCTTAGTAGAAAGTTTTGACTTGCGGAGCATGTCAATACTGGCACAAAAGTAGACGACGTGGTAGTGGTAGGATACACACGTCTCCAGCGTAAGTTTGGTGCACCAAACGTCACTGACGTCGGTCCCGGGCCATCACCAGCAGCCCGGAATGGAGAACATGCATTTCGCAATCACATGGCGGAATAGGCGAATAGCCCTCACCTCACCGGCCAAGCGACTGGAAGTCCGGAGACCGGAGGTGATTGGATTGGAAGGGGAAAATAATGTGCGATCAAATCACTCGTCGTCGCGACGTACGCGTGTGGGCGTGAGATCATCACTTTGCTGAATCACGAGACGGGATATGTCAATCATTGATCCCACGAGAGCTTAAGCACCACTCGTATCGGATGGGATGGGCCGCCTTCTGATTTCTGAAACAGGGGCGTGTGTGTGTGCCCACAGCCCAAACCTTGTTATGGCCTGTCTGGAAGAAGACGGGATTTTTGCACCCTGTTTCTGTGTTTTCCTATAAAATTGAATTGGTTAGTGTAAAATTCCTATGTCAATCGTGTGAATTTCTATCTCCCAATTCCACTTTAGCGGTCGTTCACTAGTTTCTATTCAAGCGAACGCTCCGACCGTGCCTCTCATTTCCTTTCCTGTTCCCAACTCCCTCATTCACACTCCGACACCGCTGGAGAAGCCACGGAGAAGCCACCCGATGAGCGCGCGCATACAGACTGTTACATGTTGATGACATCACATAAAAAAATCAATGTATTTATTTTAACTTGCTATATTTTTTGAACCGTGTATCCGTTTTCAATACCGTTTGCACGGGTGTATTCTACGTGACGAGACGACAAAACTAGATCCCACTTGGATATGTTCCGAATTTTTTTTTACTTTTTCGGTATTCTCGGTATCTAAGTTATACGTAAAAGTTACGTGTATAAGTTAGATCGTAACTTCGCGACGTTGTAAGACAAATATTTTCACATATTAACTTAAATGAATAAGTTATGGACATAAGTTAGAAAAGTTAAATATCACGTAAGTTATGTGTATAAGTTATATTCTAATTTTATAACGTTGTAAGTTATGTATTTTTACATAATAAGTTAAATGTATAAGTTATGTTCATAACTTAGAAAGGTTAAAGATCATATAAGTTATGTGTATAAGTTAGATATATAAGTTATAAAATAAAAGTTATGCGTCTGAATTTGTAACTTTGACTTTCTCTTGATAAAATAAAAAACTTTCCGAAAAAGGAAAGTTACGGAAATTTTTTTTTTGTCAAAAAAGGAAAGTTGCGGTTGTCTGAAATCGTTCGCTAGTTTCTGGAACTGATGAGCGTTCGCTAATTAGTCTTGCCCTTTCTATCTTCCCAACAGACCCTTGCTGTTACTATAAAAAAAAAAAAAGACCCTTGCTGTTTATGCTGGTAATTGCAACAAAATCGATAACTTTTTTTGGTGCTACAGTTCACTCTTTTAGGCTTCAAATGCCAGAAATATTTGGTTCTGTTCATTGCCGCTACTGCAGCAGCTGAAGTCCTAAAGTTATTGGTTAAAGCTGTTGTTTCGACAGTGACATGTGAGAGGGATAAGGAGTTGCAGCCACAGCTGCTGCAAAAGAAACGGCTTCCCAGCAGGCCGTTCATTTTTCTTTCCATTGCCACCGTGCAAACAAAGTTTTCTTTTTCCTTTTGACCCAAACACAAAGGTTAAACTTATGCTGCATCGTTGCAATGTACTTCAACCTCTTGAAAAGAGCGGCAACCAGATCAGAGGAACAAATTTAACACACATATCAATATGATGTACCAAGGGTTACAGTATAACTGTAGCAACATAAATTCTATCCATGTTCCACCAATACAATTTACTAGACAGCAACAGCCAAATTTATCCAAATGGATGATACAACAACAAAATCAGTTAAATAGTTGGGGGATTAATTCCCCCCGACGCCCACTGCCTCCACTGATCCTTTGCCTGTCAAGTATTTGTAGGCAGCATAAACAGAGGATACGACCAGGACACCAACGATCACGTAGGTAACGACACTGATTTGGCTAGGGGCTTTCTTCACTTTGCTCTGTGCCAGCAGGGCCTTTGGCTTGATCTTTGCCATGCCGCGCTTCTGCTAGTCCCAAGAACAAAGAGGGGGTATTAGTGTAAGCAAGGTGTGCACACAGGATCAAAAGAAAAGGACAAAGCATTTTTATTGGACCATCATCAACCAAACAACATACTCCTATCAACAGTAAGTTTCTAATAGCTACAGGCATCGGGATGTCAAAACAAACATGTTATTGAGGTGATTGTTTCTTCCAAGCTAACAATACCTGATTCATAGTGCATAGAATACGGTAATCTGCAAATCTTGCAATTGAGAGACTGGCAAAATAACACGGATAATAACATCGGGATACAAACATGGTATCGGCATGAAATAGAAATACTGGAAAACAATTGCATCTCTAGTGAACCAAAAAATCCCATGCATAGGGTGAATGACTTTCGGACATTCACAAAATACAGTCTAGTCTTAAGCTAATAGTGATATGTGGAGTCTGTGATTCCAAGGAGCAGATCAACAAGTAGTAATGGATGTGATCAAGCATGTGTGTTCATGCACTACAAAGTTCGGCAATTCATGCTCATATGCAAATTAGACTTGGTGGACAGCGGAAAAAAAAGATATTCCCATGGAGTTGAGACTACGATACCAGAAGCAACGAACCTACTTGGAAACTCCATGGCAGAACATAAGTTGCAGCCTTGCAGGTAAGAGTTACATGTCATACATGGCATAAGGGCCAGATTAATAAAGAATGGCACAAATAAAAAGGTTCATTGAATTCATTTATCCAACTTTGCATCCTGGCTTGACTTCGGCACTCCACTAATTTACTGGATTTATAGGCAGCAGGTCAGCAGCAGCAACCAGCAGGTTAATTAAACAAGTCACTCTTTTCTTCCATCCTCTGAATCTCTTTTGTTATTTCTTGATGAAATACAGGCAAGGTGTGTTCATGTTTTTGTTGCATTTATATGGTTACTGATACTGAAATAGCAGTTAACCATACAAGGTACTTAACTAGCTAGCTAAGCATGTTCAAAATACTGACATGACAGGGGAAAAGCAGATAGTCTCATGGGAGTTATAGGATTATTACTGAAACCAAAAGCAATGAACCTGGTTAGAAAACTCCATGGCACAACAAAAGTTTCAGGTCATGGGATAAGGGGTACTTTAATAGGGATAATAAACAAAATAAAAACGGTTCATGAACCCATTTCTTCAGCTTTGCAGATTGACTAGACTTCTGCATGCCTCTATCAATTTACTGAACTTGAAAGAACAGCAACTGGCTAATCAATCAAGAAACTCCTTTCTTTCACCCTCCTCCAAGAATCTCTCTTACTACTTAAAAATACATCAGGCATTTTCATACTTTGCTTGTTTGTGTTGCTAATCTGAAATCTGAACTATCTAGAGTAGGAAAGACATACAGGAAATCTAAATGATTAACAAAGATAATTCAATCAGTAAACAGAAAGTTTTAACAAGAATTAATTTGGGTACTAGTATAGTAGTGTTTACAATACTATTGTATTTTCCTTTTGCTGTGCATATGAAAATTAAGCACAAGGAAAAAAATGTTTCTGTTTACACCACGAATAATGTCCTAAACTAGCATAAATTTGACTTGCCACCTAAAAGCACCTGGACACACTTTCAACATGTATATCACCTGCTTACATACTATGGAATGTAGCTTCCTTCGCCAAATGGCACTGTGATTCTCTTAATTATGGACAAAGACCAAGGCTATGTGTACCGGTCTAAACCCATTTCTGACTGGGTCAAAGAAGATGGTTGGACTAATAGCATGACCAAGGGTGCACTTGGCATAAGCCACATGGATTTCTTTGGACGAAAAGAAGCTAAGTGATCTACAATGTCCAGGGGCAGGGTCAAAGGCGACGATTGGACTAAGACTACCTTGGTGTAGTAGACCCAGGCCAGAAGGCATGGGATCCAGATGAACAGCCACAGGTTTTGGCTCAAAAGTCTGCTATCTCACGCAGCAAACAAAGCAGGGGGACTGGACGACCTAGAAAGACATACTTTGAATCGATTTCTCTCTCTGTAAGCCAAAGAAAAAGGAGGAACGGGAAGACCAGGGCATGGTAGAGGGTGCGAAATCACACGGCTTGCCAATGAAAAGCACGGGTGGCTTATCACTGTCGATCCCGCAAGTAAATGGCAGCAACTCTACCAAGTACCAACGATCCTGTTCCCAGTAGCAGGTCCACGACGCAGCAGAGCAGACCACGCAATCATGGACAAACTAGATGGACGGATCGGAGAGGCAAGAATAACAGGAATTGAGGCCTTACAAGTCACGACCAACTCAGCAAAGATCTTGCAGATGAAAACGAACAATTACTAAGCGAAGGCAGGGCTTCCTTACCGGGAGCGGGAACGAAGGATTAGAACAGCCCAAGCGTGGACGAAGTAGCACCGCGTCGAGACGAGGAGGAGCCGCTGAGAACGAGGCCGCGGACGCCCACCGCCTACGAATATGAATAGTCGTCTCGGGGGAGGAAGACTGGGAGGAGAAGGGGATGTCTGGATCTGGATCGAGGAGGCATGTTGGAAGCTGGGGAGGAAACAACGAAACGAAACGCTGTTCAACCGCGGGTTGGAGCTGGAAAGGAATCAGGCCTCGTGCGAGGTGCGGCCACTTGCTTGGGTGTATTTGGGTCGGCCTGGCCCGTGGGTGCATTGAGGCTTTTGGCTATAGGAGCATGTTGTTTACTTTTGGAAGCGGAATGGATTTCATGTGAAATCAGTTTTGGATTCGCCCTGTTCGTTTGCTCTTATCAGCGATTTCGGCCCGATTCAACATGTTTTTCTCTCACAACAAATCAAGGCCAGCTAGGAATCGTAAAAATAGCCAAACGAACAAGGCGAGATATCTGTACAGTTTGAGAAAGTGCTAAATTAGATTGGCAATTATTGGAAAGAAATGCACAAAGGGACAACAAGCACGTTGTGCAAAAATGTCAGGTGTGGACTGTCCGCTACTTGGACCACAGAATGTCTAAAGTACAAATTAATAGCTGCTAGTAGATTTTGTGCAGAAAAGTTAGAAGAGAAAAAAATCAATGACAGACTAACTGCCACCTAGGCATGGGTTGTCTGTGGGTCGGGTTTTAACCCAAATCATGTGCGATCGAAGGGTTATTCTCCTCATACCCCTTTGTGAAAGCCCATGCTCTCTCTCCATCTCTCACCGTGAAAGAAGAAGGAAGAATGGAGAGGACCAAGGGTCTGGAGGCTACCCCCAAGGCCCCAAACACTCCACAAAGTTTCTTGGACACTCCGTGAGCTCCTAGATCATGTCCTCTAGGTATATTTCGAAGTTTTCCCTTCATTTTTGGATGAATATAGAGTTTGAGTGGCATTTAGGGTTTCATTCAGATCTACTTTTGAGCCATGGATTCGTGAAACAAAGTGGGGGCATTTGTTGGTAGTGAAGAGAGGAATCTATGACTAAAATTTGGTTAGAAATCACTTGTTGAATCAAAATATTTTTAGGTTGGAAGATTGAACTGCATTCTTGTTGTTTGCACGTGAACCATAACCGCGGATTGTCCACGGGCACCGTTTCGACAAAATAGTAGTTGTTATGGTGATCTACCCGCCGCAAATATCTTTTATGATTATATTTGCACAAGTAGTAGAAGTTCTCATGTAGATTTTATAAGCATTTTCATATCTTCATTGAAACGATTGTTGGCCATGGAAAATTCTCTATTCATCACGTGGTTATTAATTCCCATACAAATTCTTTACAACAAGCTTTGATTTCTTGACCTTAATATCGAAGTGGTACATCACATGATAGTTATCTTGTGTGTTCATGCACGTCACTTATACATTGCTATATGTTTCTGAATTGACAGCGACAAATATTTGGCTAAGAAAATAGCCACCTCCAAGAAAAATAAGGGAAGCACATCTAAGAGAAGGAAAACATGTGATGATGAGGAGGATTGGAACCCAAATCCAAATGAGGATGTGGAAGAAAATGATGAAGGTGATGATGAGGAGATGGACGTATCTGGATACACTGGGGCTGTGAGGCCATGGAACTTTGGCTCTTATGAGAGGTTGAGAAGACCATATCAATATGCTTTGAACAATGACACTGACTTACAATACTTCTATACCAAGATACAGGAAGATGCATATTTTGGGTACATTTGTGCTGGCGCCATTCGTAAGCATCAATACATTAGTATGGGATATATGATAGAAAATAAGAAGACTTTTGGTTTGGTGTGGCAGAACCTCCTAAATAATATGGCCCACATGCATTTATCATTGTCTTAACAGACTTCTGATAGCAATGCATGTGTGCCATAAGACTTAAAAAGGATCTGTCGGGTAGATTCCCGAAACTTCCACGATTCTCCAAGCAGGATCAATCATTATAAAGAGACATTGCAGTATTACAACAGTTTATTCAAATAATATACATCGAGTAAAATAGCGGAAGGATTACAATAACATAGGTTTACAAAGCATTTGGTTCAAAACTTACAAACCATATGTTTAATTATTACAAACCATAATAGTAGTGGAGTAGCCGTAGATAGCTTAATTACACAACCGATGACGAGCTCGCCCAAGCGCCAAACACTCTACTCGTCGTCACTCTCCGCAACGATCGTCATACAACAGATGCGATGCAAACCCGCTCCCGATGTTCACCGCAACAAGGGTTCAACAAACCCCGAGTACAAAAGTACTCAACAAGACTAACCCGACGAAAAAGAGGGGTGAAGACTAAGAAATGCAGTCGAGGGACAAGGTAAGGCTTGCAAGAATCAAGATTTTTGCGAGAAAAGCTTTTGACAAACCAAGTTGTAAAATTAATGCTCTCTTGCCATAGCTCAAGCTGATCAATCAACCTCAATTAAAACATAACCTTTAATTAAGTATTTACTACGATGATGAACACCGATCGAGTCTTCTTCTCCGAGAAGCTCGGCGATTCGAATCCATTTATACCCAGCTGGGACCTAGATCACCGATATACCGGAGACTCTAACTCCGCTGCATACCAGATCACATAATATACCGGGACAACAACCACAGCCATATATCAACCACAACACCCAGTGTGTGGATTTTCTAGGGTCTCGATATCACCGATTCACCAACGGACGGTCCTTAAGGCTTCAACAGACGGAAACACTACAGAGGGATTCATTTCCCAATGCAAGTTAACCGTCCGGACTCAATTTAATTGCTAATAAAGTGATTCCAACAATAAAAGCCAATCTCATCTTTTTCATTCTTGACATTTTGAAAACTTAACTAAATAAGCGGGGCTAAGCAATTATACGCATTTTCATAAACAGTAATGAGGAATACGGAAATAAGACAGTAATGCAATTGGTGGGTTTCACTCAACTCCTAGCCTTTAATGCAACAACTCAAAGCTGAGAGATAAAAACTTTATAAAAATCAAGGTAAAGGTTTAATGCATCCGGGGCTTGCCTTGGTATTCGGGGTAGACGATCTGGGCTTCTGAATCAACTCCCGGCTCCGGGGTCTGCTCTTCTTTGATCTCTGATTGACAACGTTAAACCCTCCGTTAACGGAAACTACTCGATCACATAATATGATTTAACATGATGAAATAATTAAATATGATGCTTAAAGAATAAATAAATCAACCATTAAATTGAGTACAACTTTCCTTCACGAAAACGTCGCAACTAACGAATCTATCTAATAAAATAAATAAGTAGAAATAAATAACAAAACAAAATTTGTCAAAACAATTCCAAAAATTAAACTTAAACTCCTCAGACCCTAAGAAGGCTACAAAATAATTTTTATGATTTTTGGAATAACAAATAAATAACTAAAAATCAAGGAAGACTTATTTTTCAATTAAAAGAGCTAATTTTTAAACATAGCAAAAATACCCAAAATAAATATTTTAAATTTTTCCTATGCAGAGGATACTCCAAAGAGCTTTCACAAAAATTTTCAGGATTTTTGGAGCTATGGATAATTCCCTATGAAAATAACAAATTGCAACACTATTCACCTAAACAATTAAAAGAATAAAACTAAAAGAAAAAGAAAAACAGCCGCCGGGCCGAATCCGACCCAAACCGGCCCGCCAACTGGCGCCCGGCCGCAGCACGGAGCGGGCCTCGGCGACAGGAGCAGCCGGCCCAAGGACTGTCACCAGCCGGCCGCCCAAGATCAATAAGCCGCCCAATCCGGCTACCCGAAATGCCGGCCCCGACGATTTTGCAAAAGAAACCTCGGTTTTTACAAAATAGAAAACCGGTCCCGTCCACTATTCAATGAGTCATGCGACTTTACACCAAGCACCCTGGGTTTCTCCTAATTCTCGGAGTGTGGTCCCCGCGAGCTCCAACAGGGAAACCGGTGGCCTGCCGTCTCGGCCTCGCCGGCGGGGAGGTCTCCGGCGACTCCGCGGGCATCTACGGCCTCGGCACGACACTGCGCATCCGATAGGGTAACTAATGGGGCGGCGGACATCACGTAGCAAGCACCACAGCAGCGGCGGCGGAACTGCGCGACGGCGGCTCGGCTACGAAGCTCACCGGAGCCCCTCTGGCTATGCTAGCGAGAGCATACGACCCTACGCACCTAGGCGAACACGTTCCACCAGTTAATTGGGCGCAAGCGACCCTCGAAGATGGTGCTACTCGTGCGGCGGCGGTGGCAACGCGAAGTCCGTCGGTGACGACGACGTTCCGGCGACTTCACGGCACCCCCGACCAAACCGGAAGCATCTACACGTGCCTAAGACTAGTGCGACTCCAGCGCGCATGATGATGAAGGTTAGGAGGCGGCAGAGCAGGGTGCTCACCGAACGCGGGGACGGCGGGAATGGCGGCAGGGCGTGCTCCGGCTGGCAAGGTCGGTGTCACGGCGATTTCTGTGCGCCAAATCAAAAACCAAGGGAAGCATCAAGTAGAGGACATCAAGGCTAGCACAATGATGAAGAAAATGATGGAAAATAACCAAAGGTGGCGACTTAATCAGCGGGCGACTCCACGGTGGTTCCGGCGGCCGGTTGAAGAAGATGATGGCGCGTTGGCGATTCCGGTGGCGATGGCGGATGGCGGAACGAGGAAGAAGAAAGAAGAAGACGACGGCCGGCCTCTTTTATAGCAGGGAGGCGAGAGAGGAGAGGGCGACACGCGGGCGACGACGCTTCTGGCTCGAGCGCGCGCTGGTGGACGGCGCGGCATGGCGGCATGGGCGCCGGCGGCCACCGCGACGGGAAGAACAGGGAGGGGAGAAAGGTAGGATGACGTCAGCGCTACAGCGTTTTCTGAAAACAGCTGAAAAGATCTCCATTTTCTCCAAAAATTAAATGGAATCCTCAAAAACTCCAAAAACAAACCCCCACTGAATTTTTGTAATCTACAACTTTGCCAAAAGGAGTATTTTCAAATTCTAAACAGAAATTTGAATTTGAAACCAAATTTGAAAAGGGGACAAAACCCTAGAATCTAATTTTTGCAATTACTTTTGATTTTTCAACTAAACTTGAAAATCTCCAAAACTATGAAATACTCAATTTTTCAAACTGAACATGTTCTCTATAAACAACTTTTCAAGATTTTGCATAGTTTTTGAAATCCAAATTTAAAAACCAAAAGGGGACAATTGACGGAAAACGGTATTTTCAAAATAATTTGAAATTCTTTTTGGAAACTTGAAAAACTTTGAACAGCAAACTTGTTGCTCTCATCAAGATGCTCAATAAAGCTTTTTGGACCAACCCCTAATTCTTCACGGATTTTGAACTACCAAAAAGGGAGTAAAACAGGGTTTTCGGCAAATCACCTTTTCACAAAAAGCACATTCAACCTATGAATTTAAATTTGTTTTAGTTGATGCACATCAAAGTGAACCTAATCATGGATGCTTTGCGATGCATTATGATGACATGGCACGTTTTAGTTAATTAAACACCCGAGGTGTTACGATCTTCCCTTAAAGAAATCTCGCCCCGAGATTTAAAGCCTTGGGTTGAGTAATGGAAAAGGAAATGTGTCAAGAAAACACCCTTCAACTAAGGACATAAGGAAAGGGGTTTTACCTCTCACACTAGATTAGTTATAACTCATAGAGGGAATTATAACTTAGATAGAAGCATAGAATTCCGGAAAGTTCTCCAACAGATAATCTTCTGTCTCCCAAGTAGCTTCTTCCTCAGAATGTTTATCCCACTGTATCTTGTACCACTTAATTGTCCTCGCTTCTAGTAACACGGTCTTTTCGGTCCAACACTCGAATAGGATACTCGAATAAGTCAAGTCGGGTTCAAGTTCAATTCCTTCAACATCAACAACCTTATCGGTTACCAGAAAACATTTCTTGAGTTGTGATACATGGAACACATTGTGCACAGCTGACAATTGTTCAGGCAGTTTTAGATGATAGGCTAACTTCCCACATCGTTCTATGATCTGAAATGGCCCAATGTAACGAGGTGCTAACTTGCCTTTGACCCCAAATCGTGTGACGCCTTTCATTGGTGACATCTTTAAATACACATAATCTTCCTTATTAAACCATAACGGTTGACGCCTTTTTGTCCGCATAACTTTTCCGACATGACCGTGCCACTTTGATATTCTTTGTATCTCGCTTCACCTTTTCTTCTCGTTTCTTTGACAAGATCCACCCCAAAGAATCTTCTTTCCCCAGGTTCGACCAATTCAATGGAGTTCTACATCTCGCGGCCATACAATGCTTCAAATGGTGCCATCTTGATACTTTCCCGATAACCGTTATTGTACGAGAACTCGCTAAAGGCAAACATTCATCCCATTTCTCCGGAAAATTAAGAACACAAGCTCTCAACATATCTTCAAGTATTTGATTCACTCTTTCGATCGACCCCCCGTTCGAGGATGATAAGCGTACCGCAAAAGATCGTACCTATTGACTTGTGCAATTGTTTCCAGAAATTATTCACAACCGGGTACCTCCGTCGACACTATAGTCTTAGGTACACCATGAAGTTTTACGATATGCTCAAAATACAATTTAGCATAACGTCTTCGTTGGATATATTTCTTGCACTCGGAATGAAGTGTGCAGATTTGGTAAGTCGGTCCACTATGACCCGATTGAATCAAAACCTCTAGCTGTCTCCGGGTAGACCCACTATAAAATCCATACTAATATCCTCCCATTTCCAAGCCGGAATAGGTAATGGTTGGAGTTCTCCCGCTGTTTTCAAATGCACAGCTTTTCACTTTCCGACGGTGTCACACTGAGCCACATATCTAGCAATTTCTATCTTCATCTTGGTCCACCAAAATTTCTCTTCAAATCATGATACATCTTATTACTTCCTGGATGAATAGACAATTTTGAGAGGTGTGCTTCATCAAGGATCTTTTGACGTAGTTCAGAACTTTTGGTATGACCAACCGATCATTATACCATAACACATCTGCTTCATCAATAGTGAAACAAGAGACTTTTTCTTTTCTAACTTTCTTTTTGAGATGTTTAATTCCCTTATCGCTTTTCTGAGCTGCAATAATTTGATCTTGGAGTGTTGACTCAACAGTAATATTGGACAAACTTCCTTGTTGCACCATTTCTATACCCAATCTTTCTAACTCATAACATAAAGAAATGTCCAGAGGTTTCACTGTCAAGCAATTGCAATGACTCTTTCGACTGAGTGCATCGGCAACCACATTTGCTTTACCAGGATTGTAATGCAATTCTAAATCATAATCATTGATCAATTCTAACCATCTTCTCTGTCTCATATTCAGTTCATCTTGAGTGAAAATATATTTCAAACTCTTGTGATCTGTGTAAATATAACATTTGTTACCCAATAGATAATGTCGCCAAATCTTCAGAGCATGAACAACAGCCGCTAATTCCGGATCATGAGTTGGATAATTCTCTTCATGTTTCTTCAATTGTCGAGAAGCATAAGCAATAACTCTCCCTTCTTGCATCAAGACACATCCAATACCAAGATTCTAAGCATCACAATAAACATCAAATGATTTCTCAATATTTGGTCATGCTAAGACTGAGCAAGGTCATTAACCTTTTCAATGTCCGAAAAGCCTCTTCACACTCGTGACCAAACAAACTTAACATCATTTTTTAATAACTCGATAGGTTTTGATATCTTGGAGAAATCGGAATGAAACGACGGTAATAACCCGCCATTCCCGAAAATCTGCGGACTTTGTGTACGTCCGTCGGTGGTTCCCAATCAAGTATATCCCGAACCTTGCTAGGGTCAACAAATGACACCTTTTTCTGATAAAACATGTCCTAGAAATTTCACTTCTTTCAGCCAAAAGTCACACTTACTGAACTTGGCATACAGTTGATGATCTCTCAGACGTTGCAAAACAATTCTAAGATGTTCAAGATGCTCCTCTTCATTCTTAGAATACACCAAGATGTCATCAATAAATACCACTACAAATCATCAAGCTCGAGCATGAAGACGAAGTAATTCATAAGATAGGAGAAATGAGCGGTGCATTGGTAAGTCCAAAAGACATGACCAAATACTCATATAACCCATAACGAGTGGTAAAGGCCGTCTTTGGAATATCTTCCGGACGTATCTTGATTTGATGATACCCAGATCGGAGATCAATCTTAGAAAACACCTTTGCCTCCGCTAATTGATCAAACAAGATCAATGCGAGGTAGAGGATACTTGTTTTTGATAGTCACCTCATTCAAAGGACGGTAATCAACACACAATCTCAGAGTTTTGTCTTTCTTTTTTACAAATATTGCAGGACTTCCCCAGGATGACTTACTGTGCCTGATAAAACCTTTATCAAGCAATTCTTGCAATTGCTTCTTGAGTTCTGCTAATTCTGGTGGTGCCATTCTATAAGCTCTTCTAGAAATTGGTGCGATGCAGTTGCAACTCAATCACAAACTCTATATCCCCGTCGAGGTAACCCAGTGCAAATCATCCGGAAACACATCCGGAAATTCCCTAACAACCGGTATATCCTTAATTTCCTTTATCGAAGTAGCACAAACCCTTTCAACTTTTCTCTTGAGAGTAGAAAGTTGGATAAGAAGCTGAGAACCGCTATTAGGTAAGTTTACTTTTACCTGTTCTATTCAAGACATCAATGACAACTCCGTGCCGACTCATCCAATTCATCCCAAGGATCACATCTATATCCTGATCCTTCAATACTACCATACTAGTGGGAAAAGTATGCCCACCTAGATTTATAGGTACATCCTGTACCATCTCTTTAGTGCACAATCGACCCCCAGGCGACTGTATAAAGAAATCCTTTTTGGTTTCCACAATAGGTATTTCATGATTCTTAACAAATGTACCATTGATGAATGAATGAGATGCACCAGAATCAAAAAGCATAACTGCGGGGAAATTAGCAACAGGAAACGTACCCATCATGACAGGTTCTCCTTCTAGAATTTCTCCAGCTTGAGTATAAAACACTCTACCAGCCTTCTTCTCATTTTTCCCCTTCTGCACATTATGATTTTCAGGCTTGTTCTGATTCTGTTGCTGTGGTGGCGGTGCATAAGCCCTGGGAGCATAAGAGATATACTCGCCTTGGATGCGGATTCCCTTGAAAATGGCCAGGCTTACCACAATTATAACATGGGAGAGTCTCGTGGTCAATTTGGGCTTCGAATACCAGGGGCATTCGTACTGTCGTGGATAAGGAAGAGTAGCAACAGGACGGACAAATGTCTCGCTGGGGGGGCTTGGTACCGTGGTGACGGTAAGGTGGACGGTAGTGATTTTGAGGATGATAGATTATTTTCTCGGCGCTTTTGATTACCACTGAAAATCCCGAAAACCCAGCTTTTCTTCTTCTTTGATTCCCGATGCTTTCGATTCTTTTCTTCAAAAGTGATAGCAATATTCACTGTCTCATGAAAAGTAGCATTAGGAGTTCCAAATATCATCCTTTCAATTTTACTTTTAGACCCCTAATGAAACATTCCTTCTTCTTGCGGTCAGTGTTGACATGATCAGGGGCATATTGGGACAGATGATTGAACTTGCCAACATACTGCATAACTGACATATCACCCTGTTGGAGAGCTAGAAACTCATCAAGTTTGATACGCATAATACCCGCAGGAATGTGATGAGCACGGAAACCCTCACAAAATTCAGCCCAAGTAATACGATGACCTTCAGGTTGTTCAGCAACAAAGTTAGCCCACCAAGTCCCAGCAGTGCCCCGCAGTTGCTGTGCTGCAAACAGTGGCTTCTGATATTCTGTACACTCAATCAGCCCAAATTTCTGCTCCATAGTGCGGAGCCATTCATCTCGCCTCCATGGGTTCATCTCGCCCGGTGAAGACCGTGACGGGTGTCGTGAAATCCACATATGTGGTTTCATCTCTATTATTTCTACCACGATTTCCATGTCGGGCATTCTCGATTCGATTTTGAACCATGGTAGTGGTGGCATTAACTAAGGCCGCAATAGCTTCAAATTTAAAGTGGGTGGAACAGTGGCGGAAATGGAGCACCGTTATCGACATCTGTTTCATAAACAACCACACTTATTCACATAATATATTGAACTAAACAAGCCGATGATACGGAAGTTAACACACTTATGATACATTATTTTTGATACACAGTCTACTCATAGACTTATCACCAACCCGTACTAAGGCTTCATGGAAAGAAAAGAGAAACCGCTATTTTACATAACCCTCTCGCATCTTCAAGCATCATCATCACTAGGGACAATTTGACCATCATCCCCATCACCGACAACAAAGGGATCACATCCTCCTCTTCAGATCTTCCTCGATTCCTCCATTACCTCTTCAGATCTTCTTCATTTTCAAAGTTATCCACATAACCTTCTTCCGGCTCTTCCACTATGTCTTCTTCATTCTCCTCTGCCATTGGAACATCCTCATATTCATATCCAGAATCTACTACAAGTCCCAAATCATCCTGTGCTGCCTGTCGCTGATAATCAGGGTCCAACAGACGAGCCATATGAGCACGATCAGCATTTATCTCATTTGTATAATCTTGCATGACTTGTATATACCCTTCCAGTTGAAGAATTTGATCCCTAGCTTCATCTTCACGCCGCCATGCATCATTTCTCATCTCCTCATCATATTGAGTGACCTAACCGAAGCATCCCTGTCTCTAGTAACCTCGCCGCCGCCTAGTCAACTTCTCAATCTCCGACTCGGGGGTAGGATTAGGATTACCGCTACTTGCTCCTTCATTCCTTGGGGCTAGATGTTTTGGAATTCCTTTAGAACCACCCTCTTCATCGGAGCCCATTGACCCTCAACCATCCTATAATAGATAGAATAACAGATAAGAACAGATGGATTGGGATCAGAAGGCTAGCATGAATAGGATTGATACTACTTAACCCAAACCACTTTAAGAAGGAAGGCAATTTAAACAAGTTAATTAAGCATGATGCATGAATCGAACTTACGATCTAAGCATAAAAGATTTTTAAAGAAACACATGCGTAAAGGTAATTTTTATAACATAGGGCAATATTATGCTACTCCATTACCACACTTTTACAATAAGAATAAAGGTCGATTGAAAGAATCATAGATAAGGAATAAGCAATTTGGACTCAAAATAATCAAGTTAGGTTTTTAATTGATCCAAAACCTTTTGAAGTTTTCGCAATGAATACTACAATAACTCTTTTAAATAACGATCCGGCTCCGATACTCAAATGGCGTAACCTCCTAAATAATATGGCCCACATGCATTTATCATTGTCTTAACGTACTTCGATAGCAATGCATGTGTGCCATAAGACTTAAAAAGGATCTCATCGGGTAGATTCCCGAAACTTCCACGACTCTCCAAGCAGATCAATCATTATAAAGAGACATTGCGATATTACAACATGTTTATTCAAATAATATACATCGAGTAAAATAGCGGAAGGATTACAATAACATAGGTTTACAAAGCATTTGGTTCAAAACTTACAAACCATATGTTTAATTATTACAAACCATAATAGTAGTGGAGTAGTCAGTAGATAGGCCGTGCGTAATCGCCCAAATTAATACACTTTCGAAGTACTTGTCTTCCGCTAGACACTAAGTACCTCCAAAGGGAACTAATTCAAACGATTCCGTCGAGCACACCCGAAGGAGAACTCGAACAATCCACATTTTTACATCCCGGATCCAATAATGAGTACAAGCTTACAATACTTAGTCCATTTCATACAATACATAGAGTCTTGGAAATTTATTTATTACAATACCAAAGTTCAAATTGCGAATAATAAACAGCGGAAATAATAAATATCTAGCGAAGTCGATACAAGGATCCGTCTGTGCCCACCAGATGAATCCTCCACACAAGAGAGATACTCCTTAAACTGCACCTGCAACAAGGGTAAAATAAACCCTGAGTACACAATGTACTCGCAAGACTTATCCGACCGGGAGTATATATATTTCCCGACTCTCAAGGGTATGATAGGTCAGTATGGCTTGCCGGTTTATTTATTTGCGTAAACGCATTACTAAAATATATATATGCCAATATTTGTATTATAAGCCGTTTTAAGTTTATTATCCTATACTTCTATGTATGCACCTGTTCTATTGTCAAGCAATGGTTGAGCAATCAGAACCACTTCCATATCTTCATATTTCACCTCTTACTACGATGCTAGATCATAGCCAAGTCGTACCGAAACAATCGGCGATTCGCGAATCAATGTATCCCAGCTGGGTATCCCGAAACACACGCCTCACCCGTACCTAGCCGCGGCACAAGTAAGACTAACACCCTTCCGTCCCCGCCAAGGGTTCCGTGTCCCCACCCCAACGTGGACTCCAAGCCCCCATACTTGAGGCCCGGCCTCAATATGGTGCAAGGACCTCCAACCTATCCCCGCCTCCGGCCCGTCGACGTGGAAAGAGCTGGAAACCAAGGCACGAAAGAAACGGGTCTTCCCGCTCCCATAAGTAAGTATGTGCTCAGGGATAATAAGTCTCGTGACTTGCCTACCATCCAATGCAACGGACGGTCCTTAATCGACTCGGACAGGGAAAACAATGTAACCAAGCTAAGCCCCGTGGCCGCGGAACTTAACTTGTCACACCCACCGAACCAAACCATATCCCCGCCCGGTCACCATTTTCCTTTCCACCATTTTATTATGAGTGAAAATATCTTCACCTACTTTGTGAGTAACGACAGTTACCCACGCTACCGGTTAACCTAAGCATAGCAACTATCGAACCCGCACTAGTAGGACTCATAGGATAGATATATATATGCAAGTAGTTTCCATAAAATTCCTGCAACGTAAATGCACAACACATATATATTGGAATCATAAAAATAGAGGTCATGCACCGGGGCTTGCCTTGGGTAGGCGCGGTGTCAGCAAAGTCAGTCACGGGCGGCTCCGGAAACTCCTTTGGTACGAGAATCTCCTCGTACTCCTCGATGACCTCCTCGTACTCCTTGTCGCCGACGGTCACAATCTCCACCCACTCGTTCGCTATATGCATGCAATGATTATGATGCAACAATTTAGCATATAGGCAACATCAACTCGTAAAATAAGAACATGTATGCAAGCTACTCAGCTAACTCTAATGGCTAAGACAGTAAGCTATCTATTGACTTCCGCAAGCAAGACATCCAGTTCATCATGCACGTGCTTCATCGTATAAATTAATATCATGCTTTAACTCTTATTAGCCCTAGCGTGTATATATATATATATATGGTCACCTTAACACTAGCCTAATCTGACTACAAATGAAACCACTATATACTACCGTGCCAAGCACTCCTATCATTTACGCACAAAAATTCATGCAATAAATAATACAATAATATTTTAAACACTCCCAATAAATAAAGAGACCCTAAAAATATTACGAAACTATCTGAACAAAACACACCAACAGGTAGATCATGATTTTATAAAGCTAACAAAATTAGTTTCACAAATTTAGGACAACTACATGATTTACTACTGAATATACAAGATCAAATGCATTTGGTCACTTTAGAGGAAGCAGGAAGCTAGCTAGCTAACAACAGCCATCACGTTTGTGTACGTACACACAGCGCCGGAACGGCTACTCCGGCCGCCAGCAGCTAAGGCCTATCGTCGAGTGGTCAAGCATCAATGACTTACGGTGATACACGTAGAAGTGATGGTCGAGTCGGAGAACGTCCGAGCAGAGCTGGCCACGCGCGACCCGGAGGGTGCGGCGGCGCTCCACGGCGGCGCGGACGGTCCGCAACGCCGGGGGCAACAGAGTTACAGCAAGCGTGCGTCGAGCAGGAAGAGGCTTAGCAAAGCTAATGGTAAGGCGACTGAGCTTCAGCTAGCTCAGACGAGGTCTGTCATCGGTGCATGCCGACATGGCCTTATAAGTCCGACGGCAGGTAAACTCCAAACTGGAGGTTGACCGAGCGTGGTTCAGGACAGAGCAAAGACGGGCGATTATAGAAGACTTAATTTTCGGAGCTCTGCCTATATTGTCGGATCCTCGCCTGATGGAGCAAGCAACGTGGCTAGCTAGTAGCGAGACGGCACATATGCACGTACGGCGGACATCAGGGACATGCGCATGCAGCGCCATAAATGGCAAGGCGACGGCGAGCTTGGCCGTGTGTGAGCAGCAGCAGCAGGATGCAAGCGGATGCGATGGCGAGGCGATGGCGGCCGCAGCATCACGACGCGAGTAAACGCTACGAGCCAACACGGCCAGAGAGAAACTGTGTGTGCGCAGTGCCCTTAATGACGGAGCGACGGCCGCGGCAGCGAGGCATGCAGGGTGGACGCGACGACGAGATGACGGCGCCACAGTAGCGAGCAAGCAGGCCGACACCAAATGACCATGCAAGTTAACGTGCATGTACTGCCTTTGCTCAGTGGTGTGTGTGTGTACGTGAGTGTGTTTGCGTGTATACTTGAGTGGTGTATGTGTGGGCATATATACGTGAGCTATGCAGCAGTGCAGTGCAGCAAGGCGACAGCAGCTCGGCGAGCTAGCCAGACAACGACGCGAGGAGCAGGTTCAGACGGCCAAGCTGAAGAGGCCATGTGCGTGTACGAATGTTAAAGGATGTACATCAAATTTTAGATCGATTCTGGTTTTAAGGTCTAAACCACTTGATACGCGTTCTATAGTATTAAATAAAAAAAATAGTTTTGACTCTTACTCAACATGACATAAACTATTGTTTTACTTTCGATCAATATTTTTATTAAGCATTTTAAATCACAAGAAATTATCAACATACTCCATCGCATGCATTAACACACAACATGATGCTTATGACATGTTTTAGTGAAATGATTTACGCGGTAACACCGAGGGTGTTACAGCTCTACCCCCCTTAAACAAAATCTCGCCCCGAGATTTCATGTGCCTAGTGTAGGAAAAGATAAGGGATAATATTTTTTTTTTAAATTACCTTGACGAACTAGGAATAAGATGGGGATAATGCTCCAAGATATAGCTTTCAAGTTCCCATGTTGCTTCATCCTCTGAATGATTTTGCCATTGGACTTTGTAAAATTTCACCACCTTGTTTCTAGTCACTCTTTCTTTTTCATCCAAGATTTTGATAGGATGCTCAATATAAGAAAGATCAGCCGGAGAGGAAGTCCTTTAATTTCCACAACCTCCTTATCGTGACTCGCAAACATTTCTTCAACTGAGAAACATGGAAAACATTATGGACTCGCCGATAGAATATCCGGAAGTTGAACACGGTAGGCAACATGACCACATCGTTCCAAAATCTCGTAAGGTCCAATCATAGCGAGGAGCTAATTTTCCACGAACTCCAAATCTATGCACACCTCTCATGGGAGACACCTTCGATACACATAGTCACCTACTTCAAACCGTAAGGGCCTTTTTCTTTTATCTCGCATAAGTTTTCGGCGGTCTTTGGGCTGCCTTCAAATGACCCCCGAATAGTATAGACTTGCTCTCTAGCTTCCTTGATAAAGTCAGTCCAAAATGCCCACGGTCTCCAACTTCAACCCAATTGAGTGGTGTTCTGCATTTCTTGCCATAAAGAGCCTCGAACGGTGCCATCCGAATACTTTCTTGATAACTATTGTTGTAAGAAAACTCCGCCAAAGGCAAACAGTCATTCCATTTCTCAGGATAAGAAATAGCACAAGCCCTCAACATATCTTCAAGTACTTGATTGACCCTCTCTGTCGACCATCGACCGTGGATGATAAGCCGTACTTCTAAGAAGCTCGCACCAAGACACTTATGTAACTGTTCCCAGAAACGAGAGACATACACGGACCCTCTATCTGAAACAATAGTGAGAGGAACCCCATGCCAGGATACAATCCTTTCTAAATATAGCTTGGCATATTTCTTGACTGAGTCTCTTGTATCCACAGGAAGAAAATGAGCGGACTTGGTAAGACGGTCCACAATGACCCAAATAGAATCATGTCCCTTTGCTGTACGAGGTAAACCCACAATAAAATCCATTGAAACATCCTCCCATTTCCAATTAGGAATAGGCAAAGGCTGTAAAAATCCAGGTGTACGCATGTGGTCAGCTTTCACTCTTGCACAAATATCACACTCGGCCACATATTTGGCAATGTCCTTTTTCATGTTTGGCCACCAAAACATGTGACGCAAATCATGGTACATCTTATTACTCCCAGGGTGAATGGACAGCTTGGAGTTGTGAGATTCCTCCAATATTTTTGCCCTAAGCTCACCACCTGAAGGAACCACTAATCGATTCTTGTACTTCATCACACCTTGCTCATCAATGCTAAGATGAGGACCACGGCCTTCAGCAATTAATTTCTTGATATGAGAAATTTCTTTGTTATCTTGCCTTTGCTCCAAAATAATCTGCTCAAGCAAATCTGAGACTAGAGCAATATGTGCTAAAACTTCAGAATGGTTGAGAGGCAAGGAATCTTCATTTTTCTGATGTGACTTCCGGCTCAATGCATCAGCTACCACATTAGCCTTTCCAGGATGATAATTAATCTCAACATTATAATCCTTAATTAATTCAAGCCACCTTCTTTGCCTCATATTCAACTCGGGTTGAGTAAAGATATATTTGAGGCTCTTGTGATCCGTATAAACATTCACTTTGTTCCCCAACAAATAATGTCGCCAAATTTTTAGAGCGTGCACCACTTTGCGCCCAACTCTAAATCATGGGTGGGATAATTCACCTCGTGCTTTTTCAGCCGGCGTGAAGCATAAGCTATCACACGTCCATCTTGCATAAGCACACAACCCAATCCAGCTTTAGAGGCATCACAATACACATCAAACGGCTTCTCAATATCTGGTTGAGAAAGGACAGGAGCCGTGGTGAGATAATTCTTCGAGCTTGAAAGGCTTCTTCACAAAGCCGGGCTCCATACAAACTTGACATCCTTCTCGAAGCAACTTTGTCATCGACCGAGCTACCTTGGAAAAACCAGGAATGAAACGCCGATAATAACCAAAGAAGACCAAGAAACCGAGACTCAATTTAACACATCGAACCTTTCTAGGATCCACCGCGCCTTCGGGGTTAGAACATGCCCTAACAATTGACTTTGGCTGAACTTGACAACTTGTGTTCGCCCAAAATATCATATAAATACACCACAAATTTGTCATCCCGATGAAAACCTTATTCATGAAGATCAAGAATTTGGTGAGAACATAACTAGATACTTATCTAGTAGTGAAAGCACATCTTGTGGACGGATTCTTATTTGGTGATATCCCGAACGAAGATCAATTTTTGAGAATACCTTGCACCACCTAACCGATCAAACAAGATCAATGCGTGGCAAAGGATACTTGTTCTTAATAGTTACCGCATTGAGGGGGCGATAATCCACACACATCCTAAGAGTGTCATCTTTCTTCTTCACAAAAATTGCCGGACAACCCCAATCAAGAACTATAACGGATAAATCCCTTATCCAACAATTCCTTTAACCGTTTCTTCATTTCAGCCAATTCGGGTGGAGCCATGCGGTAGGGACGCCGAGAAATAGGAGCAAAGCGGTGCCGGGCTCTAACTCAATGGTAAACTCCACCTCTCGCTCGGGTGGCAACCCGGTAACTCCTCGGGAAAACATCGAAACTCACGACCACGAATAGAGGCAAGATCGGGAGAGGCCTCAAAGATGAGCAACAACGGGTAAGGCTGAACCGAGGTCATAAGGAGAGACATCCTATCCTCGAAAAGGGAAGCCTTAACTCAACAATTCTCTCGCTTGAGATTCATAACTACCCCATAAGTTTTCAACCAGTTCATCCCCTGAACTTGCATCAATGCCTTGCCCAGGCAACATCATGAACTCGGATACGATAGGCATAAGTAGCTAACACTAGGCCGATCGTATCCGTTCGGGGTATTAAGGCACAACCGTGCCCCGAGCTCGATCCTATAGGTAATAGGCATAGCCATAGTAGATATACGTGCTTCGTGCAAATCCCATGCTCATGAATGAATGTGATGCACCGAATCAAATAACACATATGCTTTGGTGGGAGTCAATGATGAACATACCGGCCATCACAAGCTCGCCACCGCGGAAACTCCACAAAGATCCGTGTAGTTCACCCGTCCCGAACGGCCGACCGGCACCTTCTTCTTGATCGACGGGTATTTGCCGATCATTGTGAGGGATGGGCAACCGGTTCGAGGACACTCTCGAGCAAAGTGGCCTTCCTTGCCACACTTGAAACATGCACCAGGCTTGATTCCCTGTGCCGGACGGAACGGAGCCAGCTGTCCCTGAGGCTGCTGCACCTGCTGAGTAGGTGCACGGTACTGAGTGGGCTGTGCCTGGTAAGTCTGCTGAGGCTGGCGAGACGGCTGCCCACCTGGAGAGTGATAGGGCATACGTCTCACCACCTGCACCTTCTGAGTGTGGGGGTGACTAGGAGAGCCAGTGATCACCCTCTTGCGCTTCCACTCGGCTTGAGCGTCATGCCCAAGTCCTTCCATTGCAATGGCAGATTCATCATCTCAAAGAAAGGTCCGATAGTTTCCCGTATACAATTCCTTCGTAGTACACTAGAGAGACCATGGTAGAAACGATCCCTCTTCTTCTCATCGGTATCCACATGTGTGCCAAAGATACTGTGCAAGATGGTTGAACCTTGTTCACATATTGCATCACGCATATTTCCCATCTTCACATCCAAAAACTCGACAACTTCCCGTTCAGAAACCAGCCGGGATATAGTGCTGGCGAAAAGCGGTGACAAACTCCCGCCATGTCACCTGATGACCAGCAGGCTGTGCGGCCATGAAAGTATTCCACCAAGCACTGGCGGCACCCAAAAGCTGTTGTGCCGCAAAGTGCACCTTCGCGCATCGATCACCGCGAGCAACTGAAACTTCGCTCCAAAACACGAAGCCAATGCTCCGCATCCATGGGCTCGGGAGTAGGCGTGAACGTGGGCGGGTGCGTCCCCAAAAAGTCCTGGTAAGAACAGGCCCTCTCGGAGCGTTGGCGCCACCCCGTCCCCGCCATTGCCGCGGCACCGCCACGAGCGAGGCCACCAACAACCCGTGCGAGCATCTCCATGACCCGGCTGTCTCACGGCGAGAAGCCGATCTCCGCCATCATCTCTGCAGGGGTCATCGGAGGTGCTGGTGGAGGAGCAGGCTGCAAAAGTGGGACGTCGTCACCGCCCCCGTTGGCAGCATTGTTGCCATCGTTGCCATGCTCATTATCGCCATGACCCTCCCGATTATTGGCTGCTCCAGCACTGGTGCTCCCGCGTCCTGACCTCGGTTCATCTCGAAATCGATAGGAACCAACCATTAGGACACGGCATGCACATCGGACAAAGATTGAGACAAAGCTACAACTCCAGAAACTTTGCTGCATGATATGGCCGATGGACTATGATCAAAAGTAGAGAAAACTGATGTACGATAAGGCTTTCTATTAAATAATGAAGCATTCTCTTTTTACTTATTATACTACTATATTTACACCTACAGTTGACGTGAAGGGACTTTAATCAAAGTTCTCTTATCATGATGCATGCTTCGACCTATACGTACACTCATGCCGAATATAGTGGCACTTCGTAAAATTTTTGGCACGTCGTATACTCTCTTGCCGTAAGCTAACGATTCTTACGCAACGCAAGTTAGCATACCTGCAAGAAAATTCATTAGATAAAGTAGTGCCACTATCCTAGATAGAATATATTACTAGGGCTTATAATTATATAAGTAAATTTGACGCATCCTATTTTTCACAAAACTTTTGTTGGTCAAATTTTAAGTTTTAAAAATGGTTCTTAAGCTTGTAGAATCATTATTGATCGAGCTGATACCACTGTGGCAGAATCGCCCAAATTAATACACTTTCGAAGTACTTGTCTTCCGCTAGACACTAAGTACCTCCAAAGGGAACTAATTCAAACGATTCCGTCGAGCACACCCGAAGGAGAACTCGAACAATCCACATTTTTACATCCCGATCCAATAATGAGTACAAGCTTACAATACTTAGTCCATTTCATACAATACATAGAGTCTTGGAAATTTATTTATTACAATACCAAAGTTCAGCTTGCGAATAATAAACAAATGGAAATAATAAATATCTAGCGAAGTCGATACAAGGATCCGTCTGTGCCCACCCGATGAATCCTCCACACAAGAGAGATACTCCTTAAACCGCACCGCAACAAGGGTAAAATAAACCCCGAGTACACAATGTACTCGCAAGACTTATCCGACTGGGAGTATATATATTTCCCGACTCTCAAGGATATGATAGGCCGTATGGCTTGCTGGTTTATTTATTTGCAGAAAACGCATTACTAAAATATATATATATACCATTATTTGTATTATAAGCCGTTTTAAGTTTATTATCCTATACTTCTATGTATGCACCTGTTCTATTGTCAAGCAAGGGTTGAGCAATCAGAACCACTTCCATATCTTCATATTTCACCTCTTACTACGATGCTAGATCATAGCCAAGTCGTACCGAAACAATCGGCGATTCGCGAATCAATGTATCCCACTGGGTATCCCGAAACACACGCCTCACACATTGTACCTAGCCGCGGCACAAGTAAGACTAACACCCTTCCGTCCCCGCCAAGGGTTCCAGTCCCCACCCCAACGTGGACTCCAAGCCCCCATACTTGAGGCCCGGCCTCAATATGGTGCAAGGACCTCCAACCTATCCCCGCCTCCGGCCCGTCGACGTGGAAAGAGCCGGAAACCAAGGCACGAAAGAAACGGGTCTTCCCGCTCCCATAAGCAAGTATGTGCTCAGATAATAAGTCCGTGACTTGCCTACCATCCAATGCAACGGACGGTCCTTAACCGACTCGGACAGGGAAAACAATGTAACCAAGCTAAGCCCCGTGGCCGCGGAACTTAACTTGTCACACCCACCAGAACCAAACCATATCCCTGCCCGGTCACCATTTTCCTTTCCACCATTTTATTATGAGTGAAAATATCTTCACCTACTTTGTGAGTAACGACAGGTTACCCACGCTACCGGTTAACCTAAGCATAGCAACTATCGAACCTGCACTAGTAGGACTCATAGGATAGATATATATATGCAAGTAGTTTTCATAAAATTCCTGCAATGTAAATGCACAACACATATATATTGTAATCATAAAAATAGAGGTCATGCACCGGGGCTTGCCTTGGGTAGGCGCGGTGTCAGCAAAGTCAGTCACGGGCGGCTCCGGAAACTCCTCTGGTACGAGAATCTCCTCGTACTCCTCGATGACCTCCTCGTACTCCTTGTCGCCGACGGTCACAATCTCCACCCACTCGTTCGCTATATGCATGCAATGATTATGATGCAACAATTTAGCATATAGGCAACATCAACTTGTAAAATAAGAACATGTATGCAAGCTACTCAGCTAACTCTAATGGCTGAGACAGTAAGCTATGTATTGACTTCCGCAAGCAAGACATCCAGTTCATCATGCACGTGCTTCATCGTATAAATTAATATCATGCTTTAACTCTTATTAGCCCTAGCGTGTATATATATATATATGGTCACCTTAACACTAGCCTAATCTGACTACAAATGAAACCACTATATACTACCGTGCCAAGCACTCCTATCATTTACGCACAAAAATTCATGCAATAAATAATACAATAATATTTTAAACACTCCCAATAAATAAAGAGACCCTAAAAATATTACGAAACTATCTGAACAAAACACACCAACAGGTAGATCATGATTTTATAAAGCTAACAAAATTAGTTTCACAAATTTAGGACAACTACATGATTTACTACTGAATATACAAGATCAAATGCATTTGGTCACTTTAGAGGAAGCAGGAAGCTAGCTAGCTAACAACAGCCATCACGTTTGTGTACGTACACACAGCGCCGGAACGGCTACTCCGGCCGCCAGCAGCTAAGGCCTATCGTCGAGTGGTCAAGCATCAATGACTTACGGTGATACACGTAGAAGTGATGGTCGAGTCGGAGAACGTCCGAGCAGAGCTGGCCACGCGCGACCCGGAGGGTGCGACGGCGCTCCACGGCGGCGCGGACGGTCCGCAACGCCGGGGGCAACAGAGTTACAGCAAGCGTGCGACGAGCAGGAAGAGGCTTAGCAAAGCTAATGGTAAGGCGACTGAGCTTCAGCTAGCTCAGACGAGGTCTGTCATCGGTGCATGCCGACATGGCCTTATAGGTCCGACGGCAGTGAATGATGGACTGGAGCTCTGCTCGTCCTCGCCTTGGAGCAACGTGGCTAGCTAGTAGCGAGACGGCACATATGCACGTACGGCGGACATCAGGGACATGCGCATGCAGCGCCATAAATGGCAAGGCGACGGCGAGCTTGGCCGTGTGTGAGCAGCAGCAGCAGGATGCAAGCGGATGCGATGGCGAGGCGATGGCGGCCGCAGCATCACGACGCGAGTAAACGCTACGAGCCAACACGGCCAGAGAGAAACTGTGTGTGCGCAGTGCCCTTAATGACGGAGCGACGGCCGCGGCAGCGAGGCATGCAGGGTGGACGCGACGACGAGATGACGGCGCCGCAGTAGCGAGCAAGCAGGCCGACACCAAATGACCATGCAAGTTAACGTGCATGTACTGCCTTTGCTCAGTGGTGTGTGTGTACGTGAGTGTGTTTGCGTGTATACTTGAGTGGTGTATGTGTGGGCATATATACGTGAGCTATGCAGCAGTGCAGTGCAGCAAGGCGACAGCAGCTCGGCGAGCTAGCCAGACAACGACGCGAGGAGCAGGTTCAGACGGCCAAGCTGAAGAGGCCATGTGCGTGTACGAATGTCAAAGGATGTACATCAAATTTTAGATCGATTCTGGTTTTAAGGTCTAAACCACTTGATACGCGTTCTATAGTATTAAATAAAAAAAATAGTTTTGACTCTTACTCAACATGACATAAACTATTGTTTTACTTTCGATCAATATTTTTATTAAGCATTTTAAATCACAAGAAATTATCAACATACTCCATCGCATGCATTAACACACAACATGATGCTTATGACATGTTTTAGTGAAATGATTTACGCGGTAACACCGAGGGTGTTACAATAGCTTAATTACACAACCAGATGACGAGCTCTGCCCAAGCGCCAAACACTCTACTCGTCGTCACTCTCCGCAACGATCGTCATACAACAGATGCAAGGTAAACTCCGCCCGATGTTCACACACAAGGGTTCAACAAACCCCGAGTACAAAAGTACTCAACAAGACTAACCCGACGAAAAAGAGGGGTGAAGACTAAAAAATGCAGGTCAGAGGGACAAGGTAAGGCTTGCAAGAATCAAGATTTTTGCAGAAAAGCTTTTGACAAACCAAGTTGTAAAATTAACAGCTCTCTTGCCATAGCTCAAGCTGATCAATCAACCTCAATTAAAACATAACCTTTAATTAAGTATTTACTACGATGATGAACACCGATCGAGTCTTCTTCTCCGAGAAGCTCGGCGATTCGAATCCATTTATACCCAGCTGGGACCTAGATCACCGATATACGGAGACTCTAACTCCGCATACCAGATCACATAATATACCGACAACAACCACAGCCATATATCAACCACAACACCCGGTGTGTGGATTTTCTAGGGTCTCGATATCACCGATTCACCAACGACGGTCCTTAAGGCTTCAACAGACGGAAACACTACGAGGGGATTCCTTTCCCAATGCAAGTTAACCGTCCGGACTCAATTTAATTGCTAATAAAGTGATTCCAACAATAAAAGCCAATCTCATCTTTTTCATTCTTGACATTTTGAAAACTTAACTAAATAAGGGGCTAAGCAATTATACGCATTTTTCATAAACAAATAATGAGGAATACGGAAATAAGACAGGTAATGCAATTGGTGGGTTTCACTCAACTCCTAGCCTTTAATGCAACAACTCAAAGCCGAGAGATAAAAACTTTATAAAAATCAAGGTAAAGGTTTAATGCATCCGGGGCTTGCCTTGGTATTCGGGGTAGACGATCCGGCTTCAATCAACTCCCGGCTCCGGGTCTCTCTTCTTTGATCTCTCGATTGACAACGTTAAACCCTCCGTTAACGGAAACTACTCGATCACATAATATGATTTAACATGATGAAATAATTAAATATGATGCTTAAAGAATAAATAAATCAACCATTAAATTGAGTACAACTTTCCTTCACGAAAACGTCGCAACTAACGAATCTATCTAATAAAATAAATAAGTAGAAATAAATAACAAAACAAAATTTGTCAAAACAATTCCAAAAATTAAACTTAAACTCCTCAGACCCTAAGAAGGCTACAAAATAATTTTTATGATTTTTGGAATAACAAATAAATAACTAAAAATCAAGGAAGACTTATTTTTCAATTAAAAGAGCTAATTTTTAAACATAGCAAAAATACCCAAAATAAATATTTTAAATTTTTCCTATGCAGAGGATACTCCAAAGAGCTTTCACAAAAATTTTCAGGATTTTTGGAGCTATGGATAATTCCCTATGAAAATAACAAATTGCAACACTATTCACCTAAACAGAAAAGAATAAAACTAAAAGAAAAAGAAAAAACAGCCGCTGGGCCGAATCCGACCTTAACCGGCCCGGCCCTGCCCCAGGGCCGCGCACGGGAGCGGGCCTCGCGACGGAGCAGGCGGCCGGTGACCGAGGTCACCCGGGTCCCGGCCAGATCAGGTAGGCCGGCCCAATCCGGCCTACCCGAGCTGGCCCCGACGATTTTGCAAAAGAAACCTCGGGTTTTTACAAAATAGAAAACTGGTCCCGTCCACTATTCAATGAGTCATGCGACTTTACACCAAGCACCCTGGGTTTCTCCTAATTCTCGGAGTGTGGTCCCCGCGAGCTCCAACAGGGAAACCGGTGGCCTGCCGTCTCGGTGTCACGGCGATTTCTGTGCGCCAAATCAAAAACCAAGGGAAGCATCAAGTAGAGGACATCAAGGCTAGCACAATGATGAAGAAAATGATGGAAAATAACCAAAGGTGGCGACTTAATCAGCGGGCGACTCCACGGTGGTTCCGGCGGCCGGTTGAAGAAGATGATGGCGCGTTGGCGATTCCGGTGGCGATGGCGGATGGCGGAACGAGGAAGAAAGAAAGAAGAAGACGACGGCCGGCCTCTTTTATAGCAGGGGAGGCGAGAGAGGAGAGGGCGACACGCGGCGACGACGCTTCGCTCGAGCGCGCTGGTGGACGGCGCGGCATGGCGGATGGGCGCCGGCGGCCACCGCGACGGAAGAACAGGGGAGGAGAAAGGTAGGATGACGTCGGCGCTACAGCGTTTTCGAAAACAGCTGAAAAGATCTCCATTTTCTCCAAAAATTAAATGGAATCTGAAAAACTCCAAAAACAAACCCCCACTGAATTTTTGTAATCTACAACTTTGCCAAAAGGAGTATTTTCAAATTCTAAACAGAAATTTGAATTTGAAACCAAATTTGAAAAGGGGACAAAACCCTAGAATCTAATTTTTGCAATTACTTTTGATTTTTCAACTAAACTTGAAAATCTCCAAAACTATGAAATACTCAATTTTTCAAACTGAACATGTTCTCTATAAACAACTTTTCAAGATTTTGCATAGTTTTTGAAATCCAGTTTAAAAACCAAAAGGGGACAATTGACGGAAAACGGTATTTTCAAAATAATTTGAAATTCTTTTTGGAAACTTGAAAAACTTTGAACAGCAAACTTGTTGCTCTCATCAAGATGCTCAATAAAGCTTTTTGGACCAACCCCTAATTCTTCACGGATTTTGAACTACCGAAAAGGGAGTAAAACAGGGTTTTCAAATCACCTTTTCACAAAAAGCACATTCAACCTATGAATTTAAATTTGTTTTAGTTGATGCACATCAAAGTGAACCTAATCATGGATGCTTTGCGATGCATTATGATGACATGGCACGTTTTAGTTAATTAAACACCAGAGGTGTTACATTTGGTTCCTAATTTGCATGCTATGGGGCTATATGATTCTCTTGAGCATACGTCCAACTGGAATGACATGATCATTAGGTAATTCTATGCTACCATGGAAATTGACACTATGAATGAAAAAATTGAGTGGATGACTGGCAAGAGAAGGTATTCTGCTAGCTTTGATGAGTTTGCTACAGCAAATAAGTTAGACAATGGTTTCTTTGCATACTCTATTGATCTTGATGAGGAAGACCCATTGGCCATGGAGCAAAGAAGGCAATTTTATGAGCCCGAGCACACTAAAATACAATTTAGCATTGGTGGCTCAAAAGGGTTGAGGCATCATCCAACAAAGTGATCAACCAAATTGCTAGAGTGACATTCATGCCAAAAGGAGGAGATGGAGGTAAAATCAAGGATAAGTATTGGAATGTCATACATCATATCATGTTTAGCAAGAAGTTTGATGTGGTAAAATTTATGATGAATCAACTAGCAGTTCTAAAGCATGACATGACAACCAAGCTTTACTTTGCTCCTTATATCATGTCCCTCATACTTCAAAAGACCAAATTCAAAGGGGACCTTAGAGTTCGACATAAGCGTTTCAAGCCTTTTATTAATGACAAGGAGTTTCAGACTAGAGAGCTCACTCCTTTTCTCAAGCCATCAAAGAGAGAACAAAAGGGGCAAGCTACTGGTCAGGAAGGTCGCATGGCAATTTATGAAATTCAAGAGTCCTCTGAGCCACATCCATGGATTCATGGATGGGTGCCTCATGTAGGATACTTTGACCTATTTTTCCACAACATGCAGAATTCTTGGAGCAACACCTTCACTCAGTATGGTGAGAGCTTTCAACAACAGATGAACCGAGAATTCCATACTATGATGCAGGAGTGGCAGGGTCACATGAACACTAGTTTTCAGGAGTTTGGGCAGGATCTCCATAACACCATATATCAGCCCATCATGTCTAGCCTTCGAGTGTCCAACGGGGCTACATAATGATATTAATGCTCTCGCTTCACGGCTCGATCTTGTCCACAAAAGAGCGGTACCAGCGGCTTCAGGACAAGCAACTTCACCTTGAGCAACGCTTTGATGTGTTGAACAAGAACTTCAATATATTTAGTGATCATTACAACACAATCTATCCAAGGCCTATACCTCCTGCTGCCCAATTTCCATATCAGCCCTTCTGTCCTCCACAATACTACACTCCACCACCTCCTAGAGATGATGATTGATGATGCATGAGGTTTCCTTGGGGCAATATGATGACAAAGGGGAGAGTGAAGAAAATTGAAGATCTTTGGATGAAGGCGTGTTTTTGTGTGTGTGTGCGTGGGTGGGTGGGTGGGGGGGGGGGGCTTGTTTATGGACATTGCATTATTTATGTGTTTTAGACAATACATTTGGTGTGCTAGCATTTGGTATTTCAACAGCTTTAAGTCATACTTGGTGTGCTATAACTGAAATTTTTGGTGCTTAAATTTATGTAATGTTCATGGTATTTTAAGTCTATTATTGTTGTTTCACAAGTGTTCAGTGTTCTTATGAAGTTGTTGGTTCTAGCATACTTGTGGTATTCCGTGGATATTGTTTATGTTTATGGATTCCAAAGGCAAATATCATTTGACTTGTGCACCTCAATTACCACTATGTACAGAAAATCCGCTAAAATTTTCAAAACTATGCATATGTGAGTGAATTAAACCCAAATCTTTATGAACATATGTGGAGGAGGTTTTACTACATTGTTGAGTTTTGGAGCATTTATCCATCGTAACCCATGTTCTTCATGCTATGATAAATGGTGCAAAACTCATATCCAAAGCCGCAAACTACACCGTATGGTGAAAAAGGGTGCAACGACTTGCTAAGGTCTCAAAGACGTAATAACTTGAGCCCCACACCCGCGGGGGTGGGGTGGGGGGTTGAGAGGAGATCAACCACCCAATCTAGGGAAATGAAGAGCATCAAGGAGAGGAGGAACCACTGCGATGAAAGCTCCACCAAGCCACGAGAGTTGTGCCACTATGAGCTTGGTCGGAGACAATGAAAGGAGCATTCGAGGGGAGAGTCGAGCATATACATCTCGCAAGACAAACAGTGGATGGTGTTGGTAGGAGACAAGGTCGTCCGTCGATTTCAAGAGATGGAGCAACATAAATCTGAAGAAAATATTCCTTTATGGATAGATCCATTCTAACTCATCTCCAAATCTAACACCAGTAGCTCCAAACCTAGTGGATCTCATACCAAACACACGCTTAGCAACCAAAATAACAAATTTTTGACCTATCCTGATTGAATATGACAGAGAGGTGCGACATGGACCCCAATATGACTATATACTACATCAATTTCCATCACCAATATAACATTGTAGCATTTACCGTAGGCATATAGTTTCTGAACACATTATTACAACCCTAATTACCCACCAAAATAATCAACTCAACGTACAAAGTTAGCAACCTATAATCATTGTAATATAATATATCCTTATTTTGTGGTTAGCAACTTATATAGTCTTTATAATATTATATATCCTTATTTTATGCGTCCTTCCAAAAAATACTGTAACCCAATCAACGAACTGCAATAGCGCTGGCCGTCGTCATTTCCTGAACAGATCGGCCGTGAAGGTGATGCCGGTGCCGGGCAACCACGCGAGCCCGTCGATGAATCGCCTGACGGTAAAGCGGCTGGCGACGGCGGCGTCCATGATCACGTGGTAGCCGGGCCACTTCACTCGGCCCGCGACGCCGGCCCCGGGCCCGTAGTTCCTGTACTCTCCGTAGAACAGCGTGGCGAGGCCCGGGCTGTGTTCCCCCGAGCCGGTAGCGGCCCACTCGAGCCACCCGCGGGCCTGAATGCCAGGGCCCAGGTAGGACTCCATCACCACCACCCGCGAGAAGGGCCTCCACGGGCGGCCCAGGTACGTCGGGTACTTGGCCTCCACCACGCAGCCGTGGAAGGAGAAGCCCGTGTTCTGGTTGGGGTCCTTGCGGCCCTGCGCGGTGACGCTCCCCGCCTGGCCGGGCGCCAGCGGCAGCGTGGCCACCAGGCTGCGCTGCACCACGACGATGCCGTTGCCGAAGACGAAGTCCACCGTGCCGGCGATGCGGCAGTCGCGGTAGAGCTGCCGGAGCGAGTGCGCGTACAGCGTGTCCTGGTGCCCCTCCACGGCGACGCGGAAGAAGGCGGAGCGGTCCGAGTCCACGCGCAGCGCCACCGCCTGGTGCGCCGCTGGCCCCGCCGTGTTCCGGAACGTCAGGTCCCGCGCGATGAACCCGGCGCCGGCCACCGCTGCAACCATGCCAGGGAAGCAAGGATTCAGATTGGTAACAACACGTTCATCCTGCCTCTCTGAACGAAGTGAGTTATGCATCGTAATAACTCCGCTGCCGCACACTTTTCTGGTCACGTAGCTGAAAAAGATCGATGATCGATAGAGCGTGAAGATACCGACCGAAGGTGGCGCTCCGGAAGGTGGTCCAGCCACTGGAGAAGCTCCGGCTGCCGGAGATGACGGTCTGGCCCATGCCCTCGCCGACGATGACGATGTTGGTCTTCCTCTTCCTCACCTCCACGTTCTCGTGGTACACGCCTCGCTTCACGTAGATCACGTACTTCCTCTTGCTGCGGTTGGGCGCCCGTGCCACCGCCTCGCTGACGGTGCGGTAGCGCCCGCTGCCATCCTGCGCCACCACGACGTCGACGCGCGTCGATGACACCCTGCCGCCGGCGCGGGCGGCGCGCTTGTTGGCGACGAGCTCCTCCTCGTCCTTGTTGTCGCCGTCGTCGACTTCGATGTCCATCACCCACGGCGGCAGCTCGTCGCCGGCGCCGGAGGTGCCGTTGTTGTGGTGCAGCAGCGGCGTGATGCTGCGCAGGCGCTTGTGCATGGCGAGAAGGTTGCTGACCTGCTGCGTGAGCTGCGCCACGGCGGCCTCGACGCGGCGCAGCAGGCGGCCGTCGGTGCCGCGGAAGCCCTCCACGCAGGTGTCCTGGTTCCCCAGCGCCGCGCTGAGCCACGCGTGGAGGTCGTCCTCGGCGCGCCGCGCCGCGGATCCGCCGCCGCGGTCGGACACGTCCATCTCCACGCCGCCGTCGGTGTCGGCATCGGCCATGGCGTCGAGCGCCCAGCCGAGCTCGTCGACGGAGTACCCCAGCAGCTCGACGCAGTCGCGCACGGCCATCTCCTCGCGCGCGTGGTTGGACAGCGAGGCGAGCCCGCGGACCGCGCCCACGGCGCCCACGGCCTCGCCGAGCGTGTCGCGGAGCGCGGCGCGGAGGACGGGCACGGGCCCGCTGCCCGCGCCGCCGCGGGCCGTGTCGAGCCGCGACACGCACGCCTCGCGGTCGCGGGCACCGGACAGGAACGAGACGTTGACGCAGGCCTGGCGCAGCAGCGCGTCCTCGAAGGCCTCCGCCTCACCGGGGCTCTCGAAGGACAGGCCGGCGAACACGGGGGTGGCGTCGGCGCCGCGGTGTGCCATGACGATGATGAGGACCAAGAAGAGCGTCAGCAGCAGGGGGCAGCTGGTAGCGGCGCTCGTAGACGACGACGACGCCATTGCTGAAGAAGCTAAGCTGCATGCGACTGAAGAGTGTCCACGAGCTGAGGAGTGGCTTGCCATGTGCACGAGGCGTGTGTATATAGAGGTATCAGGTGTACGTGTTGTCTCTAGATAGCTAGGTGCGAATGGAGGCAAGGTATAGTTTGCTGGGGAAGGAAGATGAGAACACAGGGCAAGTCTCTGTGAACCCTTTTACGCTCCCTGGGGAAAGGAGTTTCTTGATGTGGTATACGTGCTTACTATAGTGTTAATTTAGACATGGTCCTTGATGAAGTTTAGAGCAAATCAAAGCTAGCATTGACTCGTGTTTGTCACCAATTAAAAGAGACGGCCGCGGTTAATCAAATGACCATTCTAGATGCAGTAGCCAGTAATCAGTAGATGATTGGGGATTCATAAGGATCGGTAGTGTTGGTCACATTTGATCAGGCGATCGATCTTAAGCAAGGCGAAGAGTCCGGAGTCCGGACTGATGAGGTTGTGTTGTGCCATGCTTGTTGTGCAATTCACATGCTTGTGCCTGCATTGCATCAGATGCGCTAGATACTTCCAGAGCTGAAAAAAGTGTGCGCGGGGGCCGACCGACCATTGCACTCTCGTAGCTTAGCATGGATAGCTGGGAAGCTCAGGCCGGCAGGGCAAAGGGCATGACATGACTCGTGAGCGGCAGTAGATGCACCAACACTCAAGGTGTCTATTCTTCCTTGGTTTTGCTTGGCGACGAGGGCTTCTAGATGCACACGATCGAATAGGTGCAGGTGCTGATTCTGAATCCACAGAGTCTTACACTAACGGCACTTGCCACTTGTCACTCCGTCAGTATCACAAGCATAATTTGGACAGTTGGACGGAATCATCAGTCGGTGCCCCATCTTGGAGGCCGACGCTCATCCTCGGCCAAAATGAAGCTGCGACCGCGACTGCGCGAGCGACCCTGTTTCGGTTCCGCACTCCGTGGCGTCCGCGCGGCGCAAGACGTAGCGCGCACGATCCGAGCGCGGCGACCTCCCGGTGCCGGCCGGGGTTCCTTTGTGCGGCCCTGCCACTGCTGGCTCCACCTCCAATATTTTTTTTTCGAAAGGGCGGCAAAAGCTTTGCCGCAATATTTATTAGACGTGAAAAAAAGAAAAAGGAAAACGATTCCACCTCCAATATGTGCTACACTTGTTCTCACTCTGGATTGTTTTCGTCGTTTTACAAGCATGATGGCTTTCGCTGCTATGCTAACACAGAATACATGGAGAACATGAAGAGTGGCAGAGTGGCAGCTAAAAGAAAATCCTCTAGGTACAATTTGAGCTATTCACTAATTAATAAGAATTTCAGTCCAAGAAGCCTCTCTCGACTTCTTCAGTACAGGTGAAAAAGAACAGAGCCTACTCAACAGCAACACATTACCAATACTAGTTCACAGAGATATGCTGAGCACACGGTAGCACCGTAGCAGAGAACAAGAACATCAGCCACCAAACAGCACATTGGGCCAAAAAGAAAAAACATAAACACTAACAAACTGGTCCTGAAGATAAGCCGTCGACTACGCCCAGCCCGGGAGCTTGTCGACGAGCTGGTACATGGTGACGATGGCCATGACGGCGATCCCAGATGATGTTGACGAGTTCCACCTTCCACGATCGACCACCGACGTCACGAACCTGAGCAGAAGCAGCACCATGCCGGAGGCAGAGGAGGAGGGCACAGGGAGCGCGCCCATCTGGGGGAGCCCGTCGAGGCGCAGGAACTTGGTGGCGACGGCGAGCACGGCCATGACGGCGGCCCAGATGGCGAGGTCCATGGTGAGCGAAGTCCTCGGCTGCGACGTCACGAACGCGAGCACGAGGCTGGAGTAGGCCACCAGGAACGTGTACTGCACGAAGCGCGACCTCGCGGCGACGACCATAAACCAGTTGTTAACCTCTCCTCCTCTTATTTGGACGCCGTTTCATGCCGACCACCGCCGCTGCGTCGGCAGCTCTCTCCATGTCGCACGTTAAGACGTAGCTTGCATACGGAGGATGCGGGACTGCCACACCAGAACGTCGAACCGCTTCTCTCCGCGAGCTACGACGCCTTGGACAACATCCACCAACGTCACCTTGGGGAGCTCGCTCCGTGCCTTGCCCGTCGTCTTGCGCTCGTCGTAGAACACAAGCACGGAGCGCTAGGCGCGTCCTTCACCGGCACGTTGGGGTAGTAATACCCAGGCTTCACATCTGGACGATGAGGTCCCCCGGCGGCGGCACCGGGCTGCAGCTCCATCACTCCGGTGAACACCTTCTGCACGCGGCGCCAGGAGCGCGTGCTCAGGTCGGCACGCAGGGACGCGGCGACTTTGTTCACCGCCACGAATGGGGCAAGGTGGGAAGCGATGTTGTCGAATAGCGCCAAGGCGATGCGCACCAGCTCCGGGCGCTCCTCCGGGTCTGTGCTGCCAAACGCGAGGGCTTTGAATAAGTACCAGAGCTCCTCCCGGCGTGGCGCGCGCAACCTGAGTGGCGGAACGGTGCCTAGCGCAGAGTGCCTCTCCGTCATGCTAATGATTATGATCTTGCTCTCCCCGTACGTGCGACGGCGGAATCTTCTCCATCTCTCCTCCTCATCGCCCCCATTGCCGCCGGCGAGGTCAATCACAAATAAGGACCTTGTAGCGGAAGCGGAGTCCATCAAGCCTCGACGATGACCATGGTGGTGATGGACATGGCTCTGCAGATCAAGATCCTCACTTCTGAGGTGATGAATCTTGGCGAAGTGATGTTGCACCCTGTCATCGAGACAAACATGCTCAACCAGCGTCCGCTTCCCGACCTCGGGAGGGCCAATGATCGGGTGAACATCGAAATCTTGCGCGGGTTGTAGCAGGAAGCTGATGATCTGCTCCCCATCTGCCGGCCAAACATGCACCTCTCCATGAACAGGTAGGCGCAGTACGGCTGGCGGTTCAGGCGGGGGCAGGCGCCGAGGAGCACGACGAAGTCCTTCATGTCGCTCAACGCGGTCTCAGGGTGTTCACCATGACGGAGACGACCTGCCCGCCAGTGCGAGTGCGAGCACTCGCCATGGCATGTGATCTTCTGTTGGGATCGACGACTCGCCTCGTAATGGCGTCGAGTACGTAGGAGCCCCGGCACATCTCTTGCCTTAGCTGGTTGAGCTGCAGCAGCATCGACCGGTTGGTGACTTGCCGCGCCTCGGCCTCCTCGACGACGACGCAGGCTCGTTGCAGCGCGCGCTGCAGCCTGACGACGTCATCGTCGGTGGAGCCTGCCTCCTGGAACTTGCTGACGAGAAGGAGACCAGCCGACCGACGATGTCGCTGGCGACTGCAGACAGCAACACCTCCATTGTCAATGGCCAACGCCCCTCAAGGCCTCAACTCCTGATTGACAAAACAACAAATGAGCGTCTGAACGCGGAAGGACGCAGCTCTCGACTCGAGTTTTATTTGTTCTTGATTGCGGGTGAAGTTACGATGCCACAAATCATCGTGACGCTTTGCCGCTGACCCGGTACTGAAAAAGATTGTTAGTGTTGAGCCGTTAGCCGCCGATGAAAAGTATTAGCATCCTACCTAACGGTCTGCTAATGGGGTATAACCTGCCCCATACCCGCCCTAACCTTCGGCTGTTGAAAAAGCACTCCATACAAAAAAGTGTGACTTGGCCTTGGGAATCGAGTCTCCATCAATATGAATTAATCAAGTCAAAAAACACTTAGAGTGAGAGTCAATACCTTGAGGACGAGACAAATGAAACCAAAATCTAAATCCAAACTATAGCAAAGAGATTTAGAGGAGACGAAAGAAGAGAAGAGAGATCCATGAGAGAGAAAGAGAGCTCACGAGTTCGGCCAAGAAGAGATTGAAGCAAGAAGACAGTGAGAGAAACGGGTTGGGCCCTTCATTTATACCACCCTGTCGCGCCAAATCTACTGGCACGATCAGCCTATGTTGCCAATGCATGTGGCACGACTGATTGGGACCCAACCACTTCCATGGCAGCCCTTGGTCCAACCCCGCCTTGCCACGGTGGAAAGTTTGTCGCGCCAAACCTTTTGTACGACACGGTGCATTGGTCGCGCCAACGGGTTTGATGCGGCCAAAGAGGATATGGGGTACAAATATTTTTCAAAGTTTCTTTAAAAATTTGATTTAAAAGATTAAAAATAAAAAAAAAAATCACATTCGCCTTAGATATTTCGGTCGAGTTATTTGGTTTTCTATTTCGGTCTCCGGGTTTTCGGTTACATAAGAAACCAACAATTCGGTCTTCGGGTTCGGGTTGGGTTCGGTCTTTTGTGGCCCACCCGAGAGGACCGATGTTTAGTACTGTATACCAAGTCCAGCAGGCCGGTCGCCGGTAGTTTTGCTCGCTCCAATATGGATTTTTTTTTATTTTTAGCACTTTTTATTACTATTTACAACTGCCACGGTGAAAAAACTATTTCCAAAACTAGCGGGTTTTTAACGCGCCGGAAGGCGCCGGGCGCCAACTTAACCGCGCCATGCATGGAGCGCGGCTTGGCCGGGCCACGTGGCAACCCAAGTAGCGCCCGACCCTGGACCGGTCCCGGTGCGCCTCCATGCAAGGCGCGGCTCGACAAGCACAGCATCGAGGCGCGGCTTGGCTTATCTCGAGGCCCGGCCCGAGCCCAACCGGTTCATTTCCGTTTTCTCTCTTCCTCTCCTCTTCCGCGCCGCCGCCGTCGCCGCCAGTAGTTCCTCGTCCGGCCAGCTGAGGCGGTCGATCTCCGTGGGCTTTTCGTAGCCCCCCCCTCGCCCCCTCCCCTCGCCTCACTCTTGGGTAGGGTGCTCTCCCCATTTTCGTTGGTTGAGGGTCGGGGGAGGGGTTGAGGGACCGCGGGCTGTGGATGGCGCCGCCTTAGGCCATCTCCACCACTTGGGGAAGCCCCCCATGCTTGGCCACACACCGCCGTCTTCACCGTAAGCGTTGATCCTCTGTTATTTTGTTGTATGAGTTGAATATATTGGTATGGGCGGTATGATGTGACTAGTAGATAACTCCTATTTTTAACTCAACCGGACATGAAAAAGGACCTAAATATAATTACCATCTAGATATAGGGCTTACACTAACAAATTCCACGAGTTTTGGTGAATGTCTGTTTTAACGGGTGTCGCCTTGAAAATGACTAAGGAAGGCCCACATGTCGGGTTTACATAGAGATAATCGGGATCGGTCAAAATTACGTGATGCGGAAGGTTCAAGAAGGCATTGGACCAAACGGGAGGCCGGACGCCTCGGTGGCGGGGCGGCCGCCGACTCTGGAGGCGCGCCCGGACCTCTCGGCCTAATCGACGTCGCCTCGCGGATCCCTATTCCACCACCTTTGAGGATGAATAATAATCGTCCATTTAGGTCGGTTTGATCCGAGGGCTTCGGTGCATCCTAGGGCTATATAAACGGGGCCCCGGCCCCCGGAGGAGGCATCCCTTGAAACCCTAATTCATTATTTCCGAGGGATCGGAGTGAGAGGTCCCTTGTATGGATCTCCTCCCCTAGAGCCTAGCATTCAAGATAGATAGAGAGAGTATAGGGGAGGTAGAGTTGGAGGAAGCCCGGCATGTCGGTGTCTCCTCTTCGGTTGTACTGCCGGGATCAAGTCTCCTAACCCGAGGCTTGGTTCTAGGATCATTACGTAATTCAACTTCTAATACTAGTAAGTTCTTGTTATTATTGCTCTTTGGTTTACGAGATTATTTTATTCGAAACTAGATTGGGAATAGAGTAATCGTTCGTAGCGTAAGCGTGGTGCTTGGGCTAGGTTCACTCGTAGATGCTCCCTATCGGCCGAACCGTGGTAGTATCGGGAAGTGACAGTCCCTTTGTTACCTTTCGTGTGCGTATCTAGTATCAACAAGCATTTTGGCACCGTTGTCGGGGATAAAGACTTTGAGATAACTCAAGTCACTTAACCATGTATTATTCTTTTATCTTTTTTCTTGTTTTCTTTTGCCTTTTATTTTCTATCCTTATAGATACCCCAAATTTCACGCCTATCTATCAATTTCTTGCACCCATGAGCGCAAGCTTAGAGCCACTAGAGCCCATGATTCTCACATCTATCTATGAGCTGCGCCCATGTGTGGTTGCATTAGGTCCAAGCCAACCCTTTTCTACGGCTAGAGTCCTATCTTCTAATCAAGAGGTAATGAATCCAAGTCCTATCCTCGATCAAGTAGGTAATGAACTTTTGGCTACACTTAGGGAATCTTTTAATCTTCCTATAAATTTAGGTTTAGACCTAACCTTACAAGACCCCGTTCTTCTTCAACATCGTATACGGGTCTTGATAATATCGCCTTTGGAGGAGTTTTCCTTTCTTTATCCATTAGTGAAGTGAGGTTTGTCCTTATTAGTGGACACACTCCTTGCACTAGCCTTCATGATGAAATCCTAGAGGTAGAGAAGGAATCATCCCCCAAACTAGAAGAGGAAGTTTTAATAGCCACTTCGCAAACATTCCAATCCCATGATTCAGCTATCCATCCTAAACCCGTATACTCCAAAATCCTCTAAGGGAAGAAGTAATTCTACCCTTAGAAATTCTCTTTGATGATGATTTTGGGAGGAGGTTTTAACTTCCCGCTTCATAAGAGATCTTTTAGTACATGCATTATAAATTTTCTCAAGAGATCTCTTAGAAAGCGTCTCAAACCCAATCCCTTTGAAGGATGTTTAGAAAGACTCAAGGATGGCATGTCAAGTGATGCCATAGAAGGAGAGCCAAGCCATATAGAAACCACCTTTGTCTTCTCTCCTTTTGTGCCCACATCGGATATAGAATATGAACCCATCTTTAAACCCATCCTGACCCCTATGACTCGTTCTATGCTCTTTCTCCTAAACCACCCGATGATCCTAGAAATACATCTAGATATCCCACGCAAAGGGATCATCAAGACCATATAGAGGATCGCAAGGAGCAACATCCATGGCTAGAGAGCATTAAAGACCTATGTGCTATTGCCATTGAATGGATGGATAAGGCCTTAGATGAGATCATTTCGAGAGACGATCCAGGGGGAATTTTGAACATTTATGTCGAGTCACTCTTGGAAGTGGAAGATGATGGAGGCTTCAATGAGCAAAGTAGTTACTTCTTAAACACCCCATCAAGACCTTTCTCATATGAAAAATCTCCTGATTCACTTAGTCTCTCCAACATTACCACACATGAGATCTTCAACCCCCTCATGCTCCCTATTCCTACAGATTTTGAGAGGGTGGTTGTAGACAAATATACTTATCATAAATATTACAGATCTCATTGTGTTGAATCTTGAGATTACTGCACATAGATTGGTGTTGGAGGGGAAACCACTTCACCATTTCATATCTTGAAGGTTTCCCAAGGACAAGCTTAGTGTCCTAAAGCAAGCACTGTTCAGATCATGACATAAGTGTTCACCTTTTTGATGCGCTGCCCTTGTTAATTGAGCATAGAATTATAATTGTGAAAATATTCCTTCGGGTATTCGTGTCACTAACCTTTCCAGTTCAAGCAAAGATGGAAGGGAATAACAAATGAAAGGTATGTCCAACCAATCATTATGCAATATTGAATTACATTCATCCAATCTTGATTTTACGCCCAAATTCAAGCTTGGGGGATATACTTCCTTAAATAGATCTCTTGCCATGTTGCTACATTACTTTGGTTGTCCCTACCTTTAAGGCATGCTCAATTTGCTCGCCATCACTGTTTGAGTGAATCTCCTCGTAGCGCTCTCATGCTACCTTCATTTGCTATAGTTTATGTTTAGGTTTGGAGTAGTCTCATACATCTCTTAAATGAAGCATGGTGCCTAGTTTAGGAGTGGGCTGATCTTACTTCCAAAGGCTTTTTAAATTAAGCGTGGTGCTTAGGTTAAAAATTCCCTCTTAAATCAAATTAGACGTGGTGTCTAGGTTGATCTTTGAGCCTATAGTATGCTATAGTAGATGTTGGAACATTTTGTTGGACTAACCCATGCGGAAACTCTCACATCCAATTTGGGTAAGTCCGGAGATGAACTCACATAAAAAATGAAGCAAGGCATATGATGAACTCCAACAACTTCGCCGTAAGACATAGTTCATTCATTGTCCAAGAAAGAATTGAAAGAATTTATGGTGTGCCTATTCATGGTGAACTTTGCCAAATCACCACTTCGATGGAACAAAGAAAGAGACAAGAGTGCCACAAGAAGGATCTACATCAATAGCACTCAACCAAAGGAAGTGAATGAACAAGGCGACAAGCTATGAGCAACCTTGAAGACATCATAGCATTGAGCCCAAAACTCGAGCTAGGACACCAATGAGAAGCAAAGGCGCAACTCACCTTATTTTAGCCGATCAAAGAGCTCTCTCATTGTTCTTGAAGACACCATCTTGCACATCGGCGGCAAGGACAAGCATGGCATGATAAGCATGCATCCTTGTGTCAACCAATCACCTTCAAGGGTTGACAATCGACCAAGCCCAAGAAGACCATGAATAACTACATTTGCAAAATGATGTCCCTAAGCCATTGGAGATGAAGCCTACATAAAAATACTAATGAAGCTCATTCCTTGATCATCCAAGACGGATGACGTATCATTAATTGCAATTCTTCGCCATGCTTTGCTAGAAGACAAAGACCATCAAGGAAGAACTCGAGTCTACATCTCCAACGAACATCAATTAGTCAACCAAGACTTAGCAAAAATCAAGAATGGTTGACAAAAGAAGATCATGCAAGTAACCTGTCTACACCCTCGTATCCTGGATTGGACAATCCAAAAAAAAGCGAATGCAAAGAGAGATCTTTGCTCAACGGACCTAGAATTGAGAGCCCTCTCCAACGAGACTTAAGAACAAAGGATGGATAGTGTCTAAAGAACATGGAGTTACAACACACTTCAAGAGATGATTCAACACACATACTTGGCTTCCAGTGATGAACAACAGCAAGCTTGGGGGAGGAAGGCCGCCGACTCCTCTAATGATGATCGAGTAATGCTCTTCCTCTTCTCAAGCCTATGTCGCTCGGCATACCGTCTTTGCAATCCCTCCACTCGCAATTACTTCCTCTATATAAGTTTGATTGTTTTCTATAGATGTCATACACACGAATCAAACTTAAGACAAAGTAAAATGAATCCTTAAGAGAAGAAGTAATGGTGAGTAAATGTTCTATGCTAATTAAAATTTTTAACCCAACTTTACGTAGCATAGAATATGATCTTTAGCTCTATGACAACTCTACCCTTGTTATTATTTGTATAATCCTTCGGGTATGTGTTGTCCACTAATTCTCTACAGAGAAGAAATGATAAGTGGAGCATAAGGTCTAGGGAAAGGACCACCAGAAGCATCTACTCTTCATCATAGGGTGCTGTAGTGATAAAGTTCTGAACCTGCAACATGCACACTAAACAAGATGCTGCCAACTTCACAATTAAAGGTTCACTTTAGACCGTTGGACAAGGAAAGAACATTGATGAGCCCTTCCTCAAGAGATATCAACTCAAGAGGTGCAATTCTCAAGGTCTCTACCTTTGAGATCAAATGAAGCACCGTTGATGGTGATTAAGTATCAATTTATACCATCAACGTTAAAGAAGAGAAAGGACTAAAATGAGTTCACCTATTAGATATAGGGGTTACACGACAGAATTCACGAGTTTTGGTGATTGTCTATTTTACGTTGGGGGTTATCAAGAAAGAACATAATGAAGGCCCACATGTCGGGATTACATAGAGATAAAGACCGAATGGGTAAAAAGAATACTCTAGAAGACTCGGCGACCTGAAGCCGGGCCCCACCTGCGGCCTCCAAGGGCGGCCGACCATGCCCTAGAGGCGGCCGCCTCTCCACCTCAACCAATGAGGTGGAGTCTCGCGGATCCCCTGCTCCACCGCCTTTGAGGATGAATAATAATCGTCCATTTAGGTTTGATCCGAGGGCAATGGTGCATCCTAGGGGGCTATATATTCAGAGCCCCTGACCCTAGGTGAAACCCTAATTTCATTCAAGAGTTCATTCTCTCTTCTGAAGAATTCAGAGAAGCCAGAGCCACCATCTCAATTAGAGCTCCATAGTTTAGTAGCATAGCTACATAGGAATAGATCTAGAGGAATCAAGCCTAGCTTGGAGTCCGGATCCACGAGTTCTTGGTAATTCCCCTCTACATTCTTGTAATATTCATCATTGTTCGTGATACTATGAGTAGTACTTTATTCTATTCTATTATATCAGACTTGACTTTGCTCTATTTGATTATGTTCTCAATTATATCATTCTTAGTTTACTTTGATTATATGTTTACAATAGTTGGACTAGAATTATGTTTATGCATAGGATCGTATAGCGGCTTGATCATTAGATCGATGGGTGAGTGGTAAATATTGTGTAGGCGTGGTGCCTAGACCGTATTTCTGCGATTGCACCTATATTCCGGATCGTGAGGTAGATCGCGGGAGTGACGGTCTGTTGAGTCCTTTGTAGCCCTTCTCCCGAGTATAGGTCTAGCGTAACAACCCTATTACATTGAAGTCATTGCTATGTCTCTAGTCTTCTCGTAAAATCACTATGCATAGATGTAACCTTTTCCCGCCATGATTGCTAGATGTTCTTGCACTAATCATTGTATGCTTTGACTTTATAGTTAGAATAACATAGGATTATACCCTAGATCGTCCTAGTCCATGCTAGTGTTATAAGCTTAAGAGTGCTAAGTTGAGATGGTTACTATCATTTTATGTGGCTAAATGTTCTCATTTATCTTATGTCAATTATCATTCATTCCTATATTTTATGTGACACTTACCCCGTATGAGATGATCGATACGTACAAGGTTATGCTCTCCATTATCGCATGTGCATTGCTCATCACTCATTATCCAAGGCATTCCCTTCCCGGTGGTGAAATCATAAATAATGATACCTGGATTACTCCCCGGTTAAAATGCTACATCGGTATTATCTCGTAACGCTTGCGGATCCCATATTCATTTCTAGAAGCAGTTGCATTTATTAGTGCCAGCATTTTTGGCGCCATGTTGGGGATGACAACCTAACACTGAGTGGCGTTAGAAATGTCAACAAGCACCGAAGGATTGAACATTACAAGAAGTCCTATTCAGAGGACTTAAAACACCGAACCCCCGCCAAGGAGGTAACTTGGTAGTTATTCATATTTCCCACTTCAGCATTGCATAAGTTTTTCCTTTAGCATATTTACTTTTTGCATAATCAGTTCTTGTTGCATATTTATTTTGCTGCATCTGCATTAGAAAAGAAAATAATTTTATCTTGCATTGCATCTAGAAAATACTAAGCCCCATGTGAATAATTTTATGGTGCGACGATGCCCACAAATATATCCACTATGGTGGCATAAAAATAAGTTTTCATCTTAGTTGTATTTTTCTGTTTGCATATCATAAAATATAAAAATTGCAAAAATATTAAGATCTTACAAAAAAGATTTATGTGTTAAGGAAGTTCTAGACATCCAAGGCTTAGAGGTTTATCACTAACGCTTAATCAGTTCCACAAGCTTTGCTGTCTATTTGAGCTTCACAGAATTTAAAGGATCAAGAAGAGCTAACAGGCAGAAGGACGTCATGTCCCTTGTCAGAGTGCTGTCTTCAACAGTTGTAGTGCTGTCTCTACAACCATCATCCCTGACACTCTAGGAGGAGCAGTACGCCTTCACTACCACCGGTCGGCAACACCAAAAGACTATGTCAACATCCAGCTTGGGGGAGAGCACCCTTGTATCGAGCTAAGTATCACTAGCTTATCTATCAATCTATTTATTAAGTTTGCTAAATAAAATATAGGAGAGTATGTGAAGAGTTTTCCCGCTAAAATGAACCCTAAAGAATAAGCTCTTATTTGGAAATGATGAGTAGTTGCTCTGTTGTAATTCCTCTCAAGTACCTAGTTTTCAACCTTGCACTCTCCCGAGCTTTGGACACAACCTGTTTAGATTTGAGATTTACTCGAACCTAAAACTTGTGGGTAGCGAATGCTTGATCTAAGTCTAGGTAGTTGACGGATATGATATGGGAAAGTTTTGAGCCACTTTGTCCATCTTGTTCCTAGAGATGCTAGAGTTTTGGAGAATTTATCTTTGAAAATTTTAAATTGCTGCATGATGAGTTCCTGTATGACGAGAGTTCAAAATTCCTACCATTACCAAATATACATGCTTACTAGATTAGAAAAGCCATCCACTTACATATATTACTCGTAGGCATTGTAGGCGTGCCGTGTTGACCCTTAGGGATTAGTCATGCAATTAAAGTCAATACTATGTGCTCTCCATCCATTGATCTATGCTGCCATACGTGTCCTCGAAGTACGCCCCCACTTACATTCACTTCGCTGCATTCACTCTTGCTACTTCTATTCCTAGAAGTACCACCCACATATACACACACACTCCACACATCTTGTGCTGTTTTTACCACGGAAACATGCACTCATGCTGCTCCTTACCCGGAGTACGCACTCTACCACACTATGTGCTATCTCTATCCTGGAGATATGCACTTATGCTGCTCCTACCCTAGGAGTACGCATCCATTCATCCACATACACATTCTCCATTCATTCAGATCCATTCAAAAATTGTTCTACTCCTACATTCGGAGTGAACACCAAAAATATATGCCGCCATCTTATCCGTTCCATTGTGCAATAAATCTCCAGTTATTTCAGTTGATATTCCCTATTGCTATAGTTCCATTAAGAGGCTTGGCTGTTATTAAAAAAAAGAAAAGAAAAAAAGAAGAGAAGAAAAAAAAAAAAAAGAAAAAAAGAAAAAAAGAAAAAAGAAAGAAAGAAAAGGCAGCCAAGTCCTCCTCTTTAAAGGTCTTCGGTTCAAATAAAGGGAGGTATGTTATCCCCAAAAGGAGCAAGTGTAGAACTAGATCTTCACCATCGTATTTCACCCCTCATGATTACTTCCTTATTATCACCATCATCCATATCATTCATTTCATTCCTCTCATTCACATGCACATATGACTTGATTATATACTTAGTTCCTCTGGATCCACGGCTTAACTATGCAACATATGCAAGTGAGTTTGAGTTGTCTCCCCACCTATGAGCTCCACATAAGCCTATTAGAAGTAGGGTGAGAGAGCAACCTTGCGTGACATTTCTAACGCCACTCGTGTTAGGTTGTCATCCCCAACATGGCGCCAAAAATCTTTGGTACTAATAAATGCAACATCTTGCTTCTAGAAATAAATATGGGATCCGCAAGCGCACGAGATAATACTAATGTAGCATTTTAACCGGGAGTAATCCATGTATCGTTATTTATAATTTTACCAGGGAAGGGAATGCCTTTGGATAATGAGTGATGAGCAATGCACATGCGATAATGGAGAGCTTAACCTTGTATGTATCGATCATCTCATACAGGGTAAGTGTCACATAAAATATAGGAATGAATGATAATTGACATAAGATAAATGAGAGCATTTAGCCACATAAAATGATAGTAACCATCTCAACTTAGCATTCTAAGCTTATAACACTAGCATGGACTAGGACGATCTAGGGTATAATCCTATGTTATTCTAACTATAAAGTCAAAGCATACAATGATTAGTGCAAGAACATCTAACAATCATGGCGGGAAAAGGTTACATCTATGCATAGTGATATTACGAGAGAAGACTAGAGACATAGCAATGACTTCAATGTAATAGGGTTGTTCTGCTAGACCTATACTCGGGAGAAGGGCTACAAAGGACTCAACGGGGCCCCATCCTCCCGCGATCTACCTCACGATCCGGAATATTGGGTGCAATCCCGAGATAAATACGATCCGAGGCACCATGCCTACACAATATCTATCACTCACCCATTGGCCTAATGAGCAAGCGCTATACGATCCTATGCATAAACATAAGTCTAGTCCAACTATGCTAAACATATAATCAAAGTAGACTAAGAATGATATAATTGAGAACATAATCAAATAGAGCAAAGTCAATTCGATATAATAGAATAGAATAAAGTACTATTCATAGTATCACGAACAATGATGAATATTACAAGAATGTAGAGGGGAATTACCAAGAACTCCGAACGGATCCGGACTCCAAGCTAGGCTTGATTCCCTCTAGATCTATTCCTATGTAGCTATGCTACTAAACTATGGAGCTCTAATTGAGATGGTGCTCACGCTTCTCTGAATTCTCTCGGATGAATGAGTGGAGAATGAATTAGGGTTTCTCCCGGGGCCGGGGGCTCGAATATATAGCCCTCTAGGATGCACCACGGCCCTCGGATCAAACCGACCTAAACGGACGATTATTATTCGTCCTCAAAGGCGGTGGAGGCATAATCGCGAGACTCAACCTCATTGGTTGAGTGGAGGGGCGGCGACTCCTAGCTAGGGGCGGCCGCCTGCAGGTCAATGCCGTGGGCCCCGGTTTCGGGTGTCGCCTTACGGAGTCTTCTAGAGTATACCATTTTACCCGTTCGGTCTTTATCTCTATGTAATCCCGACATGTGGGCCTTCATTAGGTTCTTTCTGATAACCCCTGAAAATAGACAATCACCAAAACTCATGAAATTACTGTCGTGTAACCCCTATATATAATAGGTGAACTCATTTTAGTCCTTTCTCTTGCTGCATTGACGGTATAAAATTGATACTTAACTACCGTCAACAAACTCCCCCAAGCTTACCTTTTGCTCGTCCCTGAGCAAAGATAGGCTCAGTGATGGATCAGGAGTTGCTACAATGCTTTCACTCCTCACAAGTACACATGCGTTCAAACAAGAACTCTCCTCTGGATTTGAGTGAACTATTCTGACTCAAAACTCACTCATATTACCTTTCACCATGGGGCTTGTAACTATCACTTGGGTCTTGAGTAGTTGAAGGATAAAACGGTCAAGTCAAGTGCCATGTTTCTCGCTCTTTGATCAACTATTATTCTAGAGTTTTCATAAAGTTTTGAAATAAAACTCAGAGTTCCTTGTATGAACCTTTTAGGTCTCTCATTTGTGGTATTTCTGGATCCTCTCTAAGGCATGAGTAGTGTATGCCTTCTCTCTTCTCTCAAAATATGTGGTATTTGTGGAACTAAGGCATAGTGGAAAGTGCCTTCTCTCTCTCACCCTACTTTTTAATAGGCTTATGTGGAGCTCATAGGCGGGGAGACACTCAAACTCACTTGCATATATTGCACAGTTAAACCATGGATCCAAAAGAACTAAAATAATAATAAAGTCATATGTGCATGTGAATGAGGGAATGGAATGAATGATGGGATGATGATAAGGAAATGATTATGAGGGGTGATCACTTGGTGAACATCTACTTCTACACTTGCTCCTTTGGGGATAACATGACTCCCTTTATTCGGAAACTTTGAAACTTCTTGAAGGAAGGACTTGGCTACTCTTTCTCTCTCTCTCTCTTTTTTTTAGAGCAACCAATCCTCTGAAAACAAAACTTTAGCAACGGGGAGTGTATAACTTGAAATGATAATGATTGGAGCTTGATGTTGGCAATGGAACGGCGATGATTATTTCTAGATGTTCACTCCCAGGATAGGAGTAGAACCTTTTTCTGGATGAAGTGAAATGAGTGGCGTATGTACATGTGGATGGATAGATGGATGGATGGATGCATACTCCCAGGGTAGAAGCAGCATAGGTGCATATCTCCAGGGTAGAGACAACACAATATATGGGGAAATGCGTACTCCTAGGGTAGGAGCAGCATAAGTGCGTATCTCCAGGATAGAGATAGCACAATATGTGATGGATATGGATCTATATGTAGGTGGTACCTCTAGGGACAGAAGTAGCACAGAGTGAATGTAACATTTATAAAATATGTGCATGCTTCTGAGGACAGAAGTAGCATAGATCAATGGATGGAGAGCACATAGTATTGACTTTAACTGCATGACTGATTCCTTACGGGTCCACAACATAACTACACTCAATGCCTATAAAGACTACACTCAATGCCTACAAAAATGATCTATATAAATAGATGGGTTTTCCTAATCTAGTAAGCATGAATATACGGCTGTGGTAGGAATTTGAACTCTCATCATAAAGGAACTCATCATGCAGAAATTGAATATTTTCAATAAATTCTCCAGAACTCTAGTATCTCTAGGAACAAGATGGACAGCAGCTCAAAACCTTCCCATATCATACCCGTCAACCACCTAGACTTAGATCAAGTGTTTGCTACCCACAAGTTTTAGGTTCAGAGCAAATCTCAAATCTAAACAGTTGTGTCCAAAACTCGGGAGAGTGCAAGGTTGAAAACTAGGTACTTGAAAGGAATTACGGCAGAGCAACTATTCATCATCTCCATGTAGAGTTTATTCTAGGGATCATTTTAAAGACAAATTGCAAGAGCTCTCCAAAAGTAGAAAAAGATAAAAAGGAAATCTTTCTGGGTTTCTATGGTTATGCATCTTTTTTTAGTTGTTTTAACAAAGCACACTCTAACAAGGCATAAATAGATAAGTTGGAAACACTTAGCTTGGTACACGGGGGATGCTCTCCCCCAAGCTGGATGTTGACGTAGTCCTTGAATGTTCTTGATGTGGGCAATGAAGACGTTCGAGTCCTCCTGGAATGCCGTGAATAGTTGCTGTTGGAGACAGCATTTGAATGTTGCGGGCAGCACTCCGACAGGGGACTAGATGTCCTACTACCTGTTAGCTCTTCTTGATCCTTGATGTTCTGTGAAGCTCAAATAGACAACAAAGCTTGTGGAACTGATTAAGCGTTAGTGATAAAACCTCTAGGCCTTGGTTGTCTAGAACTTTCCTAACTTAAACTTATTCTAACAGGATCTCAAGAAATATTTTTATCTTTTTATTATTTAAGGAATGCGAGATAAGAGAAAGATAAATATGCTTTGAAAATTATTTTTGTGCCACCACAAGTGAATGATTATCCACATGGGGCTTAACAATTTTCTGGATGCAAATGCACAACATCTTTATTTTCTTTTCTAATGCAGAGATAATAACACAAGGATACAACTAAGATGCAAGTAGGGAAATAAATATGCTAAGGTAAAAATACAATGCTGAAAAGGAATTACTGATAAATACCAAGTTACCTCTTGGCGCGCGCGTTCGGTGGTTTTAAGTCCTCCGAACGGGGACTTGTCATGTTCGCTCATTTGTCAAGGGCGCATTGGGCGCCTCGATGATGTCGCCTCGTGTGTAGGAATTGATTCTGATTTTGCTTTTACCTTCCACACCTTCTTTGTTGGAGAGGATGACCTTGGGGAGGAAGCTTCTTGGAGCACTTGTTTTTCTTTGTTTGGTAGCACCTCTTCTTCTTCGTAATGTTCTTCTCTTAGGGTATCGATCTTCATATCTAGACACTTCTCCCTCATAGTCAGCCCATCCATCTGTAGTGATGTTCTTCTTGTTCAGGCGACGGGTACGCTGCCTTCTCCTTGCTCTGTTCTTCTTGGGCTCCTCCGTGATTATATAATTATTGTTGAAGTAGCGGCGTACCTTCTTAGTGGGAAAGTGGAAATGAATCTCTCCTATTCCAATATAGATGATAGCTCTGGTGGTGTTCAGGAATGGTCTCCCAAGGATGATCGGAGGATCATAATCATCTCCCATATCGATGACTAGGAAGTCTGTGGGGACATAGTGGTCATCTATCTGGATGAGGACATCCTTCACTTCTCCTTCGACGAAGCGGAATGTCTAATTTGCCATCTGTAGCTGGGCATGGGTGGGCTCCAAAGGCATAGTGCCATATAGATATTCATAGGTTACCTTGGCCATAATGTTGACGCCCGATCCGGTGTCACGGTGACTTTATTGAAAGAGCTTCTATTGATGGAGCATTGAATGGTTGGGACACACTGGGTCATCTTTCTTGATCGAATGTGGGGACCTAGCGGTGGTCATGCTCCTTGTGGACTGCGGTGACCATCCTCCCTTTGTCTCGCTGTCTTCTTGGTCTTCTTATCCTTGGTTTTGTTCTTCTTAGGGATTCTTCTTCTTCTCATTGTTCTGTGGTGAGGGTGTCTTTAGGAACTGCAGCACTGCGATTTCTTGAAGAAGAAGGTCTCCCTCTTGCCCTTGATGTTGAAGATGATCTTGGCGTGTTGGCATACATAATAGCTCCGGCGTGTTCAAGAATGGTCATCCCCGAATGATGGGGGAACTTTCATCCTTTCGCTCGTATCCACTACCACGAAGTCTGCGGAACATACGAGTTACCCACTCGTACACATATGTCTTCTAGTATTCCCAAGGGAACACGGGAAAGGCCCGTACGCAAGCCGCAAGCACATGATTGTGTATGCTAAGGGACATCGAATAACTTCTCATATATCACTCTTGGCATGATGTTGATGCTTGCACCGAAATCACAGATTGCCTCATTGAAGTTGGTACTCCCAATGGAGATCAGAATGACTGGTCTCCCTGGATCACCCTTCTTGATTGGAAAAGTTGAATCAATCCATGACCCTCTCGATGGGTCACTCCAGCTACTTCCCGCATTGAATATATCAACAAGGTTTGCAGTTTCGAGCTCTTCCGGCTGTCCTGCCAGTTTACCTTGGCCAGCGGAGGGAGTAAAGTTGGCAAGCTGTTGTACCTGAGACTAGCATTTTGTTGAAACTGAGCTGATTCTTGATGGCATTGGAAAAGCCATCCATTCTATTGCTGATGGTCTCTAGGGCCTTGTCATTTGATGCCAGTTTCTTGGACAAGTTGTCCATCAACTTGCCTTGATTCAGCACTAACTCTCTCAAAGGCGGTTGATTGTAATTATTGTAGGAGGAGCTGTTACCTTGATAGTTGCCTGAATAGTTGCTTGAGTAGTTAGGGCTCTGGCTGTTGATTCCAACTTTGATTCTCACGAGGGACGATAGTAATTGTTGTTGTTGTTGTTGTTGAGGTAGTTCACGTCCTCCTTCACTCGGGCGATTAGCACACGTGTGCCCGGTCTCTCCACACTCTTCACATGTCATGCGAGCATCATGTATATGCATGACTTCTTTCTTCTTCGTGGCTCTCTCATCGAGCCTCTTCATTAAACGGAGTCCATTTTGGCGAGACAACATGTCTACCTCCTTGGTGGTGCATTCCTCCACCTCTTGCGGGTCCGAGTTCTTTCACTCCAACCTTGGTTGGATGCCATCTTCTCCACAAGAGTTGTGGCTTGAGGAATAGTGAGTGATAAGAATGCACCTCCGGCGATCCATAGTCTCACGTGTCTTAGTTCTTGAGCCCATGATAGAATGTCTCGCATAAGCGGCCAATTCTCCATGCCATGATGAGGACATTCGAGGATGTAATCTTGAAAACGCTCCCAAGCTTAAGGGACGGTCTCATCATGTTGTTCTTTGAAAGCTTGATATCTTCCCACGAAGAGCATTTGTCTTGCCCATGGGAAAGAACCGCCCGAAATTGGTGGAACATAGTGCCCACATAGTATTCTTCTCCTTATTGGCGTAGAACCCTTTGCTTCGCTCTCCCCAAGAGTGAGAATGGGAAGAGGCGAAGTAGTATAGCATCTCTAGGGACATCCTTGATAGTGAATGTGCTACAAATCTCCGGGGAAGTGTTGGAGATGAGCACTAGCATCTTCATGGGCCTTCCCACGGAACTGGCTTGCTTGCACCATGTTGATCGGTGCAGGCTTGAGCTCAAAAGCTCCATCGATGTCGGCGGGGCGTCCGGTACGAATGTTGTGAGTGGAGCCGAGAACTCACGGAGTGACTTGGTCGCCATGGCTTCAAGCAGTGTCAAGTCTCGAACGGAAGATCGACTTTCTCGCTGACAAACTTTCAAGTTGAGTTGATAATGATGATTGATTGGTCTTCTTCAACTTGCTTAAAATTCCCGAATAAATCTTCGGATTGTCAATATAATTATCGGGAAGAATTGTCTTTTTCATACATTACCACACATAAGATATAAAATAAACTAAAGACAAGGGTAAGGCTATATGAGTAGAGAATGGTGACAACGCTCAATCTCATTATCTAGTGCAATGCTACTCATTATCCATTGGCTTTCAACCTTCCCTAGAACGGCGCCAAAAATGCTTGTTGACATTTCTAGCGCCACTCGGTGTTAGGCTGTCATCCCCAACATGGCGCCAAAAATGCTGGTACTAATAAATGCAAGCGCTTCTAGAAATAAATATGTGATCCGCAAGCGCCTGAGATAATACCGATGTAGCATTTTAACCAGGAGTAATCCGGTATCATTATTTATAATTTTACCACCGGGAAGGGAATGCACTGGATAATGAGTGATGAGCAATGCACATGCGATAATGGAGAGCTTAACCTTGTACGTATCGATCATCTCATACGGGGTAAGTGTCACATAAAATATAGGAATGAATGATAATTGACATAAGATAAATGAGAGCATTTAGCCACATAAAATGATAGTAACCATCTCAACTTAGCATTCTAAGCTTATAGCACTAGCATGGACTAGGACGATCTAGGGTATAATCCTATGTTATTCTAACTATAAAGTCAAAGCATACAATGATTAGTGCAAGAACATCTAGCAATCATGGCGGGAAAAGGTTACATCTATGCATAGTGATATTACCGCGAGAGAAGACTAGAGACATAGCAATGACTTCAATGTAATAGGTGTGTCTACTAGACCTATACTCGGGAGAAGGGCTACAAAGGACTCAACGGAATTTGTCACTCCCGCGATCTACCTCACGATCCGGAATATAGGGTGCAATCCTTGAGATAAATACGGTCCAGTACCATGCGTACACAATATCTATCACTCACCCATTGGCCTAATGAGCAAAGCGCTATACGATCCTATGCATAAACATAAGTCTAGTCCAACTATGCTAAACATATAATCAAAGTAGACTAAGAACGATATAATTGAGAACATAATCAAATAGAGCAAAGTCAATTCTGATGTAATAGAATAGAATAGAGTACTATTCATAGTATCACGAACAATGATGAATATTACAAGAATGTAGAGGGGAATTACCAAGAACTCCGATAGATCCGGACTCCAAGCTAGGCTTGATTCCCTCTAGATCTATTCCTATGTAGCTATGCTACTAAACTATGACTCTAATTGAGATGGTGGCTCGGCTTCTCTCGAATTCTCTCGGATGAATGAATGGAGAATGAATTAGGGTTTCTCCCGGGTCGAGGGCTCGGAATATATAGCCCTCTAGGATGCACCCACGGCCCTCGGATCAAACCAACCTAAACGGACGATTATTATTCATCCTCAAAGGCGGTGGAGGCATAATCCGTGAGACTCAACTTTGATTGGTTGAGGAGGGCGGCCGACTCCTAGCGAGGCGGCCATCTGCAGTCAATGCCGGTGGGCCCCGGTTTGTGTCGCCTTCTAGAGTCTTCTAGAGTATACAATTTTACCCGTTCGGTCTTTATCTCTATGTAATCCCGACATGTGGGCCTTCATTAGGTTCTTTCCTGATAACCCCCTGCAGAAATAGACAATCACCAAAACTCATGGAATTCTATCAGTGTAACCCCTATATCTAGTAGGTGAACTCATTTTAGTCCTTTCTCTTGCTGCATTGACGGTATAAAATTGATACTTAACTACCGTCAATTTGAACGCATGTACTTTTGGGGCGTGAAAGCATTGTAGCAATTCCCGATCTCATATCGAGTTTATCTTTGCTCGTAGACGAGCAAAGGGTAAGCTTGGGGGAGTTTGTTGTATTTGTAGATAACTCCTATTTTTAACCGTCAACTGATGAAAAAGGACCTAAATATAATTACCATCTAGATATAGGGCTTACACTAACAGGTTCCATGAGTTTTGGTGAATGTTGCTTCGTTGGGTGTCACTATGAAAATGACAAGGAAGGCCCACATGTCGTTTACATAGATATAATCTGGATCCGGTCAAAACCCGTGACCGGAAGGTTCAAGAAGGCCTGACCAAACGGGAGCCGAACGGAAAGACGCTTTGTATGGCAACTGGGCGGAATAAGGACCTCTATAAACAAATTCATGTTATATATCCCTATTCCACCGCCATGAGGATGAATAATAATCGTCCATTTAGGTCGGTTTGATCCGAGGGTGCGGTGCATCCTAGGCTATATAAATGTATACCATTGGCCCCGGGAGGAGGCATCCCTTGAAACCCTAATTCGATTATTTCGAGAGGATCAAAGAGGTCCCTGATGGATCTCCTCCCTAGAGCCTAGCATTCAAGATAATAGAGAGAGTTCGAGGGAGGTAGAGGGGGAAGCCCGCATGTTTTTGTCTCCTCTTCGGTTGTAACTGCGGGATCAAGTCTCCTAACCCGAGGCTTGGTTCTAGGATCATTATGCAATTCAACTTCTTCTAATAAACTTATTTTAAATATTACTAATATTTTCTATAAACATAGTCAAAGTTAGGACTGTCTAGACCGGAGTAGATAATAAAAATCATAGAACATAACTAGACAAAAAGTACAAATACCACAAAAAGACTAGCTAGACCTGTAGATCTCGAGATTTATGAAGCCACCATTGAGCCTTGCTTCAATGGACATTGTCGCTACCACCGAAATGCCTTAAATTCTAGAGTACATGTAAGAATAGAAGCCTATAAGTTGGCTTTTTCAGTCTGTCCAGCCTGGTGATGGGCGCAGATATATAAGACAACCTTTTTTTAAAAAAATATATTGATATTTCAGCCTCTTGCATCGACTAATGCATGTAGTTGTATACAAGACAACCTTAATCGGTGTGGAGTTAGGGGCGTTGAAACTCTCAGCTGAAGGGTAGTAGCTTTTCCAGTAAAACAAAATAATCTGCGGCAGAATATGTCTAGTAGATGCATAATTAATTACGCAGAAATTGTTGGCACTATAGGACGAGGACACGAGCGAGGAAGCTGGTACATTCTTGCACCTTGCCAACTTCATGATTGCCTCAAGGCATCCGCCGGCCGAGGTTCTGCTTTAAGGTTATGGCAGAATCATTGGACAGTTCATCCTTAAATTTTTACAAGTAAGGCACGTCCTGTTCTTGCGAGTTGACTTCACCTCCGAGTTGTTGGATGTCCACTCGGCAGCAACCACGTTCTTTGCTGAACTTATTAACCTATATTCGTTGCCCAATATATATGAGCAAGAAACTCTAAAACTCTCGTACCTAGCTATGAAATACTCCGTAGTTAACATATGAAGAGTTCGTGTAATCACGTTGCTAATTAGCCAGTTTATCAGTTGTCACCAATGTCAACTCTCGAGTTAGCTAAAGCATGCATATTCATTAATAAGTACCATCGCACATCGCCCGTTGAAATCAAGTACATTATGTTATCATCATCTGGTACTGGTCGCTTAGGTAAGTTGACCTTTTCGGCCATATATTGTACACTGCTGGGTTTTTTTTTTTTTTGGTTAAGAATGAAGACCGCCGCCTATGTTTGTCGTACGCTACTTTCTAAGCAGCTAAAGGAACATGTTGCAACCACCTGAAGTTGCTCACCGTGTGTATCGAGTTGACTACTTTGGTCTAGCAATATGATACAAGAGGTATGCAGTATATGGAATAGGAAAATGTCTAAATCACCCCCTGAAATTTGAAGAGGTGCCTATTTAACCCTCTCAAGTATAAAACCAGGTATTTGACACCCTAAAGTTTGCAAAACCAGTCAATTTAACCCTTGGGGTGGTTTTGCTTGGTGGTTTTGGGTTATGTGGCAGTGGTTTTGATTGCATGAATCCGATGATGATGATAGGATGGTTTTGCCACTGCGATATAAGCAAAACCCCTAGTAAAACCACCCCAAGGGGTAAATTGACTGGTTTTGCAAACTTTGGGGTGCTAAATACTGGTTTTATACTTGAGGGGTTAAGTAGACACCTCTCCAAACTTCAGGGGCTGATGTAGACTTTTTCCATATGGAATATGGGACAGCGCAAGGCTGATGGCACGACAAATCATAGGCACTCTCTCCGCGTTCTCTATATAAACATCCATGAGCACGTAGTACACTATTATTTGTCACCACTCACCACCAATAGTACAACCAGACGTCCACCATACCGTACCGTACGTCTCCAACTCCCATACCGATCTCAGAGAGGAAGTGAACTATAGGCTTATCGGATCAAATTCCTCAAATCAAATGGATATCGGCGTGATCGTCCTGTCCCTCGTGGTGGGGTTGTTTGGGCTGGCGAGCGCCGTGCTGGGGTTCATTGCAGAGCACACAAAGCTCACTGTAAGCACAAGCAAATAAGACACCCATTCATCTTGACCTTCGTTCTTCCCTTACCGTTTGCAAGATGCTAACTTCCAGCCTTCCATTGATGGACGACGACGTACTTATTTCTTGCAGGCACATGACATCGACATCGACTACAGCGGTGAGTGCGACTAACCGGCCAACCCGGCTTACCTGCTGTCGCTAATCGCGATCCCGCTGCTGGCGGTGGCTATGATCATCGCCTCGCTCGCTGCCGGCTGCTGTGGCTGCTGCAGGCCACGCCACGGCGCGTCCGAGTCCAAGCGGGTCACCGGCATCGTGTGCGCCGTCTTCTCATGGTACGTCGTAGTAACAACGTCCTCTGGTAATCTGGCAAGTAGGTTTTGGTAATATATATAACGCCCGATCGAACGATCGAATTGCAGGATAGCGGCGCTGATTGCTGGGGTGATCTACGCGAACGGCGTGGCGTGGAACCTCCCCGTGACGAGGTACGACTCGTGGTGCAGGCTCCTCACGGACGGGTACTTGAGGACGGCGGCCTGGCTGAGCCTCGCCGCCACGGCTCTGGCGATCACGTCGTACAGCATGCTCCGCGCGCAGGCGGCGCCAGCGCCAGCGCCCGTAGCGGCAGGGACGGCCTCCGGACCCAAGCCTGATGACTCGTACCCGCCGGCTGCGGAAGCCGTTGTGGTTCCAGTGGAGACGCAGTGGCCAGCTCCTCAGAGACACGGGCAATGGCAAGAACCACCACTCCCGGAGGTCCCTAGGCACCCTGTGGGAGGATACAATCGGACACCGTACCGAGAGATGGCTTCCCATCCTCGGCGTCAACCACAGCCAGCGGTTGAAATGATGATGGCGTGAGAAGACACGACGGTGTGTTCATACGTCTTACGTGTTTGGAATGATTCGGTGTGTGTTACGTGTACTTGTACTGTAATGAGAAATGTTATACAACACTCTGTTTTGGCATTGGCTGTATTCCATACTTCGATCTTTCTCCTCTGTTTGTTGTCTATTTTGTGTCTCTGACACTCGGCCCACTCTAGTATAGAGTTTTTTTTTTTTTTTTTTTAAGAGACAGGAGGAGCCAGAGGCTCCTACTGCAGAATTTATTAAAGGTCAACAAAGTTACAAGAGTTCAAAAGAAAATACAAACAAAGGATAGAAACAAAATCAATTTATGCCCCATGTACACCTGCAGGAAAAAAAGAGAATTCTTAGAATGGTTCAAAAACTTTGAAATGCCAGAGGAGGAGGACTGGCTAGTGGTTGGGGATTTTAACCTGATGACAAAACAGAGAAGGTGCTGGTTTGAATGAAATGTTCCTTTTAACCAGGCAATTGAAAACTTAGATCTGATTGAGCTGCCTTTGCATGGGAGAAAGTTTACCTGGACCAACAAGCAGTTTCCACCACTTCTTGAAAGGCTTGACTGGTTCTTCACATCAAATTCCTGGACAACAACCTACCCTGATACAATTGTCAAGTCTCTAGTAATGGAAACTTCACCACCGGCCTTGTGTTGTAGAGATTGCAACTACCATCCCAAGCCAAAAGTTATTCAGATTTGAGAACCACTCGGCTAGATATTGAAGACTTCATCCCAACCATTGTCAACAGTTGGGCTTGCCCCGAACATATTTCTCGATCCCGCTAGAGTAATTTCGCAAAGTTGAAGAATGCTAGAAGGTGCCTCAACCACTGGAAGAAATCTCGCCAAAGCTCAAGATAGCAATTGAGAGCATCACCCTGGTCCTGCATTTTCTCGAAACCATTGAGGTTTTCAGGGACCTGACTGTACCTGAATGGAATTTCAGAAATCTGGTGGCAGAAAAACTAATCTCACTTCTCAAGCAGCAAAGGTCTTACTGGAGACAGAAGGGGAAAATAAGGTGGGTAAAAGAGGGGGATGCTGCAACAAGGTTTTTCCATGCCAATGCAACTATAAGACACAGGGCAAACAGAATCACTTCCCTGCAAGATGAGGCTGGCAACACTTTCTGTGGGCACCAACAGAAGGCAGAACTTCTTTGGAATGCTTACAAAGAAAGAATGGGCAGAACTGAATTTAATAGTATGCTTTTCAACCTAGATCAGCTGATTCAAGAAAGCAACAACTTGGCTGACCTAGAAGCAAACTTCACAAGGGAGGAGGTGGAGGAGGTTATTAGGAACCCGCCTAACAATAAGTCTCCTCGGTCCCGATGGTTTCACCAATGAGTTCATAAAGAAATGCTGGCCTCTTATCGAGAAGACTTCTTCAACCGTGCTTTGAATTTCAGAATAGCAATGTTTGCCTTCGTAGAGTATTAACAGCTCACATATTGTGCTAATCCCCAAAAGACAGCCCTATTACCACTGCTGACTTTAGACCAATCTCCCTACTAAACTCTTCCATGAAGATCATCACAAAGCTATTGGCTAACAGTTGCAAAGGGTCATCAAAGATCAGTGCGGAAAAACCAATATGGGTTCATAAAAACCGGACCATCCGGGACTGTCTTGCATGGGCCCCGGAGTACATTTACAACTCGTCGAAGTCAAAGAAAGAGCTAATCATTCTCAAACTGGATTTTGAAAAGCTTTTGATAAGCTTGAGCACAAAGTGCCATACTTCGATACTTCAAGCAATGGGCTTTGGGCCAAAGTGGGTGGACTGGATAAGAAATTTATTGTCCTCTCGGAACCTCTTCAATTTTGCTCAATGGTGTTCAGGGTAAGGTGTTTCATTGCAAGAGGGGACTAAGGCAGGGGGACCCTCTTTCATCTTTATTATTTGTCCTAGCAGCAGATCTACTACAGTCAATCATAAACAGCGCTAAGGACAGGGGAATTATCAACAGGCCAATCCCCCTGCAATACACAGATGACTTCCCAATCATCCAGTATGCTGATGACACCCTCTTAATCATGGAAGCCAGTGCTAGACAACTACTAGCCCTGAAAGCACTTCTGAACTCTTTTGGAGAATCAACTGGGTTAAAGGTTAACTACAACAAGTCTTTCATGGTCCCAATCAACACTGGACCAGAAAAGATGCAGAACTTAGCAAGGACCTTTAATTGTGACATAGGTTCCTTACCTTTCACTTATCTCGGGCTACCCCTAAGCCTGACCAAACCAAAGTCTATTGACTTTTCTCCACTGGTCACAAAGTGTGAAAGAAGATTACAAGCAACCTCGTTGTTCCTTAACCAGGCAGGTAGATTGGAAGTTACAAATTCTGTCCTTACTGCAATGCCAACTTTCTGTATGAGCACCTTTTTGCTGCAAAACAATGTCATTAAGTAAATAGACAAGTTCAGAAAGATCTGTCTTTGGAGAGGAGCTGATGTCAATGCCAAGATGAGACCAAAAGCAGCCTGGACCCTAGTGACAAAGGAAAAATGTGAAGGGGTCACGGTGTGCTGGACCTAAAGTCTCAAAATGAAGCTCTACTCTTAAAATAGTTGCACAAATTTTTCAATAGGGATCGAGACTCCACAGGTTCAACTTGTCTCGGGAAAAGTACTACCATAATGGGAGCTCCCAGTACAAGGATTAGAGGATCTTTCGGTGGAGAAACTTGATCAAACTTCTTCAGAAATACAAGGGAATGGCAAGGATTCCGGTGAACAATGGCAAGACATGCTTTCTCTCGGTCCGATTTATGGTCTGATGCGCTTCTAGAACAAAATTCCTGTAACTTTTTTCCTTTGCAAAGGACAAGCACATTAGTCTAGCTACTACAATTGCCCAAAATGAAACACACAACCTTTTTCATTTACCGCTTTCGCAACAGCCTTTACACAACTTCTTTTGCTTCAGCATTCTTTACAAGATCTGGATATTCTTGAGGAACCTGACAAATGGATTTGCATCTGGAATAGTGCAAACTTCTCTGTCAAAAAGGCTTACAAACAGCTAAAGGGGCATCAGGTGATCCACCCTGCCTTCAATTGGCTATGGAAGGCCTCCTGTCAAAGCAAACACAAGGTTTTATTTTGGCTAGTGCTAAATGACAGATTAAGCACTAGAGAGTTACTAAGGAGGAAGAACATGCACATCCCAAGCTACAGTTGCATTCTCTGTAATGGAAATGTGGAGGAATCCCTGTCTCACCTCCTACTACACTGTCCCTTCTCCATTCTTTGCTGGGGATGGTTGAATGTTCAGGTAGATATTGATCTGGACCCTTACAGCACCTTGACCAGCTTCAGAGCCCAGTTAAATGTCAGGTTCCATATGGAAATAATCATCCTCATGGCTTGGACAACCTGGAGGACCAGAAATGATATGATCTTCAGGCAAATTGTGCCAACCTTGCAGACAGCCAAAGCTAATTTCATTGAAGATTGGCAGCTCCTTTTGCTGAGAGCCAAGCGAAGTTATTTCCCAGAGATTGAGCAATGGACAGCAAACCTCCTCTTGCTATTTTGACTGTGTTGTTGGGGATGATTTTCTTCATCTCCTTCTTTGTTTCCTAAACGTTTCTTAGTCTAGTCTTAGTCTTGGTTAGGCCGGTGTGGCTGGCTTGTAGCCACTACCTATTTTTTCTTCTTCTTCTGTTCCTTTTTTGTTTTTGTACTCCGTTACTTTTTTAATAAAAGCGCCGTAGGGGTACAAACCCCTCCAGTTTCCCTTCAAAAAAAAAGAACAAAATGCTACTTAGGGAACCAGAAAAGAAACAAAGAAAATAAGAGAGAAGGAGAAGGCAAAAACAAAACGGGTTACAGGTTGGAAGCTATCCATGATTCAAGAGTAGGAAGGAGTCTGGCCTTTACTCTATACCGAAGAGCTGAAACCTCTGCAGAGAAATAAGCCTTGCAAGCAGCCACTAAAGGAGGAATGTTTCTGAAAATAACATCATTCCTCACCATCCAGATTCCCCAGCAGAAGAGAATGAAGAGGTCAAGGCTGAACTGGCAGTTGTAGACGGTTCTCCACTCTTGAAATATCTGGGTGATTGACCAATGATCATCAAACTGAAACTGTAAGGAGGCCCAACAGTCTTTGGAGAAAGGGCACTGGAAAAGAAGGTGCCAAATTGTTTCCTCAACCTGCTGCCGACAGAGAACACAATTGACGTCATCTAGTTGCATTCCTCTTCTCTTCATCATGTTTCTTGTACTTAGCTTATCTCTCAAAATGTGCCAAAAGAAAATTTTGTGCTTTCCCTGACAGGACGTTGCCCAGAGCCATTTGAAAATGATGTTCACTTGTGCTTGGCCTGATAACTATTTATATGCTTTTCTGGTAGACAATTGGGGGAGCCCCAAATATAGGTCCAGGTATCATGCTGATCTCGTGAGAATGATGTTCGCAATTCTACTTGAAGTTCAAGGAATTGGGTGTATGCTTGGACTGACAAGGGCAGACTGAACAGATCAGTCCATTCATCATTTGCAAAGGCCACTACCAGGCTTATGCATTTGTTTTTTGAGAAAGAGTGCAATTCAGGGAAGGATAGCCTTCTTACTTTACCATTCCAGACATCATCCCAGAGTTTGCAGGATTGACCATTGTGCAGCTCTACCGTAGCCAAACCTTTGTATTTGTCAAGTAGCTTAAGGGCATCTCTCCACCAAAAAGAACCTTTTGGGTGATTTGAGTCAGGTAGCCTGCCATTCCTGTAGTGCTTCTCCCAAACAAGGTTAACCCAGGGTAGATCTTGCCTGTTGAAGAATTTGTGCAGATGCTTTAAGAGCAGTGCTTCATTCTGAGTTTGCAGATTGAGCACACCTAGGCCACCTTGATCTTTGGAGGTACATATCACTGGCCAAGCTGCCTTTGCCACCTTTTTTTCATTATTCTTAGCCCCTCTCCATAGACAATGCCTTCTATATTTATCTAGCTGCTTGATCATAGTTTTTGGAAGCATTATAGAGCACATGGTGTAAGTTGGCAAAGCAGAGAGGACAGAATTAGTTAGTTCCAGTCTCCTGCCTGGTTGAGAAATGGAGAGATATAGTTCAGTCTTTTCTCACATTTGCTTAGAAGAGGCATGAAATCATCAATTCTTGGCTTAGTTAGTCCCATTGGCAGCCCAAGGTAGGTGAAAGGGAAGGAACCTGTTTGGCAGCCAAAAGTACTAGCTAGCAGGTTGAGCTTTTCTGGGCTCACATTGATTGGAAGCATCATAGACTTAGCAAAATTAGTCTTGAGGCCAGTGGAGGAACTGAAGGAGTGCAACACACTTTTTAGAAAGAAAAGCTGAGTGGCAGAGGCTTCCAAAATTATTAGAGTGTCATCAGCATACTGTATTATAGGAAAGTCCTGGTTTGCAGAGGGCACTGGAAGGCTTAGCAGGTTAAGCTGAACTGCTTTGTTCACCAGAGATTGAAGAAGATCAGCTGCTAGGACAAATAACAAAGGTGATAAGGGGTCACCTTGCCTGACCCCTCTTCTACAATGGAAGACTTTCCCAGCTACACCATTTAGAAGTACACATATATTCATGGTGAAGGACAGAGAGCTCGGAGGTCGGGTTGTCAGGAACGCGAGTTAGGAATGTGTTTGGTTACATGGTTCTCCATCTTGTCCAACTAATTGGATCCTTACAATCTTATTAGATGGAGGACCAACATTTCTTGGGCTGTTATAGAAAAAGCATTTGTTGTACATAATTCCATGTGCATTTCTCATTGACATAAAGTGTCATTAGGTATATGAGCATCTTGAACAGTTTCCAAAACACTCTCCCAACAAAGAATTTTTAGCAAAATTGAAAAAAAAAAACACCTCTCCAACAGTTTCCAGACTCCACCCCTCCACCCCCACCCCACCCACCCACCCAAAAAAAAATCTTTTGGCACCTTGCAACGCAATTGCACATCCGTATCCTGCCTAACACGAGCACGGCAGCAACCGTCATTCAAACTACCGTGTCATTGTCGCCCCTTCCCATCTTGTCAGACTCAACCGCGCTCCACGTCACCACGTCGAAGCCGCCCAGCGCTGATGGTGAAGGCGATGGAGTTGCGGCTGCTCCCCTTGCACTAGGTGGGAAGCGGCTCTTCATCTGCTCCGTTGCACAATGCTTGATCGGAGGTGCTCCATCTGCTCCGCCATGTCTATATGGTTAGTCGGAGGCGCCCCTCGAGGATGGCGTGAGGCATGGGAGCTCTCCCGTCCGCTCCTCGCGCCGTCGCTCGGTTAGAGGACGGTGCATGGTGAGCACGAGGTCGTGGGAGATCGAACAGAGCGAACCGGAGAAGAGAAGGGAGTGAGAAAGAAAAACAAGGAAAGACATGCCTAGGTTGACGTAATAAGCCTAACATAAATAACCCATGTTGACCCAAGCCCAACATAGAGCTGCACCACCACCTAAATTGGGTTTGCCCCGGCAAAAACCCTCCGAAGAATCTTTTCAGCGAATATAAAATATATAGCTTGTATTCAAAGGAGGTGCCATAAAAACTAATGGTAAACAAATTGCTTCTCATTGCCTCCCATCGCCTCCAAAAATTATTTATTTTATTGATAAAGGGTATTTGAGTCTTTGCACAAAGTTTCACTTCTCAATCCCGTCCCCACCACTGCAATATGACCCCTCTCGATCCGACCCGGGAGCCTCCCCCGAGCCCGCGCCCTCTGCTCTCGCCCCTTGTCTTCGTCTTTGCCTCCGCTGTCGCCCCTGGCCCTCGCCAAATCCGCCACCGCCGCCATCCTCACCGTCATCAAAGGTCCCGGACGCGATCGTTTCTATTCTCTGCAGAAGCAACAAGTTCTATAAGAATTCCAATTGCTCCTTCATGCGGTTCTGATTTTTTATGTGCTTGACTTTCAGATAACATAATAGGATCTGACCACTTCACAAACACTCACTTATGCAAAGTTTTGAAAATCGACGATTAGGATGCGCCTAGGCGCGACTAATCCCTGGTCGGAGGGTGTCCGCCTCGCCTAGGAGGGTAGGCGGACCCCTAGGCGGGGCAGGGCCTCCGCGGCGAAAGACGGCGCGTCGGCGGCGATTGAAGGCGCGGAGACGGGCTGGGGGGCGCAGAGGCGGGCGGCGCGGGCGTCCGCTGCTCCTACCTGGGGGCGCGGAGGCGGGCGGTCGCCGGTGGGGGAGGAGGAGCGGCGGCGCGCGGCGAGCGGAGGAGCGGGCGCAGAGCGGCGGCGGCGTTCGGGAGGAAGACGAGGAGCGGGGGAGAAGATAAGAGGGAGAGTTGGGCCGTGGTGGATAAGTTGGGCCGTTAATGGGCCTTTTTTCTCTCTCCCCATTCCGTGACCACTTCTCTTCTATTTTATTTTTTTTCTTTTAAGCAAATATACATTTATTCTGCTAAAAAAATGTATATATACATGTATTAGCCATCGCCTAGCAAAACGCCTAGCATCGCCTAGACTCGACTAGGCTCGACTAGTCTCTAGTCTAGGGGTCAGCGCTTAGTTTTCGCCTAGCGCCTAGAAAAACTTTGCACTTATGTTTCCTTCCTTCCTAAGTGAACCCTTCTAATAGCCTTGGTAAGCTTGTTTACGAGGTCACCTGTATTCGAAAACCCTTCTCCTACCTGCACAAAACAGAAACAGTTCAAATTTCTTATCGTGCCAAATCAGGACAACAATTCTACAGTTAGAGACCACATAATGTAGCATGTGGTGTGTCGCAACAAACATTGATCCTTTGTGGAAAACTAAATGGAAATAAAGGGAGCCTTGCCTTGGCAATGATTGTGATGTTGAGGCACGAATCCGTGAATGGCAAGACGCTAGTGTGTAGAATGGAGAGGCCACACTTCTCGAGCTCGGAGAGGACCACCACTAGGACTCCTCTCTTCTCCTTGCAGCATATTTTCACCAGAATAGTATCACCATGGATGGTCGCCTCGACAGCAGGGTTTGACGACCCGCCGCCAGCATTGGTGGCGATGTCAGCTGAGTCCGAGAGGTCGTCCTTCTCAGCTGATAGGACGCGGCGGCACTTGTTCCTGAAGAAGGTGAAGGTGGACGTTGATGGTGTTGTCCGAGCGGTTTGCTGCTCCAGGGCTTTCACCTTCTCCTCTAGCTGCTTCACGTACTCAATGGCGCCTCCGAGGACTGATAGCTTGTCTACCTAGAATATATATGGCATACTATTACTAATTAGGGTTAATCAATGACGCAGGTGCTAGGTTTAATTAAAGAAGAGCTAGTTCTAAGGACGCAGGCTTGTGGACGTTCGGTAGTTCCATATAACAGGGTCGTCTCATCCATTCCTTTCAGTGTTTGTGTTCACTAGTTTTTCAATGTAACAACTCTCTGTAAAACATTAATGCTCTTCTTATATGATATAACAGAGCTCCTGCTAATTTTTCAAAAATAATAATTGGGGTTATCAACTTATTTCTCCTTTTTTGTGAGACCCAGTACGTTCACAGATGCTCAATTACACGAGCGCACAATCACCAGTGTGAATGCACGCACGTACACCATGTACTCCTACCCTATGAGCACATCTAAGCAGTGACAGAGGATGGAGGAGAATAAAGGGGAGCAATTCACAAGAAGGCATAGCCAAAGTGTATTAACAAAACACAATTGCTATGACTAAGAATAGGCAAAGTGAGCAAAATATGATTGCAATGCATGGTGATATGCAGATTTACACACGCCAAGGGGGCCGGAGCCCCGTTTGGCCGCCACTAAGCTCCGTCTCTGCATTTAAGCAACTGAGTTGGATCAGCAAATCAGAAGGACATGTTATACCTTGCGGAGGTCCGGGACGATGGTAGCCAACGCCACGAATTGCTGCTGCATCTTCTGGCGTCGCCTGCGCTCCGCGATGACGTGCGCCTGCGCGTTCCAGGGCCGCCACTCCGGCGCCTGTTGCACCTGCACCGCGTCAACAACACAGTCCTGCTCCGGGCAGCCTGATCCTCCCGAGAGCATGAAAGTGCTCGCCTGCCCGCCACTGAAAGAGAGCAAGCTAGACGACGGCTGCCCAGCAACAGCTGTTGGGTCGTCCCTGGCCGCCGCCGCCGCTCCGAAAGATGACGACGCCGAGCCCCAAAAGCTCGGGGAACCCGGGCTACTGGACTGAGATACTAGGAACGGATCAGGTGCCATTGCTGTTGGTGAAGTGTAGCTCTGCTGCTGCTGCTGATACCCGGGGATTGACTCGGCGAAATGTTGTTGCGTCATGGCTCGCTCTTTTTGGCGGAACTGGAACATGTAGGCTAGCTCGTCCTCTGCAGGATCCTGACATGCATCATGCATGGGTTCATGCCACCATCACAAGGTTTAGTCAACAACTTTAGAACAGATCAAGTTTTCAGAGATGGTCGAGCTAATTACTCCCTCCGCCCATAAATAAATGCAATTCTCGTTTATTAGGAAATCAAACAATTTAAATTTTGACTAAAATTATATTAAAGAAATATGGACATTCATGACTATAGAATATATACTTTCACAAGAAGTTTATTGGCAAATATAACTATTAATATATATTAATACTATTTACTATAAATTTAGTTAAAATTAGACTAATTTAAGATCTGTACGAATCTCATAGTTATGTTCTTTTATGGACGAAGGGTGCATTTCTTACCTGATTCAGATTTGAGTGCCACTGGTTGTGTCCGTCCATCACCCCGCTTGGTCTAGTAAATCACTCCAAAAAGGAGATAAAACAACACTCTTTGTAATTTTACAGTTCTGATCCTTCTGAAATAAAGAACATCTGATTCTGAAGAAACGCAGGCGAATAAAGACACGTACCTCCGATTTTTCTCCCTCAGTTGTCTTCAAAATACCTTCTGTACTGCACTTCGCGATTGGGGAGCTCAGGCAAAGGCGTAGTGGTGAGAGCAGCTATCCTAACATATATATGGTATGCAAGCAAATATTTGCACGATTGCATGATTGGATCCGCGCGCCCACGCGTTCCTAGTTTTTCTTTTCAAAACCTTTAGACTTCAGTTTTGCCTTTCTCCTGAATTTTAGTTGACATGACTGCACCCTGATCCTCTGGAAGATCTCCGATTATATATTTTTTGTTTTCAATCAATCAATAGAATATCCATACGAAATATGTTATCTGAACCAATAATATGAACGATCTACGACGGAGACCCAAAATAAGGCAATAAGACCTTGTTGAAGATTCAGTAGGTTGGACGACAGGTGACCCTTTGTGTTACGGCCTCGCACCTTGCTCCGGAGGAGGTATGGGGGATCGACTCGAGGACGTGGCAGCGGAGGTTTGCGGCGAGCGGGCGCCGTGATCGTGGATTGATCTCGGCGACAACAGCGTGACGGGGAACAGGGACAGGAGAGCGAGGAGCACCGCCAGGTGCCCAAGGGAGATATAATCTCAATCCTGGGCTCATCTTCTCATTAATCGAAAAGGACTCTTATAGTCCGAGTACAAGACGCTTGACAATTCAGACTTTAACTTCTACCAAACTCTCCTAACTAATCTCCTGAATATTCTCTCTAATGACTTGACTCATATCTGAACTAACTAGGACTCTAGCTTCCCTGACTCGACGTGGTGACCGCGCACAGCCTTGGCATGCCGTGTCGTGATCAGCCACTAGCGTTCCTCCTCCTGTAGACGTTGCCAACCATAACATCTCTCCCCTCCTTCGGAAACAGCTCGTCCTCGAGCTGGAACGCCGGGTACGCTGCCTTGAACTCATCCACCGGTTCCCAAGTGGCGTCCGACACTGGCAAATCAGCCCACTGAATGAGAACTTCCCATACGCCGCGACTGAGCCGGCCGCGGGGTGCACGTTCTGGCTGATGAAGAGGACGACCATGGCGAAGAGGTGGAAGAACTGGAACCAAGGTTGGTGGAGTACCACGGAACGGCTTCAACACACCGACATGGAACACATCATGGATGCGAGCGCCCTCCGGTAGATGAAGGCGATAAGCCATGGTGCCCACCCATTCGAGCACCTGAAAAGGACCAGCATACTTGGGTCCCAATTTGCCCTTGCTCCCGGGCGCCACGGACTGGGTGTGTCGGAGGAGACGGAGAAGCACCCAGTCCCCAACCGAGAACTCAAGTGGCCGGTGCTTAGCATCATAGAAGCGGCGCGCATGTTCCTGCGCCTGAAGAAGTCTGGCGCGGACTTCGGCAAGGAACTCGTCGCGACTGGAGAGCAAGGCATCAACACTCTCCGTATGCGCCTGGCCGGGAGCATACGGCAGCAGGTCCGGTGGAGCGCGACCATACACCACGACGAACGGAGACGTCTTCAGCGCCGTGTGGTAGGCAGTATTATAACAAAATTCCGCCCACGGAAGCCACTCTAGCCAGTCACGGGGGCGGTCACCGGTGACACATCGGAGGTACATGGCGATGGTCTTATTGACGGCCTCCGATTGTCCGTCTGTCTGCGGATGAAAGGCCGTGCTCATCTTCAGTTGCACGCCCGCCTGACGGAAGAGATCGCGCCAGACATGGCCAGTGAACACCGGGTCACGGTCACTCACGATCGACTCCGGAAACCCATGGAGACGGACGATGTCGTGGAAGAACGCGCGTGCGACCGACGCCGCCGTGTAGGGGTGCCCCAATGGAATGAAATGGGCGTACTTGGAGAACCGGTCCACGACCGTGAGGATGACGCTCTTGCCATGGACCTTGGGCAGCGCCTCGACAAAGTCCATGGCGATGTCGGCCCAGACGCGGGATGGAACGGGCAGTGGCTGAAGAAGACCGGCTGGATGCAGAGCTTCCGTCTTGTTCCGCTGACAAGTGGCACACGCGCGGACATAATCATGGACCACCCGGCGGTCATGGTCGATGAAGAATTCGGTGCGGAGCCGCTGGAGCGTCTTCTGTACTCCCTCATGAGCGTTGGTGTGGGCGAGGAGCAAAACATCCTCGAGCAGGGGCGACGTCGGGGGCACGTAGACACGCCCCTTGTGGAGGACGAGGCCGTCCTTCAACGCCCAGTCCGCGCCGCGAGCTCCCGAGGCCACATCGTCACACATGGCCCGCAGCTCCTCCTCCTCGCGAAACTCCCGCCGTAAGTCGTCGAAGAGTGCGAACTGGGGAGCCGAGATAGCCGCGAGGATCGGCTCCTCCTGGGGAAGCGCCGCGAGGAGCGGCACGTCGCCGTCGCGCCGTGAAAGTGCGTCCGCCACCACATTGAGACGCCCTGGCCTGAACTCAATCCTGAAATCATAGCCCATTAACTTATTGATCCACTGATTTTGTGGGATGGTGGAGAGGCGTTGATCGAGCAGGAACTTCAGGGCATAATGATCCGTCCGCACGACGAACGAACGCCCCCACAAGTAGGGGCGCCAATGGCGGACCGCCTGGACGAGGCCAATCAGCTCGCGTTCATACGCGGCGACCTTCAAGTGTCGCGCCGCAAACGATCGGCTGAAGAACGCGACCGGACCAGCGCTTTGATGTAGAACGGCCCCGAAGCCCGAGCCGGACGCATCGCAGTCCACGAAGAACTCGGTGTCGGGCCGGGAGGTGTAGAACGGGCGCGGCCGAGAGGGCCGCCTTCAGCCGGGCGGCGCCGCGTCCCGCGGCGTCGGTCCAGGCGAAGGAGTTCTTCCGGAGCAGGCTTGTGAGCGGCGCGGCGAGGGTACCATAGTCTTTGATGAAACGCCGGTAATACCCCGCCAAGCCGAGGAATCCGCGCAGACCACGGGCCGAGCGAGGCTGGGGCCATGATTGTACCGCCGCTACCTTGGAGCCATCCATTGCGACGCCGGCACGAGAGATCACGTGCCCCAAGTAGTGGACCGATGGCTCAGCAAAGGAGCATTTGGATCGCTTCAAAAGGAGCTGGTGAGTGCGCAGGACGTCCAGCACCGCGCGCAGCTAGAGAAGGTGCTCGGTCCATGTTCTGCTGTACACGAGTATGTCATCGAAGAAGACCAAGACACACCGACGAAGGAAGGGTTTGAGCACCATGTTCATGAGGGCCTGGAACGTCGAGGGTGCGTTGGAGAGGCCGAAGGGCATGACCAAGAACTCGAAGTGGCCATGGTGAGTCCGGAACGCCGTTTTGACCACGTCGTCGTGGTGCACACGGACCAGATGATACCTGGACCGCAGATCAAGCTTTGTGAAGAAGCGAGCACCATGGAGCTCGTCGAGCAACTCCTCGATGACAGGGATGGGAAACTTGTCCTTCACTGTGGCGGCGTTGAGGGCACGGTAATCGACGCAAAACCGCCATGATCCGTCCTGCTTCTTGACAAGGAGGACAGGGGCCGAGAATGGTGAGGTGCTTGGGCGGATCGTGCCTTGCTTGAGCATCTCCTCACATTGCCTCTCGAGCTCATCTTTTTGTAGTTGTGGGTAGCGGTAAGGCCGTACCGCCACGGGCTCCGTTGCTGGCTTGAGGTGGATGCGATGATCGCACGCGCGCGGCGGTGGTAGTCCCGTTGGTGGAGCAAACACATCCTCGAAGGACTCCAGCAAGCGCTCAAGCAGGGCTGATTCGGCGCCGCGGACGCCGGAGCCACGGATGGGCCGGAGGTGTAGCCCCGCCGCTTCAGAGTGGTGGGAACGTGGTTTGCCGAGGCCGCGCCATTGCACCCGGCGACCATGTAGGACGAAGGTCATGGTGAGGTTGTCGAAGTTCCACACGATGTCGCCCAACGTGCGCAGCCAGGCGATCCCCAAGACCATGTCGCAGGAGTCCAGGGGGATCGCGTAGCAGTCGATGGAAAACCTCTCGACACCCACCCGCATGTCGACGTCGCGGGCGACGCCGCGGCACATGACGCGGTCACCATTGGCCACGGTCACATGCGTGCCGTCGCTGTCCGTGAACTGGAGCTCCGCCCGACGCGCGGCGGCCCGGCCGATGAAGTTATGGGTGGAGCCCGAGTCGAGGAGGGCGGTGAGCTCATGTCGCCCCACTTGGACTCGCAGCTGCATCGTCTCCTCCACCCGGATCCCGGTGATCGCCGACAATGAGATGAGCGGCTTGTCGGGGTCATAAGCCGGGGCGGCCTCGGAGGCGACCGGCTCCGCCGCGGGCGCGGCGTCATCCGTATCGTCGTCGTCAGGCTCCTCGACGATGTAGTCCTGCGCTTCAAGGTAAAATAAACGGGCGCAAACATGGCCCCGCACGTAAGGTTCATCACAATTATAGCACAGCCCCATCTTACGTCGCTCCGCCATTTGCTCGGGTGAGAGACGCTTGAAGGTGTTCGGCGGTTTGTTGGCGGCGGACGAGGAGCCCTCCGGTGCTGGTAGTGCCGGGAGAGCACTCCGCCGCGCCGGCCAGTTGGGGATGTGCGCTGGACGTAGGTGGGCGTTGCGACGCCCATATGCCCGGGCGAGCCGCATGGCATGCTGAAGATCGCCCGGCTCCTGGAGCTCGACGTCGACCTTGATGTACTCGGGCAGGCCCCCGGTGAAAAGCTTGGCCTTCTGCAGGGTAGAGAGCTCGCCCGCGTGCGCCGCGGGGCTGGAACGCCTCCATGTACGTGTCGACCGAGGCGCCGAAGGGTAGGCGTGCCAGGTTGGCCGATGGTTGGTGCCGATTGCCGGCCCAAACCTTTGCTGCGTGTAGCGGCGAAAATCTGGCCACGCGGGTCGGCCGCCAAGGTCTTGCTCCAGAACGAGGTACCACTGCTGGGCGACTCCCGTGAGATGGTATGACGCCAACCAAACCTTGTCGGCCTCCGGCGTGAACTGGCCACGGAAGAACTGCTCACACTTGTTGAGCCAGCCGAGCGGATCCACCTTGCCATCGTATGCTTCGAATGCGAGCTTGTGGTACTTGGGAACGGTGGACGATGCCCATGGCGCCGGCGCGGGGAACGGCTGCGACGGGGCCATGTGGGACGTGGTCATCGGCAGCGTCTGAGACACCATGCCGAATCCCGGAATCGGCGACGGCGAAGGCGGGAACCGGATCTGGCCGGATCGGCACGCCCGTGGATGGCCGGGCCGGAGTTGGCTGTGGTGCCTGCGGCAGAGTGGGGTTGACCGACGACGACGAATCTCCGGCGTTGGTCGTGACATCGGTGATCACCGGCTGCGAACTGGCCGGCAACTGAGGCACGCCGCCGAAGCCGGGCAGTCCGAACTGCGGGTAAGACTGTCGGCCGTCGAGGGCAGTCAAACGCGAGCCCTGGTCCATGAGTTGGTTATTCATGGCCGACATCTGGAGTTGCATGCCTTGGAACGCCTCGGCAAACTTGGCAAGGGACTTGGCAATCGAGACGAGCGTGGGTGGCTCACTGGAAGGCGGGAGGGTGAAGAGCGCGTTGGTGGAGGGCACGACCGGGAGCGAGGTGGGTGGTACAGCGGATGAAGGCACCCCAGTCGTGGGCACGGCGGGGGTAGCGGTGGCGGTGGCGTCGGCGGCGGTGGTGGGTTGGATTGGCGGCGTGGAGGAGTTGGTGGTGGTCGACATGATCGGCAAGGTCGCTGATTCCAGGTTGTTACGGCCTCGCACCTTGCTCCGGAGGAGGTATGGGGGATCGACTCGAGGACGTGGCAACGGAGGTTTGCGGCGAGCGGGCGCCGTGATCGTGGATTGATCTCGGCGACAACAGCGTGACTGGGAACAGGGACAGGAGAGCGAGGAGCACCGCCAGGTGCCCAAGGGAGATACAATCTCAATCCTGGGCTCATCTTCTCATTAATCGAAAAGGACTCTTATAGTCCGAGTACAAGACGCTTGACAATTCAGACTTTAACTTCTACCAAACTCTCCTAACTAATCTCCTGAATATTCTCTCTAATGACTTGACTCATATCTGAACTAACTAGGACTCTAGCTTCCCTGACTCGACGTGGTGACCGCGCACAGCCTTGGCATGCCGTGTCGTGATCAGCCACTAGCGTTCCTCCTCCTGTAGACGTTGCCAACCATAACACTTTGTCAGCAAGCGCTCATCTTGTCTGAACAAGTTTGTTTCACCTTCGTTTGTTTTAAGAAGTCTGTTTCACTCAAAAGTTCCGTGGATTTGCATGTGAAATCAATTCCTTTATAAAAAAAAACAGCATTATTGAACCAATAACCATGCTATAGTAGGAACCTTTGGATTGTACAGTTATGCAAAGATAAGGATTGCACATGCAATTGTTGTTGGGGGTAAGGACAACTTACAAACATTATGAGACTTTCTTCAAACTTTACAAAAACTTACAAGAGGAGCATGCCAACTGGATTTTACAAATGTGTCCATCATCATTACCATGCTACTGTAGCTGCCTGCATTATTATTGCTGAACCTGCAAGATAATTTAAATAGAGGAACAAATCTCACGGATGATTTATTTAGACCAAAAAGCTAATGGCAGGCAATTAGATCCTGACTCCTGAGCCAGTCTGAATCTGTTAAAAAACAGAACTATTTGTTTTGTCTTGGCTTTCCCCAGCAAAAATCCAATCAAGGTGCGCTCTATCATAGGTGGGGCATACAAATTCACTAGCCACAGATGCCTGCGCTTCGATGCGGATGACCCGATTTAGTATATATTGTACAAAGAAACTTAAAGACCTTACATTATATATGGACATGAAAGGAATGATTAAGCAATTTGTGGCACAGTGTGCAATTTGTAACCAAGCTAATTCAGAAAAGGTAAAGTATGATGGCCTTTTGCATCCTCTACCTATGTCAGACTACGCTTAGCAAGCAAGTTTCCAGTTTAGATTTCACAGAAGGTTTTCACAAGCACTTTAATTGCATATAGGTGGTGGTAGACAAATTATCTAAGTATGCTATTAGTTACATGGATAACATATTCAAACTTCATGGTCCGCCTGCTTGAACCAATCATATGAGACAGGGATAGAATCTTTACTAGTACTACATTATAGCAAGAGCTATTCAGGTTGACAAAACAAGACTGAAGATGAGAGCATCTTACCACCCACGAACTGATGGCCAAACTGAACATGTCAGACAGTGTTTGGAGGCCTAATTGAGCTGCTTTTTACATGCTTGCCCCATTCATTGGAAGCAATGGTTCCCACTAGTTGAATTCTAGTCTACAACAAGCCATCGTACTTATTTGGACACCACCCGTTTAAGTTTTACATCACAATTGGGTATTGATATGGTTGAATCATGTGTCATATTTCATCTTCAGATCAGGCTTAATGAAAGGGAGAATGACTCAGTTACTTCGACAACTAGTCAAAGTTGAGCCGAGACAGAAGCTCCAAGCTCATGAGTCTGAAAGATCCTTTGGAGTAGAGGGATTCAAGACTCCAGCCCTCGTGTGCAAACTCAGTGGCACCAAGAGCTAATTACAAGATGTCATACCGCCATACCGGTACTTTGGCTCATACCAGATCATTGCCAAGATCGGCAGTGTTGCTTATAAATTATTGTTGCCAACCGCTGCCACTATACATCATGTGTCCCATGCATCTTATCTTAGCTAAAAAAGGCAGCTCCATCCACGTTCTAGGTTAGCCCTAAACTTCCAGTCGGTACTGACGATGATGCTATGCGTTGTGCTGTCAAAGTCTTGCAGTGTCACTTGCGGCAGCAAGGCGACCAACTTGTTTCTGAAGTTCCCATTCAATTATCTTCTTGGCCCGCTTCAATGTCAGCATGGGAGTTTCTTAAACACTAAAACACAAACGTACAACGCTCGAAGCCACTAATCACTTGGCAAAGCTATGCAGCTAACCACTCGGCAGTTTTTTTTTTTTTTTGAGAAGAACTACGGGGGGGATCAAACGATCCCCACCTGCTTTTCATTCCACAGATACCTGAGCACGGGGCTCAGTTGGTGGAAGGCAAGGGCCTTGCACGATTACAAAGTTCATTACAAACCGGCTCAGCCGGCGAGGGGGAAAGGTTGAGATTACAGAGGAATAGAGAGACTCCAGTTTTGAGCGCGTTGCACCTCCTTCCTTGGGATACGGCAGCTCCAATCTTTTACGGCCTCTTTGCAGGCATTCACGAGTCTTCCAATGCTTGGATCGCCCCTGTCAAAAACCACGGTGTTTCGATGCTTCCATAGTTCCCAGCAGAGCAGCAGGAGGAGAGGGTGCAGGTTTTTCTTCATGACATGAGGTGGAGGAGAGGAGTTCCAGAGCTCTGCAACAGGCGCGATGGACCCTGGGTTCCATCCAACAGTCACCCAGAATGTGTGAGCAAACGGGCACTGGGAGATGATATGATCTGCAGTCTCTTCCAGGGCACCACAGATGGCACACTTGGTGTCATCGACGATGTTTTTGCGGGCAAGGTTGCTGCGGCAGTTGATCCTGTTCTTCGTCAACAGCCAGGCAAAGAACTTGACCTTGGGAGGGGCGAAGTTCTTCCAGACGAAGCAGTGGGCGTCCTTGTCATGGTCACCATGCAGCGATGCTTTGTACACCAGGTTGGTCAGCAGCTTGTGGCTGGTGTCTTCGAAACAGCAACTGCGCTGGTCCTTCTCTTGCTGCAGCTCCACGTTCTGGATCTTGAGGGAGACCTCGGCCAATTCCTCGGTTGCCTGAGGGGATAGCCTACGCTGGAACAGGCTTCGTAGGTCAGCGCGCGCGATGTCGTGCACCGAGCTCGCCCTCGACGCATAGTGGGAGTGCAAGGCCGGCATGATGTCGGCCAGCGCTGAGTCGTCCAGCCAGCAGTCATGCCAGAAGTCGGTGTCTTTGCCGTCCCCTACCACGACCTTGGTCATGCAATGGTAGGCCGGCAGGAGTCCCCTGAGCGCCTCCCAGTGAGCTCCGGCCATGTCACCCTCTAGTGTGGCGAGGCAGGCATGTTCAGCAGCCCACCGAGCCCAGACGGAGTCGCCGGGGTGGTGTAGCCTGTGGACAAGCTTCAGAAGGAGGCAAGCATTCTGCGTGTCGAGTCTCTTGACTCCGAGCCCTACGTCTTCCTTCTCTTTGCACACTTCCTCCCAAGCCACTAGGCACTGTGCGCCTGACGCTCTGTCCGTTCCTACCCATAAGAACGCGCGACGTCGGGCATCAAAACACTTGATGACCCCGGGTGGCAGCAACATCGCTCCCATGGCGTAAGTTGGCAGGCCAGTGAGCACCGAGTTCACCAGTTCAACTCGGCCAGCCGAGCTCAGGAGCCGCGCTTGCCAGCCCGCCAGGTACTTGTCCGCTTTGGCGATCAGAGGGTCGAAGGCGGAGAGGGGGAGCTTCGTGTTGGAGAGCGGTAGCCCCAGGTAGGTCTGGGGGAAGGAGCCTTCCCTACATTGCAAGGTGTCGAGGAAGGCTTGGACCTGATCGGGCGGGGTATGCATTGGGGTCATTGTGCTTTTTCCATAGTTGATGACCAGCCCCGTGCACGCCGCAAACTCGTCCAGGACCTCCTTCAATCTTCGCACGCCTGCAATGTCCGCCCTGAGCAGGATGATCGTGTCATCTGCGTACTGAAGCACAGGCGCCACTCCCTCTGTCAGCGGGTGCCTGATCACCACTTCCTCTTTGATCATCTTTTGTAGCACGTCGGCCACTAAAATGAAGAGGTACGGTGACAGCGCATCCCCGCCGCCGCAGGCCACGGCGACATCTTATCCAAGGCACCGCCGATCTTGAGGTTTCGAGCAGCACCTTCATCCATGCACACCATTTGTCCGGGAAACCGCGGGCGGCAAGGATCCGGAGCAGGCTTGACCATGCGACGGAATCAAAGGCCTTGGCGAAGTCAAGCTTGATCACAAGCGTCGCAGCCTTCCTGCGGTGGCAGCACTGGACCAATTCCGCGGCCAGGACGAAATTCTCCGAGATGGAGCGTCCCCTGATGAATCCCGTTTGATCCGGATCCACCAAGCGCGAAATCTGCAGCTGCAGCCTTGTCGTTAGAAGCTTAGTAAGGATCTTTACCGGGCAGTTCTGGAGGGAGACCGGGCGGTAAGCGGAGGGCGTGTTCGCGGCTGCAGTCTTCGGGATGAGGACGATCACAGCCCTGTTGACGCGCTCCATGCCAGCGTGCCCCTCGTGAAACGCCCGCAGGAAGGACATGACATCCCCCTTGATCGTGTTCCACGTCGCCTTGTAGAACCCCGGGCCAATGCCGTCTGGTCCTGGGGCGCTGTCCGGCGCCATAGCCCGGACCGCCTCATGTGCCTCGCGTTCCAGGAACAGGGCGATGAGTTGATCCGCGTCTGCGCGGGGGGCACCGGCATACAGCTGCTCGATGTCGATAGTTCCGGACGTCGCGCATTCACCGCCCAGGATGTCGGTGTAGTAGGCGGTGAGCGCGGCGACTTTGTCGTCGTGGCTGAACAGCGCGACGTCGTCCACCACCAGCGAACTGATGTTGTTCCGGCGCGATCGAGCAGAAGCCTTGGCGTGGAAGAACTTTGTGTTCGCGTCTCCCTCCCTTAGGGCCCGGAACTTGGCACGCTGCTTCCAGTACGCGGCACGCTGCGCGATGAGCAGCGAGACTCGTTCTTGGCACCGTGCTCGGAGGGACCGTTCACCTGCAGACAGAGGGCGTACTTCCTCATAGAAGTCGATTAGCATGACAATGAAGGATGCATTGCTGAGACTTTCAGGGCGTGCACGGTGTTTCTTGGCCCACGCCTTCGCCCCATGGCACAGGGCTTTCACCCTGGCCACCAGAGCGCCAGCCGCGTCCACCGGCGCACGCGCGTTCGACCAGGCCGGCAGGATCTCCGTGAGAAAGGTGGGCACTTTGAGCCAAGCGTTCTCAAAGCGAAAGCGGAAGATTTTTGGGATCGAAGTGGGGACGGTGAGCAGGAGGGGGATGTGGTCGGAGGTCGAGCCGAACCGGGAGCTCAACTGAGAGTTGGGGAAGGCAGCCGCAAAATCCGCGTTCACGAACGCTCGGTCGAGGCGAGCCAGGGTTGGAGACTCCCTTTTGTTGGACCAAGTGAAGAGCCGATCCAAGAGGGGGAGCTCGATGAGCCCGGCCGCATCGATGGCTGCATTGAATTTATCAACTAGGCGTTGGTCAAAATTATCGTTGTTTTTGTCGCGGGGGAAGCGGGTGAGGTTGAAGTCACCGTAAACGATCCAGCCGGTGGTGGTGGTGGCCGCCAGAGCCGTGAGTTCAAGGAGGAAAGCGTCAGTGTCGCGGTGATCGGAGGGCGCATACACATTGGTGATGGTGAACGAGTGGTTGGTGGTGGTGGACGAGAGATGGGTGGCGAGGGAGAAAGGAGCAGCGGCGACGTTCTCGGCTTTGAAGACCCCCGAGTCCCAGGCCGTGAGGATCCCTCCCCTCGCGCCGTCAGCAGGAGAGACCGCGAAATCGTCAAGATGGGAAGGCAAGAAGGAGCGCGCTTTGTGGGAGTCAATTTGCTCAAGCTTAGTTTCTTGCAAGCAGGCGAGGTGCGGGCGAACGACGGAGATGGAGTCTCGGACCGCGTCGCACTTGTCTTGGCGGCCGAGACCGCGAACATTCCACGACAGAAGAGAGTAAGCGAAATTCGAACTGGTTTGATTCATTAAGCAACGATTACAGCTCCTACCCTTGACCAAAGACGAGCTACACAGGAAGCAAAATGACAGACAAGAGCCCCTAGGTGGTGGACATGGTAGACGGTGCCTTCACGGACGCAGCCGGAGAGGGCGAACAAACTGCCTTGCAAACAACGGAGGCGGTGGCTACCAGAGCTAAGGAAGGGGGCGACGATGAAGGCGCGGCGAGCTGTGGCCCAGGCGACCAACGAAGGCCTGGACCGGCGTAGAGGGCTGGTGAGGAGCCCGATCATGGAGCCACGACGATGCTCCCAGCCGCGACGGCCGCTGCCTGCGGTCCACTGCAGTCCAGACCCGCGGCCTTGGCCAGGCGCTTGAGGCGCCCAGCGGGTTCCCGCGCTTGAGGAGCTTGCGGCCCTTCACTTGCTTCCTCAGCGCGGAAGGGCAGGTGACGAGCCCGACCTTGAGCGCGCGGAGACGGCTAGCCTTGGCCGCGACGGGGACGAATCCGGCCAGCTCGCGGGACGCGAGGCGCGCACTGGTCCTACTTGCCACTCCGGGGCGCGGGCGACGTCCGCGGCCGCGTGCCGGTGGCGCGTCATCGGAGACCACCGGGGAGGGGGGCGGAGTCGGATCCAGCTCCTCGATCTCGGACGGCGCCGGCAGCGGCAACGGGCGGGGAGCTGGTGTCGGGCGCTGAGCATGACTGGAAGGGGAGAGGGACACGGTGAGGATGACTTCGCACGGGATGAAAAGAGAGGGAGAGGAGGGGATTTCAAACCGCATAAAGTAGTAGCCGTAGCCCGGGACGAAAACCGGCCCACCAAACGGCCCAGGAGGTCCGACCGGGGCGCCGTAGAGCACCGGCCCAACAGGCCCGCCTGCGCCAACTCCTCCCAGCCCACCGGTAGCCGGGCCATTCCCGCCATTTCCCGGCGCCGGCGGGCGCGGGAAAATGGGGCGTAGGTTCCCCGCGTCGTCAAGCTGCTGCTCCCGTGGCCATGCCCGGAGGACGGTCAGGGAGAAGCGGCCAGTGAGCGCGATCCCCGCAGGACCCTTGCCGGGGTTCTCCACCACCTCGCTTGCCTTGACCCCGTCCGGCTTGCCCCGCGCGAGCACGACCCGGAGGTACGTGTAGTCGTCGTCGAATAGGCACTCCGGGTCGATCTCCACCACGTCCCCGATCCGCCTGAACCCCGCACGGATGCCATCGGGGGTCCAGTGCTCGCCGGGGAAGCCCTTGGCCGCCACCGCCACCAGCCAGGGGAGCTCCGCCGTGCTCCGGTTTGGCGCCGCCTCAGCCTTGATGACGGACAGGGAGCTGCCGGCGTGGGGGATGGGGCTGAGTTTGGCCACCGCGTCGCGCTCCGCCTCAGAGTCAAACTTGAGCATCATGTGCCCGAACGCCGACGGGATGAGGCGGCAGCGGTAGTCGGGGGCGACGGCGAGGAGGGCTGCGCGGATGAAGGTGTCGGCCTCGTGGACAGGCCCATCCTCCGCCACGTAGGCGAAGGCGGTGACCTTGAGGCGGCGCATGTCCCCCGCCGGCATCCGGAGGGGCTCCTCCTCCTCGTCCTCCTCCTCATCGGAGGGGGCGGCACGGAAAGAGGATCCGTCCGAGCCAACCTCCTCACCGGAGTCATCGCCGGTGGTCCCCAAGGTGTACTCATCGAACACCTCGGTGGGCTCCTCCTCCGACGCCTCCGACGGCTGCGGCAGCTCGGGGACCGCCGCGTTGGCGTCAGCTCCGGCGGCGTCAGCCTCCACGGCGTGGGCGACGTCGCGCGCAGAGTGCGCGCCAGAGCTGGCCTCATCCGCGACGTCGAGCACAGAGCGCGGCGAGGGGCCGCTCTGGCGCGTCACCGCCAGATCGCGGGAGGAGGTGACGGACGGGGTGGCATTGGGTGGCGTGTAGGGGACCACGGGGAACTCGAAGGCGGCGAGCGTGGCGCGAGATGGGTATGGAGTGAAAGTCAAGGAGGAGGAGATCCTGAAAGGCGTAACCCGGTCTAACAGCGGCGGCGGTGGGCCGTACCTGGGCGCTCGTTGCGGGCGAGTCCTTGGCGGCGGGGTTGACTTCATCTCCGGGCGCTTCCCTCCCGCCGGTGGCGTCTTCCTTGTGGCCGGCGAGTTCCTCCACACACCCTTCAGAGGGGGGGTGCGATGGCGGAGCGGCACCACTCGGCGTTTCCGGCGATGCAGGCGCCGGTGGGGTGGCGAGGCTGGGGCTGCTGGGCTTGCTGTGGTGGCTGGGGTGGTTTGGGGAGGCACGGTGGACGCCGGTGGCGAGGCCGCCGGCGCGGGGGCAGGGGCAGGGGCGGGTGGAGGAGCCATCCTCTCCCTCCTTTTGTTTCACTCGGCAGTTGTGACAAAGATATGAAATGGCGCTGATGATTTCCTTTATTTCGTTTGCCATTTTGTGATGATAATATACATAATATAGTTTTCACACCAGCAAAACCTCAGTGTACAAACTACTGAAACTAGTAAAACCCAGGTAGCAGAGAAGGCGTGGTCAGTCGTCACCTCTGCTCTGTTTAGTTGCCAACGCCACCGGCAATCTCTTCACAGTGAGGACCCGCAGAAGGGGCAGAACCGGAACTGCGGATCGACGGCGCGGCTGCAGGCGCCGCACCTTGCCTCCCGTGGCAGCATCAGCGAGGGCCCCGCTCCCGGCTCCGCGCCGCCGCCGAGGGAGCCCGGCGCGAGGAGGCCGCAGTCGCGGCAGAGGTACGCGGGGTCCTTCCCGGGCCACCGCCAGACGGGGACGAAGAAGAGCTTGAGGACCTTCTCCGTCTCCACCAGGTCCGCCGCGCCGCCGCACCGGAGGCACCGCCCCGCCGCCTCCTTCAGCACCCGCCCGGCGCCCTGCTCCACGCCGCCGACGAAGAAGAAGAACATCTTGCTTGCCGGATCCTGCTTCTTCCTGTCGTCAGTTCGTCGTCACTCGAGATCGATCACAGTCTCAGGTCGATTAGTTCGAGGTGGTGCCGTTGTACTGGTAGTGGGGTTTTGTAAGGCTTGATCCGTGTTTGCGGATTCGATCGAATTTGGCTCTGGAGACGGGGTGAAAGAAGAGGAAGTTTCTCGAGAGCACGGAATGGAGATCACGAATTCACGACCGTTCGAGATGCTTCACGGTGGCCTTACGGCAGCGGCTTATGACCGTGGGCCTGATGGTGGCCCGACGTCAAAAGCCCATTGGATTCTCAACGGGCCAAAAAGGATAGAGATTCTTAAAAAAAAAAACTATTGATCGGCAGGCATCCATTAGGAAGATATATGTGTGGTATCAGCTACGAACAGAAGCCTGTCTTAGCTGACTTAAAATTGCACGGCAGCGACTATAGTGAGGAGAGGCAACCACAACAGTGGATGCAGCTGTAAACAGTTTAGGAGTAATTTCTTTGGTGAAAGTATACAACTTATTAGACCATACTTTATAATTTTAGATTAGGTGTAATTTTTTGTCAATTGGTGTAAATAAATTATCCATAAATAAGAATGGTCAAAATTATTCGAACAGACATGTAATTATTTTTTGGCTCTTTTTTTAATGTCACTATGTTTTATTTGGTTCTCATTTGAAAATTTAAATTTGGCTTTTATAAAGATAATCTAGCAATTTATCAATTTTGTTTGTTTAGTATATTTTGTTTCATTTAAATTGTTTTCTTTTATTTGATCTTGATTCTGCATCCTAGAAATTGCATTTCTTTCTGTTATTATATTTCAATTTTTTCCGATTTATTTTACATAGAACTAATCTGGTATTTTTCTTTTATTTTTATTTTCCACACCTTCAAGATTAATTTCTTGATGGGAACAACCTTCGTCTTCGGGTCCTAGATCTACAAGGCCGACGGTGATGGCAAGCTCCAAAGTCATCTCCTTAACGAAACAGAACCCGACGACATCAAGATCAACATTGTGGAAGAACAACAACTCACCGAAAGACTAACAAAACTCTCAACTTCTGATCTAATTCAGAAAGCGAGGGAAGAAAGCTACAAAACTAGAAGGAGATGGAGTTCGACTCCTATTCGAAGACAATCCTCACGATACTGAGTTCATTCCCTTATGGACTCCGTAACTCAGCCGCAATTGTACAAGAATACAACTTGGACTGCTACAGAAGAACAAAGCTCTTTTCAACAAGGCAACCCACCCAGACCCATACCTGTCAAGGCATGAAGAAGAACTCTAATCAAATGATGCAAGAAGTTGCGCTCAAAGGAACGCAAGAAGGCATGATCATGACAGTAACCCCACAAGATTGCGTAGTGCACTGGCCGGGTTCTTTTTCAAACAAGACTCGACCCGAGAGCTATTCCGGAGAGTTACCTTTTCAAGAAGGAAAAGAACTCAGCTATTCATCTATAGAAATCATTAGCTCAAAAGAAGAGGGGTTGAAGCCAAAGAAGAAAAGCCAAAGGAGAAGAACAATTTACATGGCTGAAGTGACAGAACTACCCTTGACAGCTCTAGAGATCCCCGATATACGATCATCAGATGAATCAAAATCGAACATATCTCCCAATGAGAAAAGTGATAGCAACAAAACTAAAGAGCAAAGGCAAGCAAGAACAAAGAAAAGCAAACTTAGGCTTGGGTGTATGAATCGAGCGAAGTAGAGAAAAAGGCCTGGATCAAGTACAAGGCAGAACTCGTGGAGTACAACAAAAAGAAAGCACTTCAAACATTGACGAATAAAGAACATGAAAGAGAAAAAGTTGCAATGCAGAAAGAAGCCGGAGATCAGGAGAAACAACCCAGTGAGGCCAATACTCATCACCATGAAGATCAACACCCAGAAAATCAATTTTTGAGCGTCTAGGGCCCGCTGAGAGTAGGCCTGGCTAACGAGCCAACTCGGCTCGTTAGAGCCCGGCTCGTTATAGCTCGGCTCGTTAGCAAGCTGGCTCGACTCGGCTCGTTAAGCAAACGAGCTAGAAGAGCAGCTCGGCTCGGCTCGTTAAGAAACTCGAGCCAGCTCGTTTGGCTCGTGAGCTAGATCACAAAAACACATTTTCAGAGAAATTGTCAAAGCAAGAACACAATTATACAAATTACTTGTAGATAATCCATCCATCGATTAGTCCACCATAACCATTAGTCCATACAGTTTACATATCATCCATATGACCACACATAATCCAAGAACAAAGCAAAATAAATAAGTTGAGTCGTAGTCTATATAGACCAATCAAGTTTTGACTTTGTAGGTCATATATATAAAACACCAAAAGCAAGATAGCAGCCGCACAGCACAACCAATACTCCAAGAAGATAGCCCAAGCTAGATTTAGGTGTTTGGCTTGTTAATTCTTTGGCTCGTTCGAGCTAACGAGCAGCTCGCGAGCTGGCTCGAGCTGGCTCGTTATAAATCGAGTTGGCTCGTTTTAAATCGAGCTGGCTTGTTATAAAACGAGTCGAGCTCGAGCCGAGCCATTAACGAGCGAGTCGAGCGAGCTAGCGAGTTTCGAGTTTTTCGTCCAGCCTTAGCTGAGAGTAGCAATGCAAATAGAAGGCAGAATAACCAGACCAGAAAGCAACAACCTAGAGGGGAAAGAAGTCGAACATATCAGACACAATGACTATTAGAACAATCGAGAAGGTTCGACGGAAATGAAGGACAAGATGAGTCTAAATACAGAGAAGAAAGGTCTCAATATAGAGGACCAAAGAAGAGGAATTTTCTCGAGAGCACGGAGCCAAGATCACGAATTCACGACAGTTCGAGATGCTTCACGGTAGCAGAGCGGCGGCGGCGTTGGCTATGAGTTGCGGGCTTGCGGCTGCAAACCTTGGGCTAGATGATGGCCGCAGCTGGCGATGCCAAAAGCCCATTGGATTCTTAGCAGGCCGAAAAGGTAACCCATTGGCTGGCACCATTCCTTCTGATCTCTCCCTCTGTCTTTCTCTCTTCACTTCCTCACGCATTTCTAGCGCTACGAAGGTAACCCTAGAGTCTAGCTTAGTAGTAATGGAGCTGTAAGGCAACAAGGGAGGGAGATGGGGGCTCTTGGGGTCCATGCAATCAGACTCGATCCGCGAGCCGGCAGTTTGCCGCCACATATTCCCGTGTTACTGCCTATCCCGTGGCAGGGCCCACCTGCGAACAACAGCTGCGCGTGACGCACAGGGAGGGAAAAGCGCCTAGTGTGTGTGCGTGAAACGCGCAGAACAGCACAGGCGTGTGTGTCAAATCTGGCTGCGGGCCCACCAACTTTCCACTAAATAAAAAAGTTATAACTAACAAATCAAAAATCTTAATTAAATTTAGATTACACCATTGAATTTGTTGCAAATAAATCCTTTAAACAAGATCTCACATGAATATATTTAGTTAAATTTTATTTATTAATATTTATCTTTTTTTTATAAAAAAAGTAGAACATTGCTAAATACATCAATAGAACATCACTAAACACATGACGGAACCTTGCTACTAACATGATAGAACATCACCTAGAACATGACAGACATCGCTAGTAATATGATAAAACATCATTAAAAATATAATAAAACATCACTAAAAACATGATAAAACATCACTAAATAGTACTACCTCCGTTTTGTTTAATTGTCACCGAATTTTTTATTATCGCAACTTTGACCATGCGTTTTTTTCTACAAAAGATTTTTAGGTACATCAAGCTTTCACATATATGATTCTTCATTGAACATATTTGAATAATGTTATATACTTTGAAGTATCTAAGATTTTTTAAAGAAAAAAATGCATGGTCAAAGTTGCTACAGTAAAAAGTCCAGTGACAAGTAATCAAAAACGGAGGTAAGTACATGTTAGAACATCGCTAAATAAATAATAGAAAACCCTAAAGAATTTTAATTAGAAAAAAGAAACAAAAAAATAATAATAAATAATAAAATCATCTAAAATAAAATTTAAAAATAATATAACAAAAACATGAAACATAAAAAATAAAGAAGCACGAAAAGGAAAAAAAGGAAAGGAAAGAAGAAAATAAAACAAGAAAAAGGAATGCAAAAATAAGAAAATAAAAGAATGAAAATAAGAATGAAAACATAGAAAACAAAAAATGAAGGAAAAAGGAAGAAGCATGCAGGCATGTAGCCATGAGCACACACGAGTACTCTGCACACGTGTTTAGATTCCAGAATTCACTCCCAAATTTTACTATGCAAAAAGAAGATTCACCATCACATCAAAATATCGGCACATGCATAGAGTACTATAATGTAGATAAAATCAAAAACTAATTGCACAGTTTGGTTGTACTTTGTGAAACGAACATTTTGAGCCTAATTAATCAATGTTTGGACAATTATTACCAAATAAAATTAAAAATACTACAGTGTAAAACAGTTATTTGGCAATAAAAAAAAACACGACCGGAGGGGGTGACACCCCCAACCGTTTTTCATTAAGCAGAAGCGATGCTTCCCGATCGCAGAAAAACCCCCGAACCCTGGCTACGCTAGCGAGGGGATTTTTATTACTCTCAGCCTGAAATTCGCTTCCATGGGGATTTGAACTCAGGACCTGAGGGGTGCCGTCGGAGTGCTAGGTTAATTGGGGTAACCAGTTGAACCCAACATCCTTTGGCAATTTAGCAATCCCCCAACTTAGGGAACTAAATAAGGCCTGCATGTCACGTCATGTCAGGCGCACTCTCCCTCGCGCGTACCAGCCTGTTTCGGAGCAAACTAGGAGAAGAAAAGAACCGAGGCCTTGTTTAGATCCCAAAATTGGTCCAAATTCGGCTTCACACACCGTAGCCAAGACCAGAAGAATTTCGTTTGTATTTGTGAAATATTGTCAAATATTGATAAATTATACTCAAAATATTCGCCTCACAAAGTACAATAAAACTGTACAATTAGTTTTTAATTTCATCTATATTTAAGTCTACGACAAAGTGCCGACATTTTGATGTGACAAGGAATAGAAATTCTGCATAATAGAATTTGGGGTGAAATCTGGAATCTAAACAAGGCCCGAGCGTCACGACCGTCAGTCAGGTAGAGTAAGCAAACAAAAGAAATTGTCACGATATGTTGTGACAAGTACCAATGTCCAATTGGTCAGCTAGCACTCCAGTTTCCACCGCATCCAAAACGGACTTGTCCGATAATAGTTGTAACCAAGTTGAACTTCTCCACTCTCCAGCACATCATCACTTGCGCACCTTGCATCCTTGCCATTCCTCCCCAACTTGTTCCTCGACAACTCTTAATCCCTAGCGGCTGATGCTTACAACTGACCAGAAGCAATGAGCTCCGTGCACAAGCCTCCATGCCACGTCGTGGCTGTGCCGTACCCGGGCCGCGGCCACATCAACGCGATGGTGAACCTGTGCCGCCTCCTGGCAGCGCGCGACGGCGTCACCGCCACCGTCGTCGTCACCGAGGAGTGGCTCGGCCTGCTCGGTGCCACCCCGGCGGCGACCATGGGCCCGCCACGCGTCCGCTTCGAGGCCATCCCGAACGTGGTCCCGTCCGAGCACGGGCGCGCCGGCGACATGGACGGCTTCGTGGACGCCGTGTACACCCGCATGGAGGCACCGTTCGAGCGCCTCCTCGACCGGCTCGCCACCGACACGCTGGCGCCCGCGGCCATCGTGGCCGACGTGTTCGTGCCCTGGACCGTCGCCGTCGGCGCACGGAGGGGCGTGCCGGTATGCGTGCTCTGTCCGCTCAGTGCCACCATGTTCGCCGTGCAGTACAACTTCCACCGCCTGCCACTCGCGGCGGACGACGGTGGCCGTACTTCATCGGTGACCAAGACCGCCGGTACGTACGAGTTCTTGCACTTTCTCCTGTCAGTATTTCTGCACAACAATCATTCTTTTAGATACAACGATCTTGTGTTTCATGTGCAGATGGCACCCCTGATCCTTGCTTAGTCGAAAACTACATCCCTGGCACAAAATCAATCAGGCTAAGCGACCTTGCTCCATCAAACACCAACAAAACGATGCGAGCCAAAATGCTTCAAGCCTACTCTGCTCTGAGAAAAGCACAGTGTGTGCTCTTCACATCTTTCTACGAGCTCGAGAGCGACGCCATCAACGCCCTCAGGCATGACCTGCCATGCCCGGTGTACGCTGTAGGCCCTTGCATCCCCTTCATGGAACTCCAAGTCCAAGAACACCATGCCGACACGGAAAGACTAGGCTACGCAGCTTGGCTAGACTCACAGCCAGCGGGCTCGGTGCTCTACGTCTCGCTCGGGAGCTTCCTATCGGTGTCATCCGCCCAGCTCGACGAGATCGCCGCCGGCCTAGCCAAGAGCAAGGCCAGGTTCCTGTGGGCGCTCTGCGACGCCGACGCGCGCTCCCGCGTGCGAGGCCTCATCGGTGGGCACACCACGGGCGTCGTCGTGCCGTGGACCGATCAGCTGAGGGTGCTCTGCCACCCTTCGGTCGGCGGGTTCTTCACACACTGCGGCATGAACTCTGCTCTTGAGGCTGTGTACGCCGGCGTGCCTATGCTGACCCTGCCCATAGCGTTCGACCAGCCAGTCAACAGCCGGCTTGTCGTCGAGGTGTGGAAGACGGGGCTTGGTCTCGGGGAGAAGGCACGCGCCGACGGCGTCGTAGAAAGAGAGGAAATCTCCGCGGCAGTCGACAGGCTCATGCGTCGCGACACGGAGGAGGCTGTGGACAGGTTCAGGAAAGCGGCGCTGCTGAAGGATGCAGCTCGCGCCGCGTGTGAGGAGGGTGGATCCTCGTGGAACGATGTTACGGCTTTCCTCAAGTTCATTTCGGAGTGATATCAGCTATAAAAAAAGTCCTCTCAAAGACAAAATTCTGAATAACAAATTAAATTACTTCACATTTACAACAGGACACTACTGTAGTTTCTTCACCAAAAACATTGCACATTGGCACTGATGTCAGTGCTAAACTGCTAATAACATTGGAACTGATGTATTAAGTACATGAACAATATAACTATACTAGAAATAGCTGGAATGTGGTTACTTATGCAGTTGAAAGACGAGGTACACCTCCTACAGCAGTATAGAAACCTGTGTAGGGATGACAGGATTCATAGGAACCAATCCGATCGATGTTGAAAAGCTCCGTGAACTTCATGGAGTCAAGCCGGATCGTGAAGGCACCGGCGGTAGATGTGGATACATGAATTGCATTGTTATCCTCATCAAACCCCAGTATCCTTGCTGATGACAATCTACCACTGTCCATCATATCCATACGTGGTACCGGAAGGAGGCTGTCCAGTTGAATTGTTTTCTGTAGCACCCACCCATCTGGTGAGCTTGCCTTCCTCTCCCACAACTCCATGGTGAGTTCGTACAAAATTGCAAGGCCTAGCTCTCCGCCATCCTGTGTCGTCTTCACAACCAGGAAGAATGATCTATCAACGCGATAGAGGCTCTTTGGCGTCTCGATTACGCCTAGTCTCTGTGGCTCTTCAGATCAAATTCAAGGATGCCGGTTGGCCACCGGAGAAATCCGCAGAGCGCGTTCCCAACCAAGACATTGGGCAGATTGGAGAGGAAGGACGACACGGACATGGGAATAACAGCTGAGATGGTGTGGCCCCATTTTCCGGTCTGGGATTTGTAGACGCACATGGACACACGTATGCGATGATGGTCTACCAAGTCCACGCGTATCAAGATGGCCTCGAAGGGCCTCAGCTGCCCATCTTCGCCGTCTGCAGTGGCGGCGGTGCTCAGCACCGTGCCACGGCAGCAGTGCGTCCCGTCGTCAGTGGTGAACTCCGGTGGATACGCCACGGTGGCCCGGCAGCCGGTGACGGGATCCCACACGACGGCCTCGAGCCGTGTCCGGTTGATCAGCAGGGCGAGACCGTGGCGGCAGCCGAGGAAGAGGAGGCGCTCGCCATCAGCAGCAAGCTGCCGCGGCAGGGAGAAGCGCTCGTGTGGTATGCTGTCAGGCGGAGCCAGCGTCGGGACGAAGAAGGGCCTGTGTGAGCGCCGCTGATGAAGTAGCCGAGCAGCGGAGGCGTCCCGTGGCGGTGCTGGTGAAAGCGGCGGACGAAGAAAGGGTCCGCGACGAGGCGTCGCCAGCGTTTGCAGACGAGGGACGCGCGCGGGAGAGAGGACGGGGCCGGCGGCAGGCGTAGCAGGATCTCACGGAGGATGTCGTCATTGTCCGGCAGCGGCACTCGCGAGGAGGGCGCGAAACAACACCTGCCAGGCATGGCCTTTGTTACAAGTAGAACTATGTAATGTATGGATATGCAGTGAGCGCAGTAACTCCGAACGTAGTACAGTGGTTCATACCTTGCAAAATCCCGGAACTTGAGAAGCATCGTTCTGACGACGACGACGACGACAACGACTTCAAGCGAGGCTTTGATGGCTGCTCGCCATGGAGGTCGTTGCGCACTGCTGCTGTTCGAACTCATTTGATCTGAATTAAAAACGGGTGAGATCCTGAAAAAAACGACGACGACGATGACAATCGATCGCAACAGACTCTCGTGTGGGATCGCAAGAGAAACGCTGAGGATAGGAACCTCGGTAGCCGGCCTGTGTGCCGTCGCACGTCGGGTGGTCCGGCCCTCGTCCGGCCAAGGCTAACTGGAGATAGACGAAACCGCGTCGTCTTCCAGCCGGACTCCCCAGTGCGTTTTATCGACTGCAGAACTTGACTCCAAGTCAAGTCAGGGTCTGGTCCATTCAATCTTTAACAGTCAACGATCAACTGTAGTGATAAGTTTGTCTTTCTTTTTTGTTTTGTTCTCGACGCGTGGAACTATATATGCAAGCACTAAAGAGAATTTTACTTAGACTTTTTTAAGTAAACATCAGCTTGATGGCTGGATTTATTCAACGTATAAGCATAATATGATTCATTAGCACTAGTACAGAATAACAAATCTGGAGACGACCGCCGGTAAGTGCTCTTAGTGACGGCTGTAGAACGCGTCTCAAAATTTGCATCTCTAATCAACAGTCTCAAACAAATAAAAAAGAGTCGGCTCGAACAAGACACCGTCACTAATAATGCGACTGCTGGTAAGTTGGGGCACGTCTCGACCTGTTTGAGACAGTGGAAGCAGCCGCTGCTACTATGTTTTCCCAACGACGGCTAAAAACGACCGTCTCAGTTTCCAATCACTACTTGCGACAGACTTACACCACCACACCCGTGCACTCAATAGCTATTAATCTATACTATAATTGAATTCTTCCAAAAAAGTGAGAAGCCTGGATCTCACCCCTTGGCCCAACAGTCAGGCTCTCACCCTCCTTCTCACCCCTCAACGGAAGCAATCTCTACTCCTCAAATCACGCAGTCTCTCACCCTCAAACCACGGAACAACTTCAAATTTGGAACCATGGAATCACGGCAGGGTTCGTCTCGCGTCCCGCACTCCTCCTGACGCCGCCCATGAAACACAAACTCCTTCAGCTCCCAGATTAGGATTGAAACCCTGTGTGACCTCTGTCCGGCGACGGCGAGGGGCACCTGGAGGCCGAGGAGGAAACCCTCCCACGCGCGCGTGGACGTGGACCGCGACGGCGACGACGACGCCGCGGAAGGTGGGCGCCCGACGCGAAAGGGACACGAACCTGCCGCCGCTGCCGGCGGGTTCTACTGTTGCTACCTGCTCCAGTCCCTCTGCCGGCACAGCAAGGGCCGCACGTACATCGGCTTCACGGTGAGCCTGCGGCGCCGGATCCGGCAGCACAACGGCGAGATCGGCAGCGGTGCGTGGTGGACCCGCTGCGGCCGGCCCAGAAGATGGTGCTCTGCATCTACGGCTTCCCCTCCAACGTCGCCGCCCTCCAGGTACGTACGCAGCTCCTCTCCTTGGTCTCCGCCTCCGTCTTCTTGAGCGGAAATCTTGCTGTGCCGATCTGAAGAGCTCTGTTTCCTGGCAGTTCGAGTGGGCGTGGCAGACTGGCAGCACCCGACGGAGTCGCTCGCCGTGCGCAAGGCCTAAGCCGAGTTCAAGTGGCTGAGCGGCATCAGTAACAAGATCAAGCTCGCGTACACCATGCTCGACCAGATAAAGACCGTCATCTGCGCGATGGAGGATCTGCAGTGCCTGCCTGACGGATAAGTTAGGACAAGATAAAAAAATTCAGTAAGCATAAGGTATTGGAAAAGTTTTATCAATATAAGAGAATTTTTTTATGCTAAGACTGGCTTGAGGTATGTTGACTGATGGTAGAGTTCCTGCAGGGCTTCCTCGGGACGTTGCCCTTGGTCTTGCATCTGGGTGTGTTCATTCCATTGTGCGAGCTACAGTTAGCAAGGGCTGCCAAATCTGGCAGGACTCGGATCCAATAGGGGGCTGGGCCATCTCGTGCACATTGTTTAACTGTCTGTCATTCTTCTGCAACTCTCCATGATAGAGTCTTCTATGCAGGTAACGTGTTTGATGAAATCCCCCTGACTTTTATGTTCTCCTTTTTCGTTGTCTACAATCTGATTTACACCCACATATCTGATGGGCACTTAAATGCACTGCTATCGGTTGGCCAACAATAACCATTTTGTGCTTTAAAACCATTAAATAGCACGTGCATACCAATGCAATATATCATCACAGTAAGTAGGTAACTAGCATTGTTAACATGAGAGCTTTGGAACTCGATTCTGATAGGATGCTGATTACAATGTATTTGACACTAAACCAAATTGTGCTAGCATGCTCTGGTTGCTGATTGTATCACCTGTACACTGCTGAATCTAATAATCTTCTGCCCTGATGTGGAGGCGGACGCTATACTATGTAAAGACAAATTTGTTGTTTTTGTGAACATCGCATGTATGATTTCACATTGTATATGTAGCACTTTGGGAGGTCTCCTATTGAATTTCTACACATTTAATATAGGATCATCATTAAACAGCTTCTGGACCTCCAAAAGCATACTACTAATGGCTGGCTGACACAACAGAGAAGATGCTCCTACCCAACATTTCTGGTTTGCTTTTGTACCAAGAGTTCAAGACATTTATATATGCTATAGGTATAACCAAATCCATACATCTGCAACGGGTTTTGATCCCCAACTTCTGCAACCCGTTATCTGCTCAATCGTACCATTTTTATACTTATACCACTTTCATTCTCTTGAGTTATATTAGGTGTTGTTGGGAAAAGGCATCTCAGCAGCGGAGACATGGCGCATGCTCACGGACGACCCGACCCCCCTCCCCCCATTTATCCTATTTTGTTATACTCGCCTTAGCCTCGTTGTGCAGGAATGATTAGACCACGCCGACCGGTGCGTCGCAGTACCTCCGATCGGCAGGCGGAGACACCGGGACGGCGACGAAGACCTTAGTCCCCCAAGCGGAGGCATCGGGCCGAGGACTGAGACCTCCGACCTCCGTCGGAGACACCGGCCCGGAGACGATGACCCCGGCCTCCGTCGGAGGTATCAAGTCGGAGACTTCAGGGCGGAGGTATCGGGATGATGGCGAGGGCCACCGACCGGCGCTGAGGCATCTAGCCCATGGAAGACGGCCCACCACAGCCCGGGAGCAAGGAGGACGTAGAATGCTTGGGAGGCCCAGGAGGAGCCCATGGGCCGCTGAGTACTCCAAAGGACGACCTTGCCCCTGCCAGCCCCACCTGGAAGGGTCGTAGGATTAGAGTTTCCCTGTTTCCCCTTTGGGGTTGTAATGTCTTTTTGTACTAGGGAGCTGGACTGGCTATAAAAGGAGCCCCCAGCCCCTGTTGTAAGGAAGGACTCCCTGGAGTGGAAGAGCTTCCCCTCTTCACACTCTATCATTGTAATTGTGATTACGATTGTATATAAAACCTGCTGAAACCGTGTTCCAACAGTTGGCGCCCACCCGTGTGTCTGGCCGAGGATATCACTCACAGATGCCAACAAGAAAACAAATAGTGGCCGCCGTCGCTCGACGAAAGCGTGCCGCCGCCGAGGCGGAGGCACTTGCGGAGGTATCTGAACCACCGCGAAGGGGCAGACCGCGGAGGTCCGCCCGAAGCACATATGCCTCCGAGCAGGCAACCGGAGGTGAAGAAAACGACGCTGATCACGGCGAAGATGAACCACCGCCGGCAAACCAGACCGGTGACCAACACCAGGAAGATGAGGTAAGTCGGCTGAGGGCCGAAATGGAACGCATGGAAGCAGAATGAGACAGGCTGAGAACAGAGCAAGCAGCTGCACACAGGGCGATGCACACCTCCCAGCAAGCAGAGGAAATAAGGCAGCAAATGGCAATATTGCAAGCTGAGATCCAGAGCATGCAACCCATAGCAATGCATCAAAACAACACCACGACAACCCCGCAACTCAGTCAGTACATGGCCGCAACACCCACTGGAGTCCCGGCAACAGAAATACCTCAGATCATGATCTACCAGAGGACGTTCGACCCGAAATCCCCACTGTCAGAAGGCATTCAGAAAGCACCATGGCCTCCGGGCTACAAGCCCATGGTCCTACCTAGGTACAATGGAAAAACAGATCCACGGCAGTTCTTGATGAGTTTTGAGGCAGCAGTAGCCTCCGCGGGAGGAAACGACAGTGTCCTAGCCAAATCCTTCGTCATCGCCGCGGGGGCGACGCACCGACATGGTACTCCATGCCGAAGCCCAGCACAATCTACTCATGGGAGAACCTGAGGGATAAGATAATAGCCAATTTCAAAGGTTTCTCAAGTGAGTCATTGTCATCGGCGGACTTGTTCAGCAACAAGCATGACAAGGGGGAGCCGCTAAGGGATTACTTCCAGAGATTCTTACACCTCAGGGCAAAGGCGCCAGATGTGCCGGATAGCGTCGCAATAGAGGCAGCAATCAAAGGTCTCCGCATCGGACCCTTCACAAGCCATTTAGCGAGGGAAAAGCCAGCCACTATGGAAAAATTGCATGAAGAATTCGAGAAATACTACAGATCAGACAACGATCTCCGGAAAAGACTGGATGAAGGCGAAGGCCGGAGCAAAAGGTATTCCGGCGAAACAAAGAATAGAGACAACGGTCCTATGACGACAGAATTCTCAAGCAAAGACAAGTCTTCAATGTGCAAAACGGCCGGCCTCGGCGTTCGGCGGACAAGGAGCCGGAAACGGTCAAGATACGAAGGCTCAGAACAATCAAAATTTCAACAAGAGCAAGTCAAAGAACTGGAATAAGAACCAGAAACCGAGAAGGCATTATTGTATTTTCCATGGGGAAGAGAAGGGGCATAGCACCAAGGAATGCCCAGAAATCAAAGAAACAATGGATCGGATGAAGAGCAAGCAACAGCCGCCTCCACCTGCTCAGGAACTAGCCAGACAAATGAATCACACCTTCACTCCGCAATGCCATCAGCAGTACAACCCAAGCTACCCAGGGTACACAAACAGCGCCTTCCCTCAGCAAAATGACGCACGACAATATTGCCCACCGTCCCTGCCAGCATGGCGGCCTGTGCAGTACCAAATGTCTCAGTACAGCAACCAAGCGCCCGTCAGAGCAGAGAGTGCGGTAACATACATCAACACTCGACCTCCACAGATATCTATGATAGAGACACCTCAGCAGTCACATCATCAGCAACAAAAGCAGTACGCGGCATTACCTCCGCCTCCGCAGCAAAGGCAATTTGAGGCCCTACCAGCACCTCCGCACAAGTCACCCGCCCCACCATGCCATGCCAAAGGCCGAACCTCCGATTGAGAATCGAGATGAACCCTCATTCTCGCTCGCCCACAATAGGAATGATACTACCGATAGTCGGAGGCTCAGCAATGGAGTTCGAAACAAAGAGACAGAAAAAAAGATCACCTCCGATTGGTGAATAATGTGGCCGTGCAGGGAGCACACCGAACAACAGAGTGGTCTAAGGCCCAAGTCAGTTTTTCAGAAGAGGACCTCCGATTGGCGAGTTACCCTCACACCGATGCGATGGTCATAAAAGCAAACGTTGCAGGATGGAAAATAAACAGAATACTAGTTGACTCTGGGAGTTCGGCAGACATCATCTTCGCAAGTGTGTTTGATCAAATGAAACTCAGCCGGTCTCAGCTACAACCACCTGATACACCTCTGATAGGATTCGGAGGTAGGAAGATACACGAGCTCGGAAAAATTTCCCTGCCCGTGTCCTTTCAAGATGGGGACAAGGCGAGAACAGAATACATCACCTTTGATGTAGTAGACATATACTACCCATACAATGCAATCCTAGGAAGAGGATTCGCAAACAAGTTCAATGTGGCAATCCACATGGGTTATCTTTGCATGAAGATGCCAAAGACTTTGCATGGAATCATCACGGTTCGAGGAAGCCGAAAGAAGCCGAAACATAGAGAGAGCAATATACAAAGCTCACAGGAACATAAACACAGTAGCATCAGATGAGCCACCAGATATGCCCGGGGGAAAAACGGACATGAAAGATCAGGAGGACACGATAACAGTGCCCCTCAACGAGGCAGTGCCAAACAGGAAGGTCACGATCGGAGCAAATCTATCAGAAGAAGAACGAAGAGAATTACTTAGCCTATTGTCCAAGAACAGAGATGTCTTTGCATGGTCAGCAGAAGACCTTAAGGGAATTGGGAGAGACATAATCGAGCACACTCTAGATTTGAATGAAAACGTGAAGCCAAGGAAGCAAAGACAAAGGAAAATGTTAGAGGAGCGAACTTTGGCCGCGAAGGCGGAGGTGCAGAGATTATTGGATGCCAATGTCATACGAGAGGTCAAATACTCAGAATGGCTAGCAAATGTGGTGCTTGTCCCAAAGAAGAATGGCAAAATGCGAATGTGCATCGACTTCACTGACCTGAACAAAGCATGCAAGAAAGACCCATTCCCGCTACCTAGAATAGACGCCTCGGTTGATAAGGCCGCCGGATGCAAAAGATTCTCTCTCCCGGACTTTTTTCGGGATATCATCGTCCGCTCGGGAAAGAAGATGAGGAAAAGACAAGTTTCACTATCCCAACCGGCACCTCTTTGCTTTGTGCGGATGCCCGAGGGCTCAAGAACGCAGGTCAACCTTCGCAAGAATGGTGCAAGCCGTACTACGGTCTCGGTTGCGAGAGAAACATCATAGCCTACGTAGATGACATTGCCGTAGTAAGCAAAGAGCCGGAGAACCATCTAGAAGATCTCAAGGAAACCTTTGCAAACCTTAGGGAGGCTGGATTAAAGCTAAACCCAGAAAAATGTGTCTTTGGAGTCAGCAAAGGAAAAATGTTGGGGTATGTCGTCGAACCCGAAGGCCTCAGGGCCAATCCAGACAAAACAAAAGCCGTCCTGGCCATGCCGGAACCGTCAAGCAAAAAAGAGGTCCAGCGACTCACAGGAAGAATCGCGGCCTTGAACAGGTTTATCTCCAAATCAGCCGAGCGCAGCCTCCCTTTCTTCATGGCACTCAAAGAAAACGAAAAATTCGAATGGGGACCGTGAGCAATCGAAGCTTTCGAACGGCTCAAGAAATACATGGCCGAGGACCTAATGGTGGCGGCCCGGATAGCGATGAGCCACTCCCGTTGTACGTATCGGCATCAACGGGGCGGTAAGTGCGGTACTTGTGCAAGAGAAACGGATAAACGGCTAGCGAGGTGCAAGAGCGCCGGTTTACTATGTGTCCGAGGCATTGCAAGGAGCAAAGCTGAACTACACGAGAGATTGAAAAAATAGCATACGCAAGTAATAACGGCATCAAGGAAGCTAAAGCATTACTTTCAGGACCACACCATTCTGATACCAACATCGCAGCCACTAGCTGAGATCCTGAACAACAAAGAAGCCTCAGGAAGAATAGACAAATGGGCTATAGAATTGTCTCAGTTCGAGATCAAGTTTGTCGCCAGAACAACAATCAAGTCGCAAACACTAGCGGATTTTCTTTCAGAATGGGTACCAGCAAATACCTCCGATTCAAAATCGGAGATATCCCACTGGACACTTTTCACGGATGGTGCCTGGGGAATCCAGGGAGCCGGGGCCTCCGCACATCAAGTTTCTCACCATCGAAATCGGGACAAAATATGCGGCTAGACTATGCTTCAAAACAACAAACAATACGGCAGAATATGAAGGTGTCATATTGGGGTTGACAAAAGCAAAGGCACTCGGAGCTACTCATGTTCTGGTAAACACAGATTCACAATTGGTAGCAGGACAGGTGGAAAAAGAGTACACCGCGAGGGAACCCGAACTCGCAAGATACCTAGAGGTCATGAGAGGCCTTGAGAAAAGGTTCAAGGGTTTCACCCTCAGGGATATCCCGAGGGGAGAAAATACAGAGGCTGATGAGTTAGCAAAGGCAGCAGCAAACAAACTTGACATGCCGGCAGCCACTTTCTACCAAGAGGTACATCAACCAGCCACGGCCAGGTTAAATAGAGCATTTGCGGAAGTGCTACTAATTCAATCAGAAGACTGGAGGCAAGCGATCATAGATCAAATCAATGGCAATCACGTGACCACAGATGAGGCCAGCGCGGTGAGGTTGGCAGCTCGAGCAAGGAGCTACACCGTAATAGAGGGACAGCTATTCAAAAAAGGCATAGTGCAGCCACTACTCAAATGCCTAAGCAATGAAGAAGGCCAGGAACTCCTACGCAGCATTCACGCAGGGATTTGTGGATCTCACATAGGCCCAAGAGCATTATCTGCAAAAGCTATTCGCCAAGGTTTTTACTGGCCGACTCACATAAAAGATGCCCTACGCATAGTGAAGACGTGCAGCGCTTGTCAAAATTTCTCAGCAAACCAAAGCAAACCAGGGGGAGACACAGCTCATCCCACCAACATGGCCTATGCAAAGATGGGGTATGGACCTCGTTGGGCCACTCCCACCAGCTCAGGGAGGCAGCAAGTATGCGGTCGTGGCGGTAGAATATTTTACAAGGTGGATTGAGGCCAAGCCACTATCGACCATCACTTCAGAAACAGTAAAAAAGTTTTTCTGGCAGAACATAGTGTGCAGATTCGGTGTTCCAAGAACCTTAACAGTAGACAATGGAAAGCAATTTGATTCTGACAAGTTCAAAGAGTTCTACAGAAGCATTGGTACTCAGCTGGCCTTTGCCTCAGTTTACCACCCAGAGAGTAACGGAGCTGTTGAGAGGTCCAACAGAATCATATTCTCAGCAATCTCAAAAACACTACACGGTCTGAGGAAAGGAAAATGGGTCGAGGAGTTGCCTAAGGTCGTGTGGTCTCACAACACCAACATCTCACGAGCCACCGGCTTCACACCCTTTAAGTTGCTGTATGGAGAAGAGGCTATGATGCCGGAAGAGTTAAAGAACCAAAGTCTCCGGGTCACAAAACAAGCACTAGCAGAAAATGAAGAGTACAGCAAAGAGATGATAGAGGCAGAGAGACTAGAAGCTGTAGACAACATAGTCAAATACCAAAACCAAACGAAAAAGTGGAGGGATGCCAAGGTGGTAATCAAAGACATCAAAGAAGGAGATTGGGTCCTCCGCCGGAAACCAAACGCACCAAACGCAGGAAAACTGCAGCCAAAGTGGGAAGGACCTTACCTAGCTCACCAAGCAGGAAGGAAAGGATCATTCCTCTTACAAGATGAGTACGGGAAAATATCAACCCACACCTGGAATGTGGACAACCTTAGAAAATACTACATCTAAAATGTAAGGAACCTCCGTAAAACTATAAGCGGAGGTATCCAGCAGTTCATTTTCATGTTTCTTTTCTTTCTCTTTAAACCGGATTGCACTCTTTTCCTCACGCGGGGACTCCTTATCGGAGGTGAGGTTTTTAACGAGGCAACTCCGTTGTAATCAACCTCTGCAATATATAAAGAGGACCCCGAGAAACACCGGAGAGTAGCTAAGTCGAAAGCAACTGGCAACGCAACTGCAATATTCGACGAGAGCTTTAGGCATCAAACGAGGTCACTTCAAACTTCGCCTTGATCGGCGGGCCTCAAAAAGATTTGTAAGCGACCTCCAAAGAGGTTGAAACCCCCTGGAAAAAGACCTGGTAAGTCAGGCACCAAGGGACCCACAAAGCCAAAAAAGGCTTGACCAAAAATCGGAAAAAGACCCAGCAGACAGCTAGGGCACCGATACTAGAAAAAGAGTCGCCCAGCCGACCAAGCACGCATCAAGCCTCCACAAAACTAGCGGAGGTACCTCAATCACATTTCACAAAAACTAAAACAGTCAAAGCATTTTAGTCAACATAAGCAAAAAAGGCCACCGAAAATAAAGAGGAGGTAACATGCCTGCTGTGCAAACCACTCCAGTCCGTTAATTTGCATACAAGTACAAAATTAAGGCTACAAGAATCACCAATGCCTTAGCTCTATGCAACCTAAGCTCAAGAGAAGGCATGCTATTTTCTACTATTACAATCAGCAAAGGAGCCTGCAAAAGAGCAAAGAGCGCTGCAATTCTCCATCGCCGAGGAAGGAAGGAGCCTCAGCACTGACGGGCTTCGGATGCTGGTACCCAGAATACAAACTGCCAACTGACACACTTCACACCAGCTCGCCCCGCTACAAAGCCAAGCGCTGCAGGACGATCTCTCAGAACAATGGACCAGGTGACAAGCACAGTTGTATTCGTAGCCGGATACCACTCCAGACCTCTCAGCAGAAGAGCGACACACCATTGTGATGTAGCCATTACGAATTCTTACTCAGTATCAGCCTCAAATGCATCTAACAAACAAAGCCGTACGCTCATGAAAATAAAATGTTGGCAACACTACACCAAATGACCAAGCATCATCAGAAACCACAAGACTTATATAGCCCCAGGAAGGAAGAAGGCACATAAATGCCTGTCCAGAATCATAAGAAGTAAACACCTTGATCTGCAATCCAGTGCATTAAAGGATCAAGCTCCGTATCATGGCCTTTAGTGGCAATCAAGCAAGTTTAACCACAACGTACCACCAGCAGCAATTGTTTTTGCACTTGAGCAATTATGAGAGCATATCGCGAGAAATTAAGCACAAAAATCCGCAGCATTCACTGAGAAGTGTACCAGAGAGATCAGAGATAATTAAGTCAACAAGCCATGCCAAGGCCTATAAAAGGGAAGCGGCCTCAACGTCCACCCCCAGCATCACACACAGCACAAGTCAAGAGAGGGGGAGATGGAGGTTGACGTATATTTACAACAGCTTCACAGTAGCACTAGAGAGACAGCGTAAGAATTCGTAAGCAAAGGGCCACATAGACCAAAATGTACACCACCCTTTTCTTCAGAGCATGCACTAGCGAGTCTTTCCTCAGGAAAGAAACTGGGCCAGGGGGGACACCGCGTAAGAATTCGTAACGTCCCCCCATCCCCAGCTAAAATTGCTAAACTAAGGCGTGGAATTTCACATGGAGGTGAGCCCGAGGATTGGTGGTACCTAGCGACAAGTTGAGAGTCCCCATTAGCAAGGGACCATGTCCAATTAGCTATAGTGGGAGAAAAGGCAGCGCTAAGATCCTAATCTCCATGCCTTAGCATGGAACCATGTAAGCCGAGAGCTAACTATTCAAAAGTGCAATAAAAGGTGCCTAAGTGAAAGTCTCCGAAATCTCATCAGAAACCTCCGAGTGAAGATCAAGCAAAACAAAAAGCACCGTGGCAACATGCGGAGGAAAGTTTCCAAGGCTACAGGCAAGCGAAGGCATTGCCTCCACGCCAACAAGCACAGCCAAAAATTTCAATACCTTAGTACCAAGGCAATGCAGGCCATTCGTAAAGACAGTAATAAATTGATCATCCAAAATTTTATTTCCAAAACCTTCGCATACAAAATAGAAACCTCCGAGTTACAATGCAGTACGCGCGACAAGTCTTAAGAAAAAGTTACAAGCAAACATGTACATTGCCTCAGGGAAAAACAAAAAGGTAAAAACGAAAAACAAAAATACCAAATTTAACAAGGACCCCGCCATGCTAACGACCCAACAAAGGTGTCACGCCTATCGTCCAGCTGAGCGCAGACAAACTCAAACATTTCATCAACGCTACGATGAGGAAACACTGACCGCCAGCAATCCCACAAAAAACCGCTAACATAAACACCATCGCGCATAAGGGTTGCAGGATCCACCTCCTGCACAGGCCCTAAATCGGAGACCTGCGCAGGAGGATTCACCCATAAGTACCATAGCATGCACAAAAGGAAGTTTATTTACAATACACGCACACCAGGCGCCACAGCAAAAGCAACAAGTGTTTTTACATTACGACAAAAAAAGACCCTAGTCTACCTCTTCTCCGCAGACATCGCGAGCCTCAGCGGTTTTCTCAGCATTAAGTGAAGGCTGGCCGGCGTCTTTGTCCTGCCCTTCTTGCAAGGTCTCCGCTGGCGGGCTCACACGAACCTCAGGGCGCGGCTGAGGCTCTGTCCACACCTCCGTTTCAGCTTGTGTCCCTGCCGGAGACGTGGTCACCTGAGGGACTTGCATGCCTCCGCTGCAACCTTGCTTGGAAGTTCCACCAAGGGTCGGAACACCTTTCACCACGAGCCTTACTGGTGTCCGACCTCCGGCAGCAGCCTTCAAACGCGCAAAACACAAACTTAAGAAAATAACCAATAGAAAAAATAGCAGAAATGGAAAATGAAGAAAAGGTTTACCTTTCGCATCGCATGAGCAGCAGCAACGGCCTCCGCCCTGCCAAAAGGCGCCCAGAAAGACTTCAGGAACCTCTGCACTGTCTTGCGGATCGGGCGGGAGGTCTCCCCAAGCTCTGACGGATCGGAGATCTTAGGAAAATCCACAATGCTGATATCGAGACCTCCGCGAATCAAGCTTTTCACTAACCCAGTAGCGGAGGTCCGTGCCGCAAAATCGGACACACCTCCGACGAATAGGGATAGCTTCGCCAGATTGGACTTGATCCAAGACATCAATCCACTGGCAGTGAAGTCAGCAGGGAGAGGAGAAGCAACGCCGCCGAATTCCTCAATTGCAGATAGATAAGCCTCGGCGATCTCCGCCCCAGCCACTCTGATGCCTTCGAGCTCCGCACCCAGCTTCTCTGCCTCATTCTTAAATGTCTCCGCAGTTTTCTCCATGGAGGTAAGTTGGGTGCGGAGGTTCTCAGACACCTCTGTTGCTTTCTTGGCACGTTCCACAGCAACGTCCTTGGCCTCATCGGCAGTTTTGAGTTTCAGCTCCAGGTCCTCGACCCTTTTCTTCAAGGCCTCCGACTGCTGCTGCGCCGCCTCCAAAGTAGAAACCTTAGCCGCAAGATCTGTCTTCTCGCGACCCAGGGTCTCAACCTCTCCCTTTAGGACCTCAATGGCCTGGTGTTGGTATTTTTAACGCACACAGATAAATCCGCAAGCGCACGGATACCGTTGTAGCTTTCACCCGGAGGGTTTTAAATATCGTATCCACAGGGAAACGTGTGTGGGTCGCCAAACAACTAGTTTATCTATGGGTAGCAATCAAGGTTTAAGATATGATGGGTAAAGAGGATTCCTATGGTAATGATCCTATGCAAGGCAAGGTTATGAAGCAATTGTCCTTCTAATGTTCACTTCGGGACGCCACTAGACGGAAAGCACCACAAAGGATAACTCTACCGACGCGACTACGGTCCTACTAATTTAAGAACCTACTCAATTCGGTGTGGACGGGGCTGTCACCTCCCGTAACTACCACACAACCGGAGAATAGGCGCAAACACAAACCGATGCTTAAGCACCACGCTTATGCTAACAATTACTACTCCAATTCGGAGCGCTAACAAGAACTAGAGCAATCATAAGAACTGTGAACCAATGAACAAAAGAGTAAAATAAATACTTGAATAAAGATCAATTACAGAAGTATCCGGATGCGAGGCTTGGAGAAGCCCGAATCCGCCGAGTACAAGCCCGAGGGGAGCACCGACATGCCGGCACCACCTCCAACTCTTCCCTCGCTCTCTATCTCTCTATTATGCTAAGACTAGATCCTAATGAGGACTAATCTTCTCTTGATGGCTAGGTTTAGCGAGGAGATCCATTCAAGGGACCCTCTCACTGATCCCGGCCGGAGCAAATGAAATTAGGGTTTAAGGGATGCCTCCTCCAGGGGCCGGGGGCCCCGCTATATAGCCCCTAGGATGCACCGCAGCCCTCGGATCAAACCGACCTAAACGGACGATTATTATTCATCCTCAAAGGCGGTGGAATAAGGATCCGCGAGGCTGACGCTGATTGGCTGAGGTGCCCAGTCGGCCGCCCAAGGGGGGGAGTCGGCCGACTCTCCACCGAGCCCGTTCGGGCTCCCGTTTGGTCCAGAGCCTTCTTAAACCTTCCAGATTACAGAATTTTCACCGGTTCCCGATTATCTCTATGTAAACCTGACATGTGGGCCTTCCTTGGGTGTTTTCAGCTGACACCCTGCAGAAACAGACATTCACCAAAACTCGTGGAATTCCGTTAGTGTAAGCCCTATATCTAGATGGTAATTATATTTAGGTCATTTTTCATGTCTAGTTGACGGTTAAAAATAGGAGTTATCTACCGTCAACAACTCCCCCAAGCTTACCCTTTGCTCGTCTCTGAGCAAAGATAAACTCAGTGATGGATCAGGAGTTGCTACAATGCTTTTACGCCTCAAAAGTACACATGCGTTCAAACAAGAACTCTCCTCCGGATTAGAGTGAACTATTCGACTCAAAACTTACTCATATTACCTTTCACCATGGGGCTTGTAGCCGTCACTTGGGTCTTGAGCGGTTGAAAGACGAACGGTCAAGTCAAGCGCTATGTTTCTCGCTCTTTGATCAACTATTATTCCGGAGTTTTTGCAAGATTTTCAAATAAAACTCAGAGATTCCATGTATGACCCTTTCAAGTCTCTCATTTGTGGTATTTTTGGATCCTCTCCAAGGCATGAGTAGTGTATGCCTTCTCTCTACTCTCAGAATATGTGGTATTTATGGAACTAAGGCATAATGGAAAGTGCCTTCTCTCTCTCACCCTACTTTCTAATAGGCTTATGTGGAGCTCATAGGTGGGGAGACACTCAAACTTACTTGCATATATTGCACAGTTAAACCATGGATCCAATAGGAACTAAAATAATAATAAAGTCATATGTGCATGTGAATGAGGGAATGGAATGGATGATAAGATGATGATGATAAGGAAATGATTATAGGGGTGATCACTTGGTGAACATCTACTTCTACACTTGCTCCTTTGGGGATAACATAACTCCTTTTATTTGGAAACTTTGAAGACCTTTGAAGAGGAGGACTTGGTTGCTTCTTTTTTTTTCTTTTACTTTCTTTTTTTTAGAGCAACCAATCCTCTGAAAATGAAACTTTAGCAACGGAGAGTGTATAACTTGAAATGATAATGACTGGAGCTTTTATGTAGGCAAATGGAACGGCGATGATTATTTCTAGATGTTCACCCCCAGGATAGAAGTAGAACCTTTTCTGGATGAAGTGAAATGAGTGGCGTATGTATTTTGTGGATGGATGGATGGATGGATGGATGCGTACTCCCATGGTAGGAGCAGCATAAGTGCGTATCTCCAGGGTAGAGACAGCACAATATGTGGGGGAATGCGTACTCCCAAGGTAAGAGCAGCATAGGTGTGTATCTCCAGGGTAGAGATAGCACATTATGTGGTGGATGTGGATCTATATGTAGGTGGTACCTCTAGGGACAGAAGTAGCACAGAATGAATGTAGTATTTATGAAATGGGTGCATGCTTCGAGGACGAAGTAGCATAGATCAACGGATGGAGAGCACATAGTATTGACTTTAACTCGCATGACGGTCCCTTATGGGTCCACAAAGCATAACCACACTCAATGCCTATAAAGACTACACTCAATGCCTACAATATGATCTATATAAATAGATGGGTTTTCCTAATCTAGTAAGCATGAATGTATGGGCTGTGGTAGGAAATTGAACTCGTCATACGAACTCATCATGCAGGAATTTAATATTTTCAAAGATAAATTCTCCGAACTCTAGTATCTCAAGGAACAAGATGGATAGCAGCTCAAAACCTTCCCATATCATACCCATCAACCACCTAGACTTAGATCAAGCATTCGCTACCCACAAGCTTCAGGTTCAGAGCAAATCTCAAATCTAAACAGTTGTGTCTAAAACTCGGGAGAGTTCAAGGTTGAAAACTAGGTACTTGAAAGGAACTACGGTAGAGCAACTATTCATCATTTCCATATAAGAGTTTATTCTAGGGGTTCATTTTAGCAAGACGAACTTTAGCACGGTTGATAAGTAGATAGATGAATGAAAAAAATAAGCTAGTGATACTTAGCTGGATACACGGAGGTGCTCTCCCCCAAGCCGAATGTTGACGTAGTCCGTTGATGTTGCCGACGGCGGTGAAGGTGTACTTGCTCTTCTTCCGGAGTGTCGGGGATGATGGTGTAAAGACAACACTATGATTGTTGAAGATAGCACTTCGGTAGGGGAGAGGACGTCCTTACGCCTATTTAGCTCTTCTTGATAACTCCCGCTCAATTCAAATAAACAACAAAACTCGTGGAACAGTTAAGGGTTAGTAAATTAAGCATTACTTGTCTAGAGAGTTGCCCATGATTTATGCGGGACTAAGCGGGATACCCTTTTTCTTTCTTTTAGTAACTTCAAATTCTATATAATTAATTATGTCCAATTCTTCTTCTCGGTGGTTGTGCATCAAAGAAAACTTTTAGACGTTGACCATTCACCTTGAAAAGTTTGCCTTCATCGTTTTGAAGAGTGACTGCTCCATGTGATGCCACTTCAATTACCTTGAATGGTCCTTCCCATTTACTTCGTAGCTTCCCATGTCCAAATAGCTTTACTCTAGAGTTGAATAGTAACACCTTGTCACCTGGTTTGAATTCCTTCTTCTTCAGTCTTTTGTCATGCCACCTCTTTGTCCTCTCTTTGTAGATCTTTGCATTATGATATGCTTTTTCTCGCCATTCTTCAAGCTCGAGAGAGTTGCATCTTTCTTTTCTCCCCAGTGCTTCAAAGTCCATGTTCCATCTCTTTATGGCCCAGTGTGCCTTGAATTCTAGTTCGACTGGCAAGTGGCATGTCTTCCCATAGACCAGTTGGTATGGTGACATTCCAAGAGGTGTTTTGTAGGCTGTTCTGTAAGCCCATAATGCTCCATGAAGCTTGTCCTTCCAAGCTGTCCCCATTTCGTTGACAGTCTTTTGCAGAATATTCTTGATTTGCTTGTTTGATGTTTCTACTTGCCCACTTGTTTGAGGATGGTATGGCGTCGCAACATTGTGACGGACCCCATGATTGTGTAAGAAGCGTTGAAACTTCCTATCAATGAAGTGAGAGCCTCCATCACTAATCACCATGCGTGGAACTCCAAAGCGTGGAAAGATGGTTTCGCAAACATCCTTTTGGCGTGATTGGAATCTGCGCTCGACATGGTAGAGCTTTAACCCACTTTGAAACATAGTCCACCGCCACTAAGATGTATTCGCACCGCTTGGACTTAGGAAATGGTCCCATGTAGTCTATTCCCCGGACATCAAAGAGTTCTACCTGGAGGTTATTGGTGAGTGGCATGGCATCTCGTGTATTTATGTTCCCATGCCTCGACATGCTCCACATCTCCGGATGAAATCTTTCGTGTCTTCATACATGGTTGGCCGAAAAATCCACATTGCCGTATTTTTGCATGAGTGCGGAATACCCCATAATGTCCTCCATATGGTGATGAATGGCATCTTTCAATGATCTTGATTCCTTCTTCGGTTGGTACACACCTCCCGAGTAGACCATCGGAGCGGACTCGGAAGAGGTACGGTTCATCCCATATGTGTTGACGACTCTCTTGGATGAGCTTCCGTTTGTTTTCCCCGGTGGTACATAACCCGCAACCATAAAATTGACAATATTTGCGTACCGGGGGTCGACGCTCGTGACCTTGTAGAGCATGTCATCTCGGAGGTAGTCGTTGATGGGCAAATCCTGTGGTTTTTCAAACCGCATCCTGGACAAGTGATCTCACTTTCTGAAATTTTCTACTCCCTTTCTATCTTTTATTTCTAAATCAAATTCTTGGAGTAACAAGATCCATCTTATAAGTCGTGGTTTAGCATCTTTCTTAGTGAGCGGGTATTTCAAAGCGGCATGATCGGTATGAACAATCACCTTAGCTCCTACTAAGTAAGATCTAAACTTGTCAACAAGAAAAACAACAGCCAGGAGCTCTTTTTCGCTTGTTGCATAATTAAGTTGAGGCCCCGACGAGTTTTACTAGCATAAGCAATTGCATGATGCTTTCTATCCTTTGTTTGACCCAAAACGCCCCCACAAAGATAATCACTAGCATCACACATGATTTCAAAAGGTAGCGACCAATCGGGGGTTGAATGATTGGTGCGAGAGATGAGTGCTTTCTTAAGAATATGAAAAGCATCTAAACACTCATCATCAAACTCAAAGGGAGCATCCTTGGCTAGCAAACTTGTAAGGGGTCTAGCAATATAAGAAAAGTCTTTTATAAAACGTCTATAGAACCCCGCATGGCCAAGAAAACTTCGTACCCCTTTGACATTTGTGGGAGGAGGCAACTTCTCTATTACTTCTATCTTTGCACGGTCTACCTCGATCCCACGTTCAGACACTAAGTGTCCAAGCACTATGCCTTCTCTAACCATGAAATGGCATTTTTCCCAATTAAGAACTAAGTGCTTTTCCACACATCTTTGCAAAACCTTGTCTAAGTTTTCTAAGCGAGTCATCAAAAGTTTTTCCATATATAGAAAAGTCATCCATGAAAACTTCCATGATCTTTTCTATCATATCTGAAAATATAGACATCATGCACCTTTGGAATGAAGGCGGCGCATTGCACGACCGAAAGACATCCTACGATAGGCAAAAGTTCCATAGGGACAAGTAAAAGTGGTTTTGCTTTGGTCATCGGGATGGATTGGGATTTGATGGTAACCAGTACCCATCAAGGAAACAAAAGAAAGAGTGCTTTACAAGCCGTTCCGGCATCTCATCGATGAAGGGTAACGGGAAGTGATCTTTCTTTGTTGCCTTATTAAGTTTTCGATAATCAATGCACATTCTCCATCCAAGTGACCGTTCGTTGTGGAATCAATTCATTTCTCTCATTTCTTACCACAGTCATACCCCTTTCTTGGGTACAACTTGTACCGGGCTTACCCACTCACTATGTGGTACAGATAGATTATCCTAGCTCGCAAGAGTTTCAAAACCTCTTTCTTAACAACCTCCCTCATCGCATTGTTGAGCCTTCGTTGGGGCTCCCTACAAGGTGTATAAGCTGGGTCTATTGGAATGATATGAGTGCAAAGGACTGGACTAACTCCTTTGAGGTCTTCGAGTGAGTAGCCAAAAGCGAACGATGCTTTTCTAAAACAATAAGGAGTCGGAAGGTCTCATATTCGAAAGTTTATCACTAATTATGACGGAGACTCCTTGTTGTCATTTAGGAAAGCGTATTTCAATCCCGAAGGAAGGGGTTTTAGCTCAATGGGGGACTTTGGAGGTTCCTGAGTTTCATCCAAGGGTAAAGGATCTCGTGGTTGTTCTACTTCCTCGATGAAATCTTTGGCGACTTCTTCGAGATCTTTGTCGGATGATTCTAGGAGAGACATCGCCATTATCTCTTCCACTGGTTCTTGCTCGGGATTTAGCTCTACCTTGGCATGGAGTGAATGAGTGATGGGAATGGAAAGGTTTAAGTTTTTCCCGAGATGTATATTTATACTCCCCTTTCTTCCTTCATGGACAAGTCTCTTTATTGGATGCCCAATTAAAAGGTCAAATTCCCTAGTATTGAAAATATAGAAACTAAGGTACAACTTGGTTTCATCTACTTTGATAGGGATGAGGTGGAAGATTCCTTCACTAGGAAGGATTTGGCCTGAGAGACTTTTTAGAAGCCTAGTCGTTGGGGTTAAATTCATGTCTTCAAAAAGTGTCTGTGCAAGAGACTCAGACATGATATTTACTCCTACAACTGGATTGTAAAGGCCATCGAAGGAGGTTTGGTGAATCTGACAACTAATAGAGGTAGAAGGAGAATCTAGACGAATGACTTCATGAGAAAGCTCGGATTCTCTCAACCATTCATTGCTTATGATTGTTGTCAACTCCTTCACGGTATCTTTAAGGAATTTATCTTCGGTTGGATCGAAAGGTGTTGGTTGGGTGCGAGATGGTGCCGAAGACTTCCTAATTGCGAGAATAATTCGAGGTGTTTCCATAATTCGAGAAAAGATCCTCCTCGAAATTAAACATGTCCTCCGAAAGTGGAATTTCTTCCTCCTTCGGCGGTTCGGGAACTTGGAGGATAGTTGAGGCTAGAAGTGGAGTAGCTAAAGGTTCGGGCTCAACTATCATAGGTTCTTCCTCGGGAGCTATCTCAACTATATCTTCTCGGGGATCATCGAAATGCTAGTGTATGGAGTGTTTTCAAGAATTTTTGTAAGGATTTCTCTCGCTTCACTAGCGAGAGATGCAAGAAAGAACCTCCGAGAGGATGTGTCAAGAATTTGTTTGGTTTCTCCACTAAGACCCACATAAAAGTGTTGCAAGAGCATTTGGTCTTGAATGGAAAGGTTAGGGCGGAATTGACTAGGTCATTAAAACGTGCCCAAGCCACACCAAGAGATTCTTTTTCTTTTTGTTTAAAAGTTAGAACCTCTCGTTCGAAGGTTAACAATAGAGAGGATGGGAAAGAAATGTAAGAAAAATCTAGAGCATAGAGTTCCCCGGTCTCCCCGCACACTCCCTACGGTTCGGAATACCGGTGTCTAGCTTTTCCCGTTAAAGAGAACGGAAATAGCTTCCACCTTAAGGTTTCATGTGACATGCCTTCAATTTGCAAGCATGCACAAATTAGCTCAAATTCCCGCATATGTGTGTATGGGTTTTCATCGTCTTCTCCGAGAATGAATGGTCCTTGACCATCTTTATCAAAGACGGACGCAAGTCATAGCCAGTGTGAGGATAGGTTTGGAAGATTCCGGTGGCTCTAGTTGTGCGCCGTGGGGAGCAGCATATTGATTGATAGGAGTGATATTATCCATGCTTGACAAGGTAAGATATAAGAACAAAAATGATTTGACGAATCACAAAGAACCGTTTCCCGGCAACGGCGCCGAGAAAGCTTGATGGTATTTTTAACGCACACGAGATAAATCCGCAAGCGCACGGATACCATTGTAGCTTTCACCCGGAGGGTTTTAAATATCGTATCCACGGGGAAACGTGTGTGGGTCGCCAAACAACTAGTTTATCTATGGGTAGCAATCAAGGTTTAAGATATGATGGGTAAAGAGGATTCCTATGGTAATGATCCTATGCAAGGCAAGGTTATGAAGCAATTGTCCTTCTAATGTTCACTTCGGGACGCCACTAGACGGAAAGCACCACAAAGGATAACTCTACCGACGCGACTACAGTCCTACTAATTTAAGAACCTACTCAATTCGGTGTGGACGGGCTGTCACCTCCCGTAACTACCACACAACCGAGAGAATAGGGCGCAAACACAGGGTAACCGATGCCCTAAGCACCACGCTTATGCTAACAATTACTACTCCAATTCGAGCGCTAACAAGAACTAGAGCAATCATAAGAACTGTGAACCAATGAACAAAAGAGTAAAATAAATACTTGAATAAAGATCAATTACCGAAGTATCCCGGATGCGAGGCTTGGAGAAGCCCGAATCCACCGAAGTACAAGCCCGAGGGGGAGCACCGACATGCCGGCACCACCTCCAACTCTTCCTCGCTCTCTATCTCTCTATTATGCTAAGACTAGATCCTATGAGGACTAATCTTCTCTTGATGGCTAGGTTTAGCGAGGAGATCCATTCAAGGGACCCCTCTCAGCTGATCCCGGCTGGAGCAAATGAAATTAGGGTTTAAGGGATGCCTCCTCCAGGGGCCAGGGGCCCTGCTTATATAGCCCCCTAGGATGCACCGCAGCCCTCGGATCAAACCGACCTAAACGGACGATTATTATTCATCCTCAAAGGCGGTGGAACAAGGATCCGCGAGGGCGACGCCGATTGGGTGAGGTGCCCGCCGGCCGCCCAAGGGGGAGTCGGCCGACTCTCCACCGAGCCCGTTCGGGCTCCCGTTTGGTCCGAGCCTTCTCAAACCTTCCGACGGAATTTTCACCGGTTCCCGATTATCTCTATGTAAACCCGACATGTGGGCCTTCCTTGGGTGTTTTCAACGACACCTACCGCGAAAACAGACATTCACCAAAACTCGTGGAATTCCGTTAGTGTAAGCCCTATATCTAGATGGTAATTATATTTAGGTCCTTTTTCATGTCTAGTTGACGGTTAAAAATAGGAGTTATCTACCGTCAACACCTGGGCGCGCTGAGCAAGTTCCACAACCCCCCGGTGCTCAATGGCGAAGGCCATATGGTGAGTCTACACCAAGAACACAGGGGTAAGAAACTACAAGAAGGAAAAGAGAAAAGGCGAAAGGCCAAAATATGCTCACCATGCAGTGGTGCTCCAGTTGAAGACGCAGAAGGCGTTCGAAGGGCAGCTCATCAAGATAGTTATCAACTTGGGCTGAGATCAAGACAAAAGAGAGACCAAAAAACAGAATGAAATGAGTATAAACCCAGAATAGCGGAAACATCCGGAGACGACAGTAATCTTTCGGCAAAAAACCTCCGTAATGTTCGAAAATATCATGAACATTCAAGCCCCACGCACCGAACGTCGCGGAGGCATCTGAGAAAACAAAGACATATAAACATATTTTTGTCAGCCAGTCGTACAACCAACGCGCCAACCAAAATAAGGCAAGAGTAAAAGGCTTACCTCCGGAAGCATGAGCGGCGGAAGTGGAACCTCCGCCCGGAGGCTGAGTCCGAGCACCCCGCGTTGGGAACACGCGTGCCAAATCAACGCCGGGCGGAGGCTTTATCCTCCCAGCAACCCCGGCTAGCTCAGCTACAAAATAAAAAGGTTAGAGGTCTTCTCAGACTCAACGTTAGAACAAATGTCCAAGAAAAACAACCAAGGCAGAAATTAACTTACGAAGAGAAAGCCCGATCACCAGACCCTTGTTCCCAGAAGCGGAGGCCCGCCCTTCGCCGGAGGCCTGCCCGGCAGCGGCCATGTCAGCAACGAATTCAGCATAAGATGTGCTTCTCGACAGCTTATGGCCAGGACTCCCAACAAAATCGTCATCGGAGATTTCGTCGGGTATATCACGAACCTGGTGAGCCGGAGAGAGTGACGCCTCAGCATCTTCGGCCTCCTCGTCCTCCCTCGCTTCTTCCTCGCTTTCACCAGCCTCGCCGTCTTCAGAGCTAGACAGCTCGGCAAAGGCGCTAGGGAAGGGATGGACCGACACCTCCGGCGACGGAGCCCGCGCAGCAGCAGAAGGTTGAGGAACCAACTCTGTCTCCGCCGTAGGCAAGGGCTTAGCGGACGCCCCCGCCTCCTTGGCGACCTCTTCTTCCCCGTCGTCACCCTGGTAGCCAGCCTCAGATTCATTTGGAGATGCAGATGCGGAGGCTTCAGCAGCCTCCGGCTCGGAGGTCCTCTCCTTCTTGGAAGGCCCGCGGCCAACGCATGAGCGTTTCCTCTTTTTTGACGCCTCCGCCTTGACCGTAGCAACGGCGGAGGCATTCTTCAAGGCCTTTGACTCAATCCTCCGGAGCACCTTGCCGGGGACAGGCCGGGACGAATAAGGGATCTGAAGCTCCTCAAAAACGCGGTTCAGACGCGGCATGATGCCGGTCTCCGCCTTCCGAGCAAGGTACTCACGCTCGGAGACCTCCCCGATAAGTTCCACGACCTTCCTCTCGATACGATTCACGAAATTTGTCCCAGTCTCCCCTCGAGGCAAACTGAGACCAAAGATAGGGCACGGTATGCCCGCAGCCTCTCCGAAAACCGGCAATTCCTTCCAGACAATCTCAAACTTGGGCCTTTCCTTAGCCAGAGGCCAGCAGCCGGAGGCCACTATCTCCTCCAGAAGGTCGCGACCTCCGGAGTACTTGCAGGCCAGCGCGAAGGCCTTCCGGCAGGACTTCTCGCGAGCGGCAGCTGCAGCGGAGGACGCAGGCAGAGGCTTCAAATTGGTGTGCGGCTTCATCTCCGTCATAGCGGAGGCCAGGGGGTACCTCACAATCTTATTGCCGTCGTCATCCTCCCCGGTGACACCAATGGTCTGCACGTAGAACCAATACTCCATCCAATCGGCCGGCTCCCACTTGCCCTTCTGACACCAAGAGATCTCCAAACGCTCCTCCTGAAACCTCTTCGCCATAAAAGTACAGGCACCAAACTGAGCCATTATTTTCTCCTCGCCAAACGACCGTGGTTGCTTCTGCAGCTCATAGTGCCTCACAAAAGCGTTGGCATCAGTCTCTCCGCCATACGACTCCACCGCCCAGACAAACTTGCTAAGGTTCAAGAAGGCATGAGGCGTAAGGTGGTGAATTTGAGCATTGAACTCCCCCAGAACTTTCCTCAGAAAAGGATGGGCCGGCAGTCGAAGGCCGCAAGTAAAGAAGTCCCTGAAAACGATCGCATACCCCCGGGCGGGGGTCGGCTCAGTCTCTGATCCCGGGAGCTTGGCACGGCCAACCGGAATAACGCCTTGCTGCTCAAGGTCGTCGATCATCGCCTTGGTCATCTTGCTGGGACCAAAGTCGTAGGTAATGGCTGCCATACCTCTGGGGCTGTGCGAAGGGATGAGGTCGTCGACGGAGGCCTCGACATCGGAAAGAGACTCTCCCAGGTCCCTGGCCTTCGCAGCAACAAGCATACACTTCTCAAAGAGATCTAGCCAATCTCCGACCTTCACTTTCTGAAACCGGGAATAAGGACCGGTGTAGCGGTGGCGGAGGCAGGCGCGGCGCAGCGGAGGTGCCACGATCGAAATCAGAGGCAACAAGCGAGTGCGGAGGTGACGCGAGAAATGGTGGAGAAAACTACAGCGCGAGAATTACGGCGCGGGATAAAAAACTCTCACCTACCCCCTCCCCTTTTATAGTGGCCGGGCGGCGGGTCCGAGAAGGAACCGCCCCTCCACCACAACGGTCATATATCGTACGGTCAGAAATCAACAGCCTCAGATCCAACGGACGGGAAAAGACCCTCAGCAAACCGAAGAAAAACCGGGGTCCACCAAAGACGTGCCAGGGGGGCCATGGTCTCCGCTGATCAAGCCAAGAATTGATGGCCAGGGCCCGCCTCCGCTGGACCTAACCCTCAAAGGGGGAATGTTGGGAAAAGGCATCTCAGCAGCGGAGACATGGCGCATGCTCACGGACGACCCCCCCCCCCCATTTATCCTATTTTGTTATACTCGCCTTAGCCTGTTGTGCAGGAATGATTGGAGACCACGCCGACCGGTGCGTTGCAGTACCTCCGATCGGCAGGCGGAGACACCGGGACGGCGACGAAGACCTTAGTCCCCCAAGCGGAGGCATCGGGCCGGGGACTGAGACCTCCGGCCTCCGTCGGAGACACCGGCCCGGAGACGATGACCCCGGCCTCCGTCGGAGGTATCAAGTCAGAGACTTCAGGGCGGAGGTATCGGGATGATGGCGAGGGCCACCGACCGGCGCTGAGGCATCTGGCCCATGGAAGACGGCCCACCACAGCCCGGGAGCAAGGAGGACGTAGAACGCTTAGGAGGCCCAGGAGGAGCCCATGGGCCGCTGAGTACTCCAAAGGACGACCTTGCCCCTGCCAGCCCCACCTGGAAGGGTCGTAGGATTAGGGTTTCCCTGTTTCCCCTTTTGGGTTGTAATGTCTTTTTGTACTAGGGAGCTGGACTGGCTATAAAAGGAGCCCCCAGCCCCTGTTGTAAGGAAGGACTCCCTGGAGTGGAAGAGCTTCCCCTCTTCACACTCTAGCATTGTAATTGTGATTACGATTGTATATAAAACCTGCTGGAACCGTGTTCCAACAGGTGTGTCTATGTGATACATAGGAATTTTTGCTATATATATATATTAAATATGTGTACCGTGCTCAATCCATGATTTATTCTATATTCTATATATTTTTCTAAAATTGAACCGTTCCTTTCCATTTCATTTTTCTAATATGACAAAGCTGTAAAATCAAGGTATGTTGAGAATATTTACCATTGATTTATCTGCAGAAGTACATACCCTTGTTTTGATTGGAAAAAGAAGCCAATTGCTCGCTTGTGGGTGGAGTAATCTGAATTCTAAATCTCACGTAAATTAACTGGATTACATAAATTGGGTTCGAAAACAAACACCCCCCCCCCCCACTAGAACCGGTGACCTTGATGTTGAAATGACTTGCATTGTTTGAGGGGGAAATGACATAGTATTTTGTTTTGAAACGACATACTGTATATAGTATTCCGGTTGTTACCATTTCAAGAAACAGTGTCTTCTTCTTGGTGCGACACATTTTTGTCAGTTTCAAGTTCATTTTTCTCCTTTTCTCAAATTCTTATTACTGATGATAATTTCTGATAGTTTTAATCATAATGTCTTTAATTGGCGTGCAGGTAGCAGGTTGCAACATCGGCTACAGAAATTAAAAAATGCTGATGGATCATGTTTGTAATGGGAAGGGTGAAGCTAAAATGTGATGGATCCTACAAGCAATCTGAAAGAACAGGGGGCTGGGGTTTTGCCATTAGAGGAGTGATTAGCTAGGGCTATGGAGTTCTGGTAGAGGCCTTTTATGCTAAGATTTGTGCAAGTCTGCACGATGTGCAGATAGCTGCTGATTTGGGGGTGCAGAGTGATCTTGGCAACTGTTGCTGCAATGGTGGTGCAAGTCGTGACCTCTTAGGATTTTGATCGATCATCGGTGAGCGGCCTTATTTGGGAGTTCAATAATCTTTTACCCAGTAATTGGTTGCTTTTGAGATTTTTTCATGACCTTTGTTCTTATAATCTGGTAGCCTATAACTTAGCTGCTCTTGGAGCAGGTTTCAGTCAGTATACTGATCCAGTGTTGGACAGTATTTTGTTTTGTATTGGGTCGCTTATAGCCAAAGATTTAGCATTGTTTTATGATTAATGGAGATATCTTCCATGTTTTTTTTAAAAAAAATGATAGCTACAACAAGAAATAAGATACCACTATTAATACCATATGTTTGTGAATTTGTGTTTCTTTCATTGGTTGATTTAAATTTTTTCTTTAATGATTTTTTAGATGCCACCGTAGCGTTAGCACGGGCACTATACTAGTGCACAACAGTGCGTGTGATTAGCTTTGGAATGCACACTGACCTGCGCCTTCCTTCAAGTCTGCTAGGGTCTTCCTACTTGCCTCTGGCCGGCGGCTCCCTCAACCCCGTCCTCCTTCTCGTCCTCGCCCCCCACCACTCTCCATGGCCTCACCGTAGGTGGTAGGCCTCGCCGGAGCTCCTGCCGGCCACACACGATAACCTCCTCCTTCCCCTCACCCCTCCCATTGGCCATGGATGCCCCCGCCCGAGGGTCTCTCCTTTAGAATTTAGGCATTATTTTGCCCTTTGCATGGAAAAAACTAGTCTAGAAACACTAATGGCATTATTTTGCCCTTCTGTTTATGATGTGTTAGTGTGTGTTTGTACTTTTCATTCAATCCAGTCGTTCCACCGGTGCTGAAAATTTGTTCAACATAATTTTGAAAATATATAAATTAATTTAATTACTTTGAACTGTGTTTTCTTAAAGAAAACCTAATTACCTTATATTTTGGAAACCAACCTATTTGGAACTTCAATAGAATCTATTTTTCAGCTAGCGTTCGAAAAAAAATCCACTTGAATTCAAAACTATTAATTCAACAAACAAAATATGTTTGAAAACCTCTACTTAATATTCATAGCATTTCGTTGTCAATTAAAATAAATGGTTACACTATTGTTGCATGTAATACCTTGTTATCTAGAAAAGAAAGATGATGAGAGCAGGAGACGAAATGCTGGACACTGGTCTACTAATTTGTTCTGCAACACCTCATTCACAACGGTAGTTCCTAATTATTCACAAAAAAGAAAGGGCAAATTGTGCAATTGCCCCTATTTTAAAGTCTAATTGCTTGTTTGCCCCTATTTTTTAAATTTTGCACGTTTGCCCCTGTTTTTTTTAAAAGAAGGCTTCAATTGCCCCTAATCCGTGAAATGGGCTTAACGGTGTTAACTGAAGGCCGAAAAGACCAAAATGCCCTCAACGCTAAAGAAATCAATTTACTTCACAGCGGTGCGGTGCGGCGCAGCATATGATGCAGGCAGGCGCCGCCGCCACTAAGACTACCTGCACTCATCAACCTCTATATTCATTCCTCAAAAGGAATATTCTGTCCTGGTCAGCCAGATTCTTTACTCTATACCATTTTCTTCCGCACTTATCAATCCTTTACAGTTTACTCAATACCAAGTGGGGCCCGCATGTCAGTTTATTTTTCTTTTTTTTCTCTCACCTTCCCTTCCTCCCTCTCCATTCTCTCTCCTCTATCCACTTCTTCCCAGGCGAGAGGACAAGAAGCGCTCCATGGCTGCGAGCTCACCGGTGGCCTGCCTCGCGGGCGGGCGCGCCAGCGGCCAGCCTCGCGGGCGCGCTCCATGGCCGCGCGCTCGCCGGCGGCCTACCTCGCGGGCGCGCCGGCGGCCTCTCCATGGCCGCGAGCTCGGCATATGAGGATGGCCCGGCGCGCGCCGCCGGATGAGGATGGGGCGGCTCGCCGGAGAAGGAGCCGCCGCTCGCGATGCCTGGTCCCTGCCGCTGCCGCTCGCGGACCAGAGGACGGACGCGTCGGGGCCACGCGCGGCAGAGCAGCGGCAGGCCAGCGGATCCTATTTCCCACGCTCCTCTTCTCGCCGTCGGTGGGCTACTCCTCCCCTGATCCATCCTTATCGCCGCCGGTGGGATCGTCCTCCGCGGCGCCTCCCCGTCCATGGCGCTTCCCCGTCCGCGCCTGCTCCGTGTCCGCGCGAGGGCTCTTCTCCGACACGACGGGCGGCCATGACGAGCGCGCCCCCTCTTCTCCGGCGCGGTGGGCCTCGCCCTCCCACTATGGCGCGACAAACGGCGGCACGCGCGGCCCCCTCGCTGCTCCCTCCGGCGCGGACTCCAGCGGCGCGCGCGGGCCATGTTCTCGGCGGGGCTAAGCGACGACGACAAGGCGCGGGCGGCGCTGCACGACGCCGCGAGCTCTGTCGCGCGTCGTCCCTGCTGACCCCACCCATGGCTGGCCCGCGCCCGCGCGCTTGAGCGGGGAGGCGCGGCCATGGCGGGAGAGCCATGAAGCGGAGGAGAGCTCCCGGAGGCGTGGCCATGGCGGCTCCCTCCTTCGTCCTCGAGCTCCATGGCGGCGCTAGGCGAGCCGGGGTCCCGGTGCGTCGAGTGGTAGCGGCGGAGGATGGCCTAGCGCGAGCGGAGCCCCGACCGGCGTGCGCGGCCTCCCCGGCTCCGCGGGCGGGCGAGCAGCGGGCAAGCGTCCATGACGGGCATCGAGCGAGCCCCGTCCTTCTCTCTCCTCCCTGGGGCCCGCGGTGGCCTTTGCGGTTCACAAAGTACTGAAGCCACAGACACCGGTTGCTGCGTCGTCCGCAACTATTGCGTTCCTGGTTGCGTTCCGCGCTGCAACATATTCCTTACGCAAAAGGCTTTTGCGTAACTGGTTGAGTTCCCCAGTGCGGGTAGTCTAAGATCCAGTTCCCAGTGCGGGTAGTCTAAGATCCATGACGGCCTGTGGCCTGGAAAACGTAAGAATTTTCTGCAGTTCAGCTGGAGGACTACTACTACCAAGAAGCAATACAGTATTCTTTGCAAGTGCTTTTCTGGAATCAACAGATAATTTGATTATCCTATGCGGCTATACCCAACCAAAAAGAGAGAAGTGGAGATGAGATGAGATCGGAATAGGACTTTCTCCAGCTTGCCCACGCATGACCACAAACGGTCAAGGCGGCCGTGGACCCAATCCCAAGCCCGAGCACCATCCCGCTTTGCATCTGCTTGACAACGCGCCGGTGGTCGGCCGTGTCACTGGCCTGCCGCGCCGCCCGCCACCCACTCGCAACCGGCCGGCCACGCTGCAGGTCTGCCGCGTCATTGGTCTGTAGCCGCCAGCCGCGCTGCTCGCTGGATGCGCCGCCTAGCCGCCGCCCCGCCGCGCTGCCCGCTCGCTGCGTCGCGTCGTCGGCCTGTCGAGCCCGTGCAGCCGGCCCGCAGCGCCGCCCTGCGCTCAAAGCACCGCGCCGCCAGCCCCAGCGCGCAGCCTGCTCCCTCTCAGTCAGGGGAAAGAGGAGTTGAGGAGGCCGTGTGTTTTGGATAAGGACCGAGAGTTCACTTGAGGATAAGGGTAGTGTGGTCTTTTTTCTTTTTTCCTATTTATCAAATATTTTTTGGGGGCCTTAATTTTTGTCCACCTGACGGAAGTGCAAAACAGGGGCAAACGGTGTGTTAGGTTTCAAAAAGTAAGGGCAAACATGCAAAGTTTAAAAAATGAAGGCAAATGAGCAATTGAGTCTCAGAATAGGGACAGTTGCACAATTGTTAAAAAAAGAAAACGCGTAGTTCCTACTTCTTATAGTGCATATTCATCAGTTCTTGATTTTTTTTTTTTTTGATAAATAGATGGTGTGGTGATCCTCAACTGCTTTATTAAACAAATTTTAGAGTTTTACAGAAAGAAAAGGTAGAAAACCAAAAAGAAAACAAATAAAATGAAGATGTATGTCCATTCGTGCAGAAGCAGAAACTCGTAGCTGTTAGCTCTCTTTTTGTAAGAGCGAGCGCGGTCCTCGGCTGCTTTTGAAGATGGACTCAACAACGTGTGTATTGGTTGTGCGCGTTGAAATGGTCCAAGAGTGCTCGTTCATGGAGATATCCAATTAGTAGTGCTACGCTACGATACGATTGTAATAACATCTCCAATAGTTCCAAAACAATAATTAATAAGTCAATGAGTTCATGAAACATGCAAGATACTCAAATGACTCTTCAAACGTTAATTTCAAGAGCACACTTTTTATTAAAAAGATTTTTGGAGATGCTCTTAGACCTTTTTAAACTATATCTACATATCCTATAAAGATAAAAGCTCCACGCGGGCGGCTCGGGCGGAAACCCTAGCCGCCTCGCCGCCCGCTCTCCCCTCCGCTCCCTTCCCGCCGTGCCGCCGCCGAAGCAGGCCGCCGGCAAGGCCAGCGCGGCCGGCCAGGATGGCGGCGGCGGGGCCCTCGCAAGTTGATGGTGGTGGCGGCGAGGCTCCTCGCAATCGGCGCAGGAGGTCCTCGACCGGAGGGCGCCGTCCCACCCGAGTCGTGTGGGGCTCGGCGGGGACGCTGTGGTGGCGCTGGCCACGGGCTGGAAGTGCCGGCGCGCCAGGTACAGAGACGGTGTGCGGAGGTGCGGCAGAGGAGGAGTTGGTCGCATGCCCGGCCCTCTCCTTCCTCTTCCCTCCTCCTGCTTGATCCTTCGGCAGCGATGACGTCGGCAGTGGCGGCGCGCCGGGGATGGAATGGGTGGTGGTCGGCGGCGGAGCTGTGACCTGTATGGCCGGATCTGGCCCCTTCCTCCCCTGATCTGATTCGCGAGCGGTGTGTCTTCGTCAACGGCGGTGAAGGGGCTCCTTCTTTTTTGGCACAACGGGTGACCCTCTATTTGGTGCAGGAGGAGTCCCTCCGTCACACGAAAACACAGATGCCAAGTCTGGATTACGCTGGCATAAATGCCAAGGGTGACCCTCTATTTTTGCCAACTCGCAAAATATGCCAAACCGTTGGAGATACATTTTTAAGCTTTTTTTAAAAAAAAAACAAAAATGTCAAACTCAAATGCAAAACCGTTGGAGTTACTCATGTTGAAGAATTAAGGATCAAAGCATTCATTCAAATCCGCGGACATTTGTGGCAAACCGATGACACGAAGAGGCAACGGTGCTATGTGTAACTGATCTCTCCACCAAGTTGGTTTATTCTATATATAATTAAATAAAAGAAAATTCTACTTCGTACACGCGGCAACGCGTAAGGAATCCTCCTAGTAAACGATAAAGATGAAAACCGATTCTACTTTATAAATCCTTGGCATAATATGCTAGAGTAAAAGATGTGTGTTTGCATGTGAAAACATATGTATTATGTGATTAGGATGGACAGAGCAAACCATGGCACAGAATTAGTACCATGCACGTCTAACAGCATATGATTTGTAATTTATGGACAATGATTTGTTCCTTTTTTTTTGAGTTGTGAGTTTTTTTTATCTAAAAAACGAACCACTAGAAAGGAGGCGGAGAGAAAAATTTGGAGTTTCTCCCAGATCCAAATTGGGCTGAAGTTTCCAAAGCCCAGCTGAAAACCTTGTTCCGGCCTTGGCCACGGCCACCTCGTACGCATCGCCTCCCCTGCTCTCTCTGCTTCGACTTCAAAACAGCACGCGCTTCCGCCCCCTTCCCCGCCGATGGAACCCGCAGCCATGTCGAGATCCGCGTGCTCTATCGTCTCGCCGGCTTCCCTGTCGGCCGCCCCGCTTCCCCCCGCGCGCCTCGCCGTCGTGCCCCGCCGCCGCGCGCCTGCTCTCGCTGCGCCCTCCGGCAGCGGAAACAGGCCGCTCGTCGAGCTGCGCGCCGCCGCGGCCGGAGACAAGGCCGAGGCCGAGACGCCCATAGAGAAAAGTCAGTGGCTCTACTTCCGCTTCGCTTAGTATTTGTGTGTTTGCTGCTGCTTTTCGGACATGTTTAATACTGATGCGTGTGCTTACTGGGGCGGTGTGATCCCCTTTCAGGGTTCACTGCCTTCCCAACTGTCATGGACATCAACCAGATCCGTGACATCCTGCCACATAGGTGAGTCAACTATTGTGGGTGGGTATTTGTTCATTTGCTCCTAGATTTTGCGCTGTGGCTTACTATCTGCCTAGATTTTCTCAGCAGATGTCTGAAAATGTGCGAAATGTAGGTAGAAAACTTCTTAATTGAAGTTTTAGGGCTTTGTCAGTAAAAATGCATGACTTTTCAGGCTGTTAGTTTTTGTAGCCTAGGAATAAAATTCTGATCATGTGATTTGCTTTTATATTGCAACAACCTTCCTACCTATGAAGCTGACTATTTGTCTGACTTCCCTCCTCTGATGGTTCACATCTTGTCTAACTTGTTCCCTACAGTGGTTTCCTGTTATTTTGATTTGAGTTAGTGTCTTTACCAGCCATGCGGATTGTGAAAATGAAATAAATAAGTAACTCTGCACCACTATCATAAAAAAGAGAATCATTAAAATTTCTTAAACAATAGTTATGTGGCTGACTACGACCAAATGGCACCCTTTCTGCATCGGTTGTAAGTGTGCTCTTGACCAATGCTCTAGAGAAAACCGATCAGAGTTGTGTTTGTGCATATGGAAATGTTCAAGTTAGCCTGGCTACTGCAAATTACAAGCCTTCTAAGTTTCTTTTTATTTCACAGTCAATGCCATTAAATTTGGGCTAACCATGTATATATTTAGTGATACAGAATTGGTGCAACTCGATTTTTTTTATTTCAAACTTTGTTCTTATGGTCATGATTTTTTTTAACTAGTAAATTTATCAGACAAGAGATATTTGTAGTCAAGTTTCAATTTGGAAGACCATGCCAAATCACACCTTTTTTTTTACGAGGGTGCCAAATCACACCTTGTAAAATTGAATATACTCTGTGCTTTTTTTGTGTATTTCCTAGCCATACTGATGTGGCTTCATAGGTGAGTAGTCAGATCCTAGTTGGTTGCCATAGTTTCAATTTCAAATAAATGGAGTCTTGTCATGATTATGTACTAAACTTATTTACTAACTCCCTCTAATCTAGTCATAGAACTCTAAGTAATCTTGTTACCATATCACAAAAGCAAAGGAAATCATACAGGATCCTTTTTATCACGTATCAGCCACCACCACCAATTTATGTTTTTGCAAGTAGTGAAAATACTCAACTTCCAGTTTTTTTGGTGTTTATGTGCCTATTCTTTGTTGATATGCATGTAGGTTCCCGTTCCTTCTGGTTGACAGAGTTATTGATTACAAACCAGGAGAATATGCTGTTGCAATCAAGAATGTGACGATAAATGATAACTTCTTTCCAGGGCATTTCCCTGAAAGACCCATAATGCCTGGTGTTCTCATGGTTGAGGTATATAATATTCTGCTCTAATGTTCTTGTTAGTTTCCCTTTTTTCATACCTACTTTGCCTACTGAGATGCAATTGTTTCATCATTATTGACATGTAGATTAAGTTTATGTTGCATCAACATACATATTTCTGAAACTATACTGATTGAAATCTTAGAGTGACACTGTTTTTCTAATTCAGAACAAATTTAGTTGAATTCATAATACGTATGTGTACTATGAATTGATGAATGCTAGACAATTAGTGCTGGCTTGTCATTCAGTGACTATTCCAGCATTTTCACGCCTTTGTAAAGGTGAAGTTACTGATGTCAATCAAACATATAGTTTCAGATTGTTGCATAATGAATAAACTGATGAAGATAATCAACTGCAATACTTGTAAGGGATCAGTGTGACTCAGGTCTTTGTGTTTACATATAAGATGTAAGCTAAGGTAGCAAGTGTGGTCAATTCTGCTGCTTGATGCATTTTGGAATAACAATAGCATAGAAGGTCCAATATTTGTTATACAAGTTTATGTATGCATCCGTTCTGCTCTGCGTTTCTTCTGAAGACATTACAGCTGCTTATTGTCTCAAATAAACAGCTTTCTGATTAACTGGTATGAGACAATTGTTTACCATGATTTGTAGGCAATGGCCCAGGTTGGAGGAATAGTGATGTTGCAACCCGAAGTAGGTGGATCTCGAGAGAACTTCTTTTTTGCGGGGATTGATAAAGTGAGGTTTCGGAAGCCTGTGATTGCTGGAGACACATTGATCATGAGAATGACTCTCATCAAGCTGCAGAAGAGATTCGGCATTGCAAAGATGGAAGGGAAAGCTTACGTTGGTGACGACCTAGTATGCGAAGGAGAGTTCTTGATGGCTACTGGGTCAGAGTGAAGGCAGGAGACACATCAATGCTGGGTGAAGGCAGGAGACCTAGTATTGCAGTTTTTAGTGTGAAATCATCTTTCCAGCTTAAGCTTGAACTGTGTCTGTAGTAGAGAATGTATTGCCTTTGCCTTCTAGTCTTGGTCTGAGTGCCCTAAGATCAAAATCGGACATGGTAAACAAATTTTGTTATCAAGAAATATGAATAACAGGGCTCTAAGGTTACAACTACTGTCAACAGAACAAATAGAAACTCATTCCTTGCCCTTGCCGTTGTGCGAGATTAAGGCATCTTTGGAAGGCATGAAACTTTTTTCCCCTTGTTTCCTGTGTTTTTTCCTTTGAAAATAAATTGATTCTGTGAAATTAATGTGTTCCAAAGGGGTCCTAAACAGAGGGGGCGAAACCACACATGAGCTGAACATAACACAGCGAGATCTGCCTCAGTATAATTCATCCCATCTGGAAAGGAAAATAAGTTTCTTCTTGCTAAGATCAAAATATTTATCTGCAAGGTAGAAAGATGAAAGTGATTGATGGTAGGAAAACTTTATTTTGGAAAGATTGTTGGTTGTATAACAAACCCTTATGTGTGCTATATCATGATCTTTTTGAACTATGTGTGAATCAAAATATCTATGTAGCTCAAGTGATAGAAAATCCAAATGATGTTCAGTTCACCAAATGGCTGGTAGACCACTGGTTGATTGATTGGAACAACATTGTTAATGACTTAGCAAATGTGCAATTAAGTGATGGAACTGATAAGGTAACCTGGTCTATAGGAAAGAAAAAGATCTTTTCTGTGAAATCAGTATACAATAGCTTAACTAAATCTGAGGAAGGGATCTATTATAGCAAAATCTGGAAAGGAAAAGTGCCAACCAAAATCAAAATTTTCTTATGGATGCTAATCAATAATGTTGTTTTAACTAAGGACAATATGGTTAAGAGGAATTGGACTGGAGATGCCAGGTGTTATTTCTGTAATCAACTTGAAACAACTGATCATCTTTTTTTCCGATGTTCTGTTGCAAAAGCGGTGTGGGCTATCATAGAAAATAGCATTGGTGCTAATAATGTTCCTGTGACTCTAAATCAATGTTGGCCCTGGTTAGAGCTCTGGCTTAAACAGGGTGAAAATTTTCATATACTAGGGATAGCTGTTATGTGTTGGGCAATCTGGAAAGTAGGAACAAAGTATGCTTTGATAATCTTATCATGAAAGACTCGGCTTATATAGTCTGCTACTGTTGTATGCTTATGCGATACTGGGCAGATTTGTACACAGGAGGAGATAAGGAGCAACTTCAGAAAGGCATTGAAGACCTACTGCAGGTAGCGGTGAAGCTGGTGAAGAAGAAGAAAAGTCCTGAAGCTAAACGTCTGAAGGATGGCGACAACTGAAGAAGCGCGCTGGATGGAAGCTGATGCGAAGAAGCCTGATTAAGCTCTGATGTCAATATGTTCTATGCTATTGGTGAAAACCGATGTAATCTCTGGCCAATGTTGGCGTCTGTTGGGAGGAGGTCTGTCAAGTTTTAAGTAGTTTGGTTTGCTGGGTAGACTGATAATAGCTCATGGCGGGCTTAGTATCTTCTTCTGGATTATCTCTTTTGCTACTTCTTAGATGTCCCCAACTCTGAAACAATTTGTATTTCTGCTATTTCGGTAATGGAAATGGAGGGTGGCCTTCGGTTGGAAAAAAAATATTTATGCAGTTGTTACAAGACAATGCTGCCCTAACTAAAGGATACGGAGTAACAACAAAGTGGACATTATATGTCCCAAATGTTATTTATTTCTGTAATCAAGATGAAAACATAAATCCCACATATTTAATTTGTTATTTACTTGCCCACTTGCAAGGCTAGTGTAACATCCTAGATGTTAATTACAACTAAAACTTGATTTAGTACTTTATTAAAGCCTAATCATCGAGCATCATGGCATTAATGCATTCATGTTTTAATATTATTCTTGATGTGGTGCTTTGTTTACTACGTGAAATGATGATTTTTGGAGTCTATTTAAGTCCCTTGTCATGTGATTCGAAAAGTAATTTAGGCCGAGTTTAAATTTCCTTTCGAAAATCTTAATTTCAAGAAAACCCTATTTTATCCCCTTTTCTATATTTCAAAATCTACAAAGAATTTGGGGTTGGTTCAAAAAGAAAGTTTGTGGGTCTTGTTGAGAGCTTCAATGTTGGTGAACAAAGTTTTTCAAGTTTCAAAAGAGAATTTCAAATGAATTTGAAAATACGGTTTCTAAGCAATTGTCCCCCTTTGATTTTTAAATCATATTTCAAAAATTATGCATATTTTGGGAAAACTATTTTTGAAGAAAATGTGAGGTTTCAAAAGTTGAGTATTCCATAGTTTTGAAGATTTTCAAGTTATTTAGAAAAATCAAAAGTAATTTCAAATATTTCATTCTAGGGTATTTGTCCCCTTTTCAAATTTTATTCAAAATTCAAATTTCCTTTCATAATCTGAAAATGATCCTTTTGAGAAAATTGTAGATCTTGAAAAATTAGGCCAAGGTTGTTTTTGGAATTTTTCGAGCTCAGTTGAACCTTTTGGAGCAAATTGCAAAATTCAGAGAAAACACCCCCCTGCTGACGTCATCATCGTCCTGCTCCCCTCTCTGTTCCTCACCGTCGCGGTGGCCATGGCGCCCATGCCGGCTTGCCGGCCGTCGCCAGCGTGCCCTCGTCGCTGGAAGACTCCATGCGTGTGTGTCGCCCGTCCCTGCATTGCCCTTGAGCCATAAATACCCGGCCAAGTGCCGTTTTTCTTCTCCTTCTCCACTTCCCTTCCGCCGCCGCCGTAGTTGTGCTCGAGTTCCGCCGCCGCTCGCCATCGTTTCCATGCCGCCGTAGACCAAATTGACTACACCAATGCGTCCGCCTTGAACTCGTGAACCCAGTGAGCTAGATCATGGCACCTCGCCCCCGCTAATTCGCCCGCGCGACGTCATCTTCCTCAGGTCCGGCCGCCGAGCCGCCGTGGTTTCGTCGCCGACGTTCATCCTCATTGTTTGACCTCGCGCCAATTCCTCTTGCCAGCGTGTCCGCCTTCACTTTGCGCACCTGATGCTTCCCTTGGTTTCCGGATTGGTGCACAGGACACGGCGGAGCGCCGCCCTTGCCACCGGAATCCGCCGCCGACACCATTACCACCGTCAAGTTCCTATCTCCGACCATCCCGAGTCCTCATCTTCGCGCGCATCATCACCAGGGTGAGCTCCTGGTCACGCTCATACCCTTTGTTTGGTCCCTGGGTAGTCGTAGTCGCCAGCCACCTTGTGCCGCCGTCGGCATGGCTTGCTGCCGCCGCCGCGGGTATCGTTGCTGTCGTTAGGGCCGTGCCTTGGCCGAAGTGGCACGCGCATCACGTCCGCCGCATCGCGTAGCATCTAGCGCACGCGCTAGCGCCGCCGGAGAGGCTCCGGTGAGCCCTGCCGTCGTGTCGCCGCGCCGCCTCGCCGCTCTGCTCGCCGGCGACCTCGTCGTCGTTGCTCTGCCACCGTGTCCTACCTACCAGTCGATGCGTCGTGTCGAGTAGGTCACCTGGGTGCAAGTCTCGCCGCCGGCAAGGAATCGCCGGCAAGGTCGCCGTCGCCGTCGGCCGGGCCAGTTGGGCCGAGTCGGGCCAGCCTGCTTGCGCTATTGGGCCGAGCCCCCAACAGTGCTGGGCCGAGCAGGCCAAAAATCGGCCCAAGCAGCCTTTTTCTTTTTTTTCTTTGGTTTTATTCTTTTCCAGAATTTGTGAATAGTGTTGCAATTTGTTTATTTTGTATAAAATTATTTAGAGCTCCAAAAATTCTGAAAATTTTTGTGTGTGCTCTTTATGATGTCCTCTACCTAGGAAAATTTTGAAATGCCTATTTTGAGTAGTTTTGCTATGTTCAAAAATTAGCCCTTTTAATTGAAAAATGCTCCTTCCTTTATTTTCAGTTATTTATTTATTATTCCAAAAATCATGAAAATTATTTTTGTAGCCTTCTCAGGTCATTAGGAGCTTAAGTTTAATTTTGAGATTCTTTTGACAACTTTTATTTTTTTGTTATTTTATGCCCTGTTAGCCATTAATGACCCTTGGCGCCGTGTTTAGTTATTTGAGCCTACTTACTCAAGTCCTTAGGGTTTAGTCGATATATTCTTATGAATTATTTTGATCTGCTGGTTTATCTTAATGCAATGCATCATGCCATGAGCTCATCGTTCTAAATTACGCATCATTAATTACGTATAGTTGTTACGAGAGTGAGATGGATCGTGTTGATCAACCTTCGGAAGGTGCCAACCACCATTGAAGATGGAGTCGATTATCTTTGGTACTGGTGTTATCCATCCCTGGAGCTGATGTTGTCCGTCCATGATGTTGAAGTCATCTCTCCATGATGTTAATGTCAAGTCTGACATTTGGAATCTAACTTCACTGCAATGCAGGCAAGCCCCGGAGCATGCAACCCCCTTCTATTTTTGCAAATCTTTATTGCATCTTAAGTCTAGTGTACTGCACATTAAGTTAATAGGAGTTGGTTGATACCGTTGTCGCATGTCTACCTTGATCTACTTTTACATCATGATATCCCACTAGTATGTGTAGGTCGATTTCTTATGCTTAGCCATGCTTAGACTTCGGTAGAAGTTGTAGGCTGTTAATCTTTGATCATGATTTACCATTGTATCTTTGCTTCTCTAGACCTAAAGATGGGTCACGAGGGCATAAGAATATGGTTATATTAAATTGAGACCGGTCGGGTAACTTGCATCGAGAATGGAGTCTTGATGTAGTGTTCCCGACTTGTCGATTAAGGACCGGCCGTTGTTTGGTCAGCTGGACAAGACTTTGCAACTACTCACATATCTACGGAAAAGCTTTACCCTAGGATAATCTAAGGACTAGTACAGTGAGCCCGTGCATTGGGAGTGGCGAGATGGCGGGGATACTAGTTACCCTCGTGGGACGTAACCCGGATTGGAGGTGTACAAGTATTCTCGGGTGGCACGGAAGCTGAGCCTAGTTCTAGAATGTCCGACGGTATTGTTGATATAATTGTGGGTTAGAGTCTCAATTATATCGTGTGTTTAGGAATCCTCAGCTCAGTAAATCGATTCGAATCGTCGTGCTCCTCGGTTATGGAGACTTGATCCTCCGACCATACATCGTAGCATTCAAGTGAAACATGAAAGAATTGGTTCTTGGTGACTCTTGGTTTCAAGAAGGAAGCAGCTGGAAAAATAATTTCAAGTGTAATGCTTAATATGATTGCTGAAAATAGAACAGGTGCTAATCTAGCTTTAGTATGTTGAATTAAACTGATGCTTTTATTCCTGTTTAAAACATTGAAAGTAAGGTTTCAAGATTAGTAATGCTTTTCTGCAAAACTTTTCTTTTCTAGCTCAACTACTCAAAAGCCAGCATATCCTTGAGAGTCTTTTCTTTTAGTCGGGTAAGTCTTGCGGAGTACCTTGAATGTACTCAGGGTTTGTTCTACCCCTGTTGCAGGTGCTGACTATTGTTTTGAACCATGGTTGTGTCGCTGGGCTCGACATGATTTGGTTGTCTCTCACGACTTAGGTGTCCTACCTAAGTTGCCTTCTGTAGCTCTACTCTACTTCCGCATTATAAAGTTAAGTTTGTAAAATAGTAACTTAATCATTATTTATAAAATTAATGTTATCATTCTTCCGCACTCTGATGTATATATTTTTGTAACAAATGTTGTAATGTTGTGGTTACTCCATTGTTGATCCTGGGTATGAGTGTAAAAAGTGGTTCAATCGGTGTTCGTTAAGAACATCGACAGGGCTTCATAAATCGTGTGGAACACATGCATAGTAATCTGAGGTCTGTTAAGACAAGGATTAGTGCATGTGGGCCACATTACTTAGGAGGTTCTGCCACTGTTAGCGTGGCTAGGAAATGGTTACCCTATGGGACCGTAATACGGTATCATACTACTTTGGAATTGCACCTATCTGTTGTTGGGCTATTTGGAAAAACAAGAGACAGATAGTGTTTATAGTTGAGCTGTACTACGTTCACGTTGGAACAATAAATTAGTTTTTACTTTCAGACTCGACTAGTCTTATCAGACTAGCAGCTGTTGGATCCAATTATACGCGGCTTTTTAAACACATTCACGGACTACATCTTGATCCAGTACGACGTCTTCCTTTCCAGTGATAGACAGAGATAGATGGGCAATCCTGCACGTTCCTTGTTGGTTGACCGTTGGTGTTGTCACTCTTTTCTTTTGCCAGCCAGTTTCCTAGTCCCAACATACCGTAAGCACCTCTAAAAATTCTCATTGGTTATGGAAGAAAGGTTAATCATATAATTTTTGGGTTGCTTTGAGTCGTGTTAGTAAGGTGACATACAGTAAGCCCCTCTAAATCGTCATCCATTTCTAGATGATTACATAGAAATCAATGCATGCTTATAGTCACCTGTCGTCTAGTTAGCTACAACAAGGTCATCTGAGATGCTTCATTTTCTTCTATTTTTCATCAAATGGAACTTCCGACACTAAAAGAAGGATTTGAGTTGAGTACATAAATGATATGGACGCATGATGATTAAATGGTCAATTACTGTAATCAATTGCAATGAAGCTCCTTGGTGTACGCATTCAATTTTTAGATAAAGGATAAAAATATTTATCTCTGCATCCTTGGTGTACACATTCAATTATTACAAAGTCGTGGATCACGAAAAGAAAAAAAGCCGGAGTCTTCAAACATAGACCAGGAACTAAAGCAAACGGTAAAAAGTTTCCACCCTCTATTTGAAATCCCATAAATGATGTATGATTTTATACTTTTATGCAAAGAAATTTTCATACTGAACAATGTTGTGTATCCTCTCAGTTGTTGTCAAGCTAGCTTTACCTGCCTCAAGCTTATCGACGTGATGAACAAATATAGTACTCCGTATATGCTATATACGTCCGGATTCTAAAACTGATCTGAGCTCAGGGTGGTTGCGACGATCGGACTTCTCACGGTATACTTGCCCGCGTCGTCCACCCATGTCAACGCACCATGCAACACATCTCCGTTCTTGCTCGTCATCTTCCCCCGGATCACTAGCGTGTACTTCTGCTTCTCGTTCTTGCCGCCGAAGGCCAGCTTCTCCGGACTCACGACCACCGTCAAGCCGCTCAAGCCCGTAACTTTGGCGCTGTAGCTCGCCGGCCCGCCGCCCACATTGGTCACGGTCCTAGTGAACGTCCGCTCGACGGCGCCGCCGCTGGGATCGAAGAACGCTATGAACGACGCGTAGTTGAGGTCGAGGGACGCGCCGCTGCAGTCCACGGGGTACGACGACGATGACTGCACGACGGTCCTGATCTGCGCGGAGGTGTAGTTCATGGCGCACATGAGCTTGATGTAGTCCGCCGGTGCGGCGTCGTAAACCAGGCCCGGGTCCACGGCGCGGTTCGGGTCGATGTGGCCGGACCCCATCGCCAGCGGCGACGCGGGGTGGTTGCGGTTGCCCTCGTCCTTGATGGACGCCCCGGTGTTGTCCAGCGCGCTTGCCGTCGTCATCATCGCCGACCGGACCATGGCCGGGCTCCACTCCGGGTGCACGGCCTTGAGCAGCGCGGCCACCCCGGACGCGTGTGGGCACGACATGGACGTGCCGGAGATGATGTTGAACTTGCTGTACAGCGGCGTTGACCCGACGGAGGCTACGCTGATGTTCTCCGCCCACGAGGCCAGTATCAGCGAGCCCGGCGCCATCAGGTCTGGCTTGAGCACCGTCGGGCAGCTCCCCGACGGGCCGCGCGACGAGTACGCCGCCACCAGCGGCGCAGGCTTCGTTCCCAGGATGGTCACCTCGAACTTTATCGCCGCCTTGGGCGCGCGGCTGCTTCGAATGTACTGGAGCAGCAGGGGCCCATCTTGTGGGCTCAGGATGACGCCCGGGAACGAGAACGTCTCGTAGAGCACCCTGATCGAGTCGTTGGACAGGAACAGTCCGGCGTGCACTTGGGCCAGTTCCAGTGTAGAAACGGCGTCGCCCAGGGAGGCGGTGGCGTCGCAGAGGATGACCTTGTCACGGTTCTGGGAGATCAACGTGAAGTTGTCGCACGCGTCGAGGAAGACGAGCGTGGTGGCCGCGAGCTTGATCGGGGTGCCCGGGTACAGTGACTCGCCGATGACGGTGGTGCCGTCGCCGAGGGTGACGACGCCCGAGAACTCCCGGTCCACCGTACCCGACGCGACGGTAAGCGTCCACGGCGTGCCATTATGGAGGAAGCCGGGGTCGGGGCCTTCGTTGCCCGCCGAGGTGGACACGAACACGCCCCGCTGCATCGCGGCGAACGCGCCGATGGCGATGGGGTCCTCGTACAGCGCTCTGCCGTCGATGCCGAGGGAGAGGGAGAGGACGTCGACGCCGTCCGCGATGGCCTGGTCGATGGCGGCGAGTATGTCGGACTCGTACGCGCCCTCGTCCCAGAGCGCCTTGTACATGGCCACCCTGGCGCGCGGCGCCATGCCACGCGCGGTACCCGGCGCGTAGCCAAAGAAGGACGCGCCGGGCACCGGCGACCCCGCGGCCGTGGACGACGTGTGCGTGCCGTGTCCCTCGGTGTCGCGCGGGGAGTTGACGGCGATGGTCACGTTTGCGACGGCGATGAGCCCCTTGTTGAACTTGCGCGCGCCGATGAGCTTCCGGTTGCACGCCTTGGCGCCGTCGAACGCCGTGCCGGACTCGCAGAAGCCCTTCCACCGCGCGGGCACCGGCCCGAGCCCGCCGTCGTCGCGGAAGCTGGCGCTCTCGGGCCAGATACCGGTATCCACCACGCCCACGATGACGCCGTCCCCGTACCCGGCCGCCTCCCACAGCCCGCCCGGCGCCGCGCTGCTGACGCCGAGGAACTCGGGCGTGTGCGTCGTGTCGCGGCGCACCGCCCGGGAGTCGTCGGGGTAGCACGACACGAACCCGCGGGAGCGCCTCAGCGCCTCCAGCTCGTCGGGGCGCAGCCGCGCCGCGAACCCGTGCGTCGCGTGGTCGTACACGTAGTACATGTCGGCGCTCGGCGCCGCCGCGGAGAGCGTGGACTCGTACCACCGCTCGTGGCTCGCGAACGCCCTCGGCATGGCCGACTTGTCCATGTGCACAATGTACGCCGCCGGCGCCGACGACGACGTCTCAGCCGACGCGGCCGACGCCGCGGACAGCGTTGTGAAGGTGGTGAAGCATGCCAACGCCAGCAGCCACGGCCACGCCATGCAACGGAGCGTGACTACGATGGCCGCCATTCGGGCACACCGTTGTGACTTATGAGATACGCGTTGCGACGGCGTGCACGCACGGACCGGCGGGCTATTTAACGATGGGGACACTCCACGTAAGCCGTGGTGGGTTACATTGGGCACATGCTCTCGATAGTTTGACGACGGACGACCTTACCCGATCCGGTGGTTGGCTAGTCCCTGTTGGGGAACAGGCCGGCGCATCGCGAGCTGGGCTAGCGCGCGGCGGGATGGGCGGGCACCGTGTCGCGCGCTTCGGCTTCGGGCGAAATTGCGATTCGCGAGGCGAGGCACGCGGTGGGAGCTGGACGATGTGTCGCGTACTGCTGTAGTACGCCTGTACCCAGCAATTGCGTGCTGCAACTTTGCAAGCGTATGATAGCGTATGGTGCAGCTACCGTCGTCCATTGCTCTGTCTTTGGCGTGTTCCTATGATGAGAAAGCAACAGACGCCTGATAATTTAGTGATGATTATCATTCTACTGGAGAGTTGCCGCCTAGTCTTGACAACACGAACGAACAATATCGTGTGTCTTCATAGAGTGGTTGGCGGCGATGAAACATGCATCGAATGATGGAATGAAGAAGCTCGTAACTGTGATTATCGAAATCAAACGTACAATGCCCGAGTGGACAACAGCTTGTACAGCGAGTCGATCGCTGAGTGCACTGTGTAGTCCTCACGAACATCCTAAAAGGAAAAGGGGACAGTCTATCTATCTAGTCCAAAAGGAACTACACGAACAGTCAGTCCCACATAAGTCACAACATCTATAAAGACTCCGTTTTTCAGGATACGAATCGAAGGCGAGCACTGTCCTCGTGGGCTGTCGGTGGTTCAGATATGTCGAGCTACATTACCTTAATCTCTCTTCAGAAATCAGAATTCCGACACCAGACAGCGATGGCCAACCGATAGAATTGGATGCAGGGTTAGTCCTTGAAACGTACACGTACTTGATGCTTCCACGACAGCAGATCGATTGCCCGGCAGCCGCCATGCCGCGCATGCATGCGTGCCAAGTAGTTCGCCAGTAGCATTCTCTCGCCGTGGCATCACGCCATCACCTGCATTCACTCACTGCTGAAACACAATGGACCACGAGAACATCCACGCAAGGCGGCAATGCCATCGCATCGCGTATGCGCACAAGGGTTGAATCGACGGCGGCGATGGATACTGGTCGCCAAGAATTAGACCGACCCGGAGGGCAAATCCGAAGGAGAGAGACGGGAGGGCAGAACAATTCAGCGATGTGATCGATTTCTCGTGGGCACTGGCTGGCTCCGCACTGCGCTGCTGGTGGCTTGAGTGCGTGGGCCGTGGGGTACTGGAGTGTAGTGTGGGGGACTGGGACGGTGTGGCCTGTGACGCTAACGAAACAGGGCGCCCGCAATCACCGGCCACGGCTGCGCGAGGGCGGGCGGGCGATTATTTGCTGATGGAAAGTTGGAAACCATGGGGTTTCCCTTTCCATTCCCGTCGTTTGACCGGCGCTCAGACAGATCGGTGCACCTGTTCTCTCAAAAAAAAAGATCGGTGCACCTGCACAGTGGATGGAGGCCGGGCCGGCGCTGTGCGATGTGGCGTCGATCCTCGATCGGTGTGGGTGGTGGGTGCGGTGCGCATCGCGGCGGCGCAACCACGATTGCTGGTGCGCCCCGGCGTCCCGTCACGGTACCGGTGCGGCCACTGTGAGTCTGACGTCGCTGCATACCTGCATTTGCCCGGCTTGCCGCGCCCGCACGGCACACCGCACACGTTGTCCGTCGTGCGGCCTGAGACATGTTTGGCGGCAGTGTCATGTCCATGGGTCCGTCCGAGTTTGGCTGCACTGCTTGATCATGAAATTCGACCTGATTAGCAGCGGACCAGCGACGGACGCAGGACATTTTTGTACAAGCCACCGACAAGTTGTTTCATACATAAAAGACACTAAAAGGTTAGAAGTCCATCAAGCAAAAGATAGAGGGCGTTGCTAATTTTTAGATGCCTGAAACTAGCGATTTGTTCCAGTGGTGGCCGCCGATTTTTAATCCAACGATTGTCCTCTTTTGCCTGCGTAGCATGGGCTGCCTGCCTAAAAGCGCATTCGATTTTGAGGCTCCCAGATTATAGGTGTGAAAGATAAAATACAAACTAGTTTCATAATAATGGAGCCTTTTGGAAATGCGAAAAGTATGTAGAACTAGCGAGCAAATTGCACCACTAGCAATGCCCAATTGTTGTTTTAACCCTGGTACAAATTTTGTCGCCCACAAAAAAAACCTGGTACAAATTAACCTATACTCCCGCCGCCTGTGTAATCGCTATACAATGTCCATGCCACTATTCCCTAAAAAAAAAGGTTCATTCCGCTGTTTGAGCGCTTGACGAGCGGAGACGAGTTGGGTGCCGCACCACCGCGGCGAATCGTTGCAAATAGCGACACAAGCTCGGTATGATGTAGAACATACACAAACCCCTATAAGTAAATTCTATTTCTACAAGCACTTTTGGCAAAACTTGAGATTTACGAAATCACCATATGCATATTATTGTTGTTAATAGGAAACGTCGCCTACAACTAAAACCATAGCGTCGTTAAATTCTAAAATAAATTCTGAAAAATATGTTGAACTTAACCGAGTGGACAGGTTACACCATCTATGATGAGTCGGCAATAGCGATAGAAGCTAAAAGCATCTTCAATAGCGATACCTAAAACACAATACTTTTTTTTTCTCTCGTCTCTAACAATGCTACCTAAAATAGGCTACCTATTTTATTTTCTCACAAATACATATGGCCCCTCTATGATCTTCATTTTCTCCTGTACACTTTAACCAAAACTATTTCACTCACAAATAAAACTCATAGCTCAGACATAATTAACTAGAACATAATAGATCAAAGGTCCAAATAGAGCTTATTGTTCAAACATAATAACTAATCCTTCAAAGCTCAAACATACTTAAATAAAATACGACGACAATAATTGGAACATAATGAAACAAAAGCTTAAATATATGCATCTCCACCAAGTCCGTCATCTCCTGCATTATGACTACCACCAGTGGAACCACCCAAGCTTTGGGAGAACTCGGGCCATCTTTCGTGAGGATTCACAGGAAGCAGCAAACAGCTACACCTATGCCAGTAAAGTTATTCCCGTTGGTGGGGAACGTGGTTCAGTGGCTTGGGTTGATTTGTGGAATGACATCCTCGTCTGTGACTTGCTCTCGGACAGCCAAATTCTTCACTACATCCCACTGCCTTCGCCGCGTGTGTCCATGCACAATTGTCCTCCATTGGATGTTGGGGACATCAATCTCATCGGAGGTTACATCAGGTACTTCTCGAGATGTACATCTATTTTGGACGGGACCTAGAGACTAGGATGGGAGGGGGCTACATCGAGGAGGAATGTTTCACTTTATTGCACGGAGGAGACAGTGGGAGGAGCCGAGGAGGGCTGCAGGATCAAAGTTTGAAATGACCCAACATTTTCTCAAGTATCCCCTAATCTGCAGAAAGGCAATGTACTCATAGAACCAGTTCAAGGAACGGTATGCAGGCTTTCCTGCTATCAGCTTGCAGGATGACGATGTTGTTTACATCATGGACAAACACAAATTCCTAGAGAAAAAGGCATCAGTCTGTTGATATGAAAAACCAGACTCTAAAAGATGCAACGGATTTTATATCCGGTCGATTCTTGGGTTTCACTCGAGTCTACATTCCAAGTGAAATTTCCAGATATATGGGTCTTTGGTCCTCTGCCAGGTAATTACGTGTTGTGGAAACGCTGTTATATGTTTGGGTCGTTGGTACTCAAGTATAATTAGGAAGCTACAGATAGTGATTGCGGGAAAGAATTCGGTAAATTTTCCCCCTACATTTATGATTTGGACAAGGAGGTTTCGGCAAAGTTCATAAGGTAATTTTGATTGTAGTTCTTCTTCGTTTTTCCTAGTTTAATCATTTAATCAGGTACACTGCATGAGTTATTACAATCTTACTTTTCTTTGATAATCATATATAGGGTTCACTAGAAGGTGGTAAAGAGGTTGCTATTAAAAGATTTAGTAGGGACTCGGATCAAGGAATACAAGAGTTCAGGAATGAAGTTATTCTAATATCCAACACAGAAACTTAGACTTCTTGGTTGTTGTGTTGAGGGAGATGAAAAGCTGTTGATTCATGAGTACTTGCCCAATAAATGCTTAGATGCTATGATTTTTAGTATGTCCTATTGACATCTACCAGAAGTTGAATATACAATTGAACAATTATATATTTGCATTTTTCACATATATGACAATTGTTATTTCGCAGACCATGAAAGAACTGCAAGACTTGATTCGCCTATAAGATTCAAGATAATAAAAGGAGATGCAGGGGGCCTTCTTTACCTCCATCATGATTCAAGACTAACAATAGTTCACAGAGATCTTAAAGCCAGTAATATTTTACTAGATGCAGAGATGAGACCTAAGATAGCAGACTTTGGTATGGCAAGAATCTTTGGTGATTCCTCTCAAAAAAAAAAAGAATCTTTGGTGACAACCAGGAAAATGCAAATACAAGACGAGTTGTTGGGACATAGTAAGTACTATTCATGGAAAGTTAATATACTATTGTTCCAAATTCATCTTCATATTTTGCAAAAGAATGTCCTTATTAGTGGTAGGCTGGGCATTTTCTCTGCGAAGTTTGATGTCTATAGCTTTGAGGTGTTACTCTTGGAGGTTGTAAGTGGCATAAAAATAAGCTCTGTGGATCACATACCAAATTACCCAAACCTAATAGTCTACGTAAGCAAATGTCATTCTTTCACAGAGTAAAGGGTTTGGAATATTTTATTTTTATTTATACAATATCAATGAGTGATGTGATTGTTTCAGGCGTGGAACCTTTGGAAGGAAGGGAAGGCAAAAGATTTGGTAGATGAAATACATTGTCAAGAACTGCTTACAAGCTGAAGCTTCACATTGCATCCATATTGGGCTTTTGTGTGTACAAGAAATCCCGAAGATAGGTCATTCATGTCTTCTGTTGTGTTCAACTTGGAGAATGGATATACAACACTACCAGCGCCGCGAATTGGCTTGTAGTCCAATGGTAGGACGGTCCAGTGGGACGCTACCCAGGGGTTCAAATCCTGGTGCTCGCACCTTTTCCTGGGATTTTCCCAAGGATTTACCGGCGTTATGCATTAAGTGGTAAGCGACGTTCCCGTCGATGACGAGGCGCCAGTGGTGACTTCGAGAATCTCCAGATCTGCCGGGTGCTCAGTCCTTCGAAGGTGCTCATAGGGGTAGGGGTAGGATTTGCGTACGTGTGTTCATAGGGGTGAGTGCGCGTGCGTATTGTGAGCGTCTGCGTTGTACTGTGTAATCTCAAAAAAAAAAAACACTACCAGCGCCAAACCACCCTGCATATTTTGCACAGAGAAATAATGATATTGAGCAAATGCAAGAGGATATTCTGAACTCTAAGAACACAGTGACTCTTACAGTCATAGAAGGGAGATAGAGTAACTCTTCATTTTTAGTCATAAAAATATTTGTCTAGGTCAATTCTCTGAAGTGTGAATATATAATTGCTTTTAGCAATAATCTGGAGGTGATAAAGTATGCCACTATCTTTTTCCTACTACGATGGTGCAAAAGGCTTTGTATGGAAAATCGGAAGTAGCCTGGTGATATAATATAATAAACAGACATATCAAGCACAAAACATCCCATTTAAATGATATAGAAAGCCAAGCGCAGGAGTGGTCGTAACACAGAAATCCTACCTAGTAGGATGTTCTCACCAATCACCTGCAGAAGCCAGCAGCAATCTTGGAAGCAGCTAGTGTTTGCTGACATGCAGGGACAAGCGGCTGGTGGTGTGAACCCTTGCAGGTGCTGAGGTACAGGAGTGCGTTCTGCTGAACATATGGAAGGCGTTCTGCTGAACACAAGCGATGAGGAAGATTAGTAGCGGGGGAGAAGAAAAGAACGTGGGCACACAGCCTGTTCTCTACATTGCTAATAAAGAAAAGAAAACGCTCTGCTGCTCCCTCCAAGCCGTCGATCGATAGTCTATATGTACCATAAATGAGAAGATTAGCTAAGACTATCTATCACATAACAGAGTAGCTAAGACTATCTATCACTTATGTCTAATCATCACCCTGCACAGAAGTACTAGTTCAAATCGGTCGCCAGACCACTCCAAATGTCCTGTCGTCGTCCTGCGTTGTATATATTCTGATTATTACCTATCACCTTGCATTGGTAATTTGGTATCACCTGTGTGTATGGATGTACAGTATATATGTCTGTTCATAGTCAACGAGAAGTTTTTCCATGCCGTCCATCCCAACGACTATGTCACCGCAGCCTGATCCGGCCAGATAGAGCCTGATCCGGATAGAGGCAAGGCATCAGCACAAACGAGGACGACTTTGTTTGGTTCGCTCCCATTTTCTTGTGCCTATAATAAAGGGTGTTGTATGTGCGTAATAAAAAGTAACCAAAACTACGTAAAACTCACCTGCCGAGATACTTCAGTCCACCTACAGAATTCTAGTGCCGGTGGCTGACTACGCCTCAACGGCTACTATCTTAAGAAAGAAAACATTCTTCTTTTAGCTAGTCTCAACTAGCTACCTAATCTCAACTTTGCTTACATACCAAATTTAATTTAATTTACTTACACCGTGTTTAATATACAACTAAAATGGCTAGTTTTATTATTCAAGCAAGCATATGATTTTTGGCATAAAAGGAGAACTAAATCCTTCTAGACGAACCACCTTGATCTTCGCATTTTAGATGGATGGGCCGTGCCCATAATTAAACACCAATACAATCTTGTTCTTTTAACAAACATAACGCCTATTACGCAATTATTAACAACTCCATCGATGTGTCCATCTCAACTACCATGCATCATGTACATGTTTTGACTTTTGACAGAATGTTTCTCATAGTCTATTTGAGAAACCTGTACCCTTTTAACATTGTTGCGTGCAAATCCCCTGTAGGAGCTTATGTGTGTGTGTTCCCCTACTGCATATCCTCAAGTAATAACAAGTAGCCGGCTAGCCGCTTGCGTGCATACGTTCTTTGCCGCTTTTGAAGCATAAACCAACCAATATATACTCACTCGGAGAGCCAAAGACACAGCAGGGAGCCAGGGAGGTTCGATGGCACTCATGAGTTCCGTTGCGATCTGCACTGCGGTTCTCCTCCTCTTGCCGGTCTTGTGCACTTCGGATGACCGGCTTGTCCCTGGCAAGCCGCTGTTGCCTAGCACCACTGTCATATCTGATGGTGGTGAGTTCGCCTTTGGCTTTTTCGCCCCCGTCCAATTCCACTCCGGAGAAGCTCTACCTTGGCATATGGTACAACAACATCTCCCAGTTCACCGTGGTGTGGGTTGCCAACCGGGCAACACCGGCCATCTCCTCCATGGCTCCTTCGCTTGTTCTCACCAACAATTCTGACCTTGTCTTGTCCGATGTCAGTGGTCGTATTCTCTGGACAACCAACACCACCACTGCCGGAAGCTCATCCCCATCGCCTGGATCAGTGGTGGTGCTTATGAACACAGGCAATCTCGTCCTACGGTCACCCAGTGGCATGATGTTATGGGAAAGCTTTGACCACCCAACTGACACGTGCCTCCCTGGCATGAAGGTGTGGAAGAGCCACAAGACGGATGAAGGCACCCGGCTTGTCTCTTGGAAGAACCCTGAGGACCCCTCACCGGATACCTTCTCTTACACTATGGAGACAGAACCATTCCTCCAGGCCTTCATCTGGAACGGTTCACTTCCAGAGTGGCGCAGTTCTGTGTGGACGGGGTTCACGGTCTCAAGCCAGTACTACTCCTTCCGGCCAAACACCACTAGCATTGGGATATACACGACTTATGACGATACCACCGATGAACCGTACATGACCTTCATGGTTTCCGATGGTGCACCACCTGTCCTGTCAGTAATGAGCTACTCCGGCAGGCTAGAAACACGTATCTGGAACATGGATTCATCGAAGTGGGCAATACTTACAGGATGGCCGGACTACGAGTGTAGCAGGTACGGTTACTGTGGCCCTTCTGCCTACTGTGACCGCGGAGATCCTACCCCAGCTTGCAAGTGCCTTGAAGGGTTTGAGCCTGTGGATAAGGAAGGATGGAGCAATGGAAGGTTCTCACAAGGATGCCAGCGAAAGGACAAGTTTCGATGTGGTGATGGTTTCTTGGCACTGCTGTCTATGAAGGTTCCTGACAAGTTTGTGCGCATAAGGAAGAAGACCCTCCAGGAGTGCGCGGCTGAGTGCAGTGGCAACTGCTCTTGTGTGGCCTACGCTTATTCCAATTTGAATGCCAGCACAGCAAACGACGATGCGACGAGGTGCCTGGTGTGGATTGGTGATCATCAGCTTGTAGACACGCAGAAGATGGGTGTTCTTCCCTATAGTACTGCTGGTGCCGATAGTCAAGAGACCCTATATCTCCGGATTGCAGGCATGTCAGGTACCATTTCATATCACAAGAAATTCTTACCGAAATAGGTGTATATCCCTATGACCCTATGGCTGGCTTCCCACGTGTATGCCCATTATAGTCTCCCCATCATTTTCTCACATATCCGTATCAACTTAGCATGCAAAATATGCAGATATCATAACACCATTAGTTTTCGATGAAATTCAAGGATCTATGTTTGCAGTCCTCTGCTCCTCTGGAACTTGACTGTTCAGTTATCTGGTATGCAAAGTAGGCACCAAGATCATGGCAACATTTAGCAGGGTCAGGATGGTTGCAACTAATTTCAGAATCTGCTCACATCTTAGAATCACAATCTGATCATAATGTATGGCTGCATGCTTGTTAGAGCCAATATATATGTATCAGGAATAGATACTAGCTTCCCCATTCCCACTCTCCTTGAGCGAATTTACAATTATTCTTTTTTTTATTTCCCAGTGATCTTAATTTCTCATAGATCGCTAGTTGAGATGTCATCTTATTTCATATTGGTCATCGCTTTAATAATAAAGGTACTATACTATTGTGTCTTGTATGATCTTAACACTTGTTCAGCTATTTGAAGACTGAACTATGTAGGCGTATGATATTAACTTAGCACTATATGAATAAATTTTGCACCGCTTTGCAGGTAAAAGGACAAAAACAAACACAATAAAAATTATACTACCAACTTTAGCAGGAGTTATCGTTCTCACTTCCATTTTGCTTATATGGGTCTGCAAGTTCAGAGGTATGTCTTCCATTCTGTATACTGATCTCAGTTACTTAAGGACAAATACTCAACAACTTCTGGGTGCAGGAAGGGAAAGGAATTTGGAAAATCACAAGACGCAAATCCATGGAGATTTTACTTCAGATGAACTTGGAGAAGAAAAAAATATCAATGATTTTGAACTTCCATTTCTGAAACTCCAAGATATTCTAGTCGCAACAAACAATTTCTCCAATATGTTTATGATTGGACAAGGAGGTTTCGGCAAAGTTTATAAGGTACTTTATGATGGAAGTTCCTACCTTTGCTTTTTCCTAGACTGATTATCTATTTTAATGATTACTCTTATGTAATTAATTAACCTGCAATACATATCCCAATTTTGCTTTTCTGTGATAACTACAAAGGGGACATTACAAGGTGGTCAAGAGGTTGCTATCAAAAGACTTAGTAGGGATTCAGATCAAGGAATTCAGGAGTTCAGAAATGAAGTTGTTCTAATTGCCAAGCTGCAGCATAGAAACTTGGTTAGACTTCTTGGTTGCTGCATTGAGGGATATGAAAAGCTGTTGATTTATGAGTATCTGCCTAATAAAAGCTTGGATGCTATCATTTTCGGTATGTTCTACTGATATTTAACAGAAGTTCAATATGTGGTTGAGTCATGATATAATTACATTTTTCATAATTCCATAACTGTTTACTGTAGATTGCACAAGAAATGAACGGCTAGATTGGCCAACAAGGTTCAAGATAATCAAAGGAGTTGCAAGGGGACTTTTATACCTCCATCATGATTCAAGATTGACAATAATTCATAGGGACCTCAAAGCTAGTAATGTGTTACTAGATGCAGAGATGAGACCCAAGATAGCTGACTTTGGCATGGCAAGGATCTTTGGTGATAATCAAGAGAATGCTAATACCAAGCGAGTTGTTGGGACATAGTGAGTGATACTTTAATCCCAATACTTAAATTAACCTATGGTTGAAACCAATTTATCCTCATAAGTTTCTCAAATGAAATGGTCTTAACAGTGGCTATATGGCTCCTGAGTATGCAATAGGGGGCATTTTCTCTGTTAAGTCTGATGTCTATAGCTTCGGTGTTCTAGTTTTGGAGATTGTGAGCGGTATAAAGATAAGCTCTGTTGACCGAATCCCAGGTTACCCAAACCTTATAGTCTATGTAAGAAACTATAATTACCTTTCAATTTTCACATACTAAAAGGTTTTAAATGTACATTGTTACGCAATCTAAAAGAGTGGTGTGATTGTTTCAGGCATGGAACCTTTGGAAGGAAGGAAAAGCAAAAGGTCTGGTAGACAAATGTATCATGGAGAACTGCTTACTTGATGAAGCTTCCCTTTGCATCCACATGGGGCTTTTGTGTGTGCAGGAAAATCCTGACGATAGGCCATTGACGTCTTCCGTTGTGTTCAACTTGGAGAATGGGTGCACAACACTACCAAAGCCAAATCACCCTGCATATTTTTCACAGACAAATAGTGATATGGACCACATGAGAGGAGACATTATGAACTCTAAGAACACTATGACTCTTACAGTTGTAGAGGGGAGATAGAGTGACTTCATTATTTGTCTAGGCCAATGATATAAACAGATACATAGTACCTGCATTAGCAGTAATCTGGAAGTTAAACAGTGTACTGCCATCTTTTCTCTACTAGTATGGCGCACACGCTTTTGGGGAAACCAAATGCAGCTTGATGACGGAATAATCTAGACGGATATGTGAAGCTCAGCATCCTACTGAGGTCTGAGATGATACAGAAAGCATATAGGGTTTTGAAGCAGGACCTTCTCCAACTCCAAGTATGGGAGCAGATTGTTGCTTGCACTCCTCCTGGCCTCCTGCTAGTTAGTTCTGAGCTCCAACACAGTCGCCACCAATCGTCTGGATCATAGCAGCAATGGCGCAATCCACTGTCGCCTGCCGGTATTCGCGGACAAGTGACCCGGTGTTGTAAACTGGTGCGGCCAGTGGACGCAGAGCGAGGGAGGGGCAAGCGCAAGGGCCGAGGGGAACGGCTTGGCATTCTGTCGAACACGCCGAAGGCGCTCAATTCTACTCCGAGCACGCAAGTACGCTGTCTTTCCTGCGGGCCGCCGCAGCAGCATAAGGGAGGCTGCAGAGCGCCGGAAGACCCGAAGCTTGTGAATTTGTGATGAAGATCATAGAGCTTATTGTTTATTTGGCCCTCGAAAAAAGTTCTGTTACCTATCTGGTCTAAATTTTTTCGAAGTTGCTTATCTGGCCTCAAAGTAAATTTTATTTACTTTTCTGGCCTTCCATTAGTTTTGAGGAGGTAACGGTATTAAGTGGCATGTAAGATGACCATTTTACCCCTGGGGTCAAAAAAATAATAAAAAAAAGACTTATTTTTAGTCTTAACCATGTATGTGGACATACTTAACGTAATTTTGTCAATGAAAGTATATACAGATTTTTTTAGATAAGGAAAGTATATACAGATATCCCATGTATTTTTTTAGATAAGAAAAGTATATACAGGTATCCCATGTATTTTATTCTCAGACAAGCAAAACTCTGTTTTTTTATTTTTTTGACCCCAGGGGTAAAATGGTCATCTTACATGCCACTTAACACCATTACCTCCTCAAAACTAACGGAAGGCCGGAAAAGTAAATAAAATTTATTTTGAGGTCAAATAAGCAACTTCGAAAAAATTTAGGCCAGATAGGTAACAAAACTTTTTTCGAGGGCCAAATAAGCAATAAGCTCAAGATCATATCGGCGTCGGCCGTCGGCGCGATGCAGAGAAGAGCCAGTGCAGTCCAGCCCATCACAGAGGGTGAGAGGGGAGTGCATTTGATGATACCTGGGCCAGACAACCAAGCCCATGATTATCATAACGTGAAAGAAGGTGGCCCAGTAACGAGTTTACACAAATACTGGCCCATGGGGTGGCCGACGTGACGGTAATCAGGTCGTGTTTGTTCCGATCGCCTGGTTTGTCAATTTTACTAACCGAAGGTACACGTGCTAGGTCGGTTGGTGTATCGTACCACATCGCCTGGATTGTAAATTTTACGAGACGAGGCGAAACATAAAAGGAGGCTGCGGGCGAGCCTCGGAACGCGACCTTGCGCTTGGGGCAATGACGTAGCTCATGAGGTTATGCCGAGGCGCGTCAATTGCTGATTGAAAACTATTACCAAATCCCCTTTGTGGGAATTTTTGGAAGGGTTACCCTCTAACCAGGGTGAAGCCCTACAATTCACAAATAAAGTTTTTGCGTATGACATGTTTTTCCTTCCTTCAAAGTAAAACACGTTTGGACATGGGCCTCACACTACATTTAGGCCGACTTACCTCAGCCCAATAAAGAAACTCTACGAAGAGGACGTCTTGGACCGGGCAGCCACACCCGCTTGGGCTCAAATATGTACAATCTGGCCGCCCAGTAACGAGTTTATACATATTCCTTCCTTATTATTAAAAAAATGCAATTCTTGCCCTTCCGTAAAAAAAGGCAACTATTGCTTTTTAGGAATCCAACAATTTTAATTAATTTTGAACAGATAAAATCAATGAAAAAATAGTAACAATAATATTATGCATAACAAGTATTATTAGATTACTCATAGAACATTTTGTCGCATTAAAAATATTAAGACATACATGTGATAATATTTTCTATAAACTTAAATAATAACTTGAAAAAATGGCTTGGTTCCATTCTAGAATTATATTCTTTTTGTGATGGAGATATAGTATGTATATGCACTTAATTGCAAACTTTGGGTACGAATCACGTACAAATCATTTTATGTACATCTACACACCCATCACTAGTGCAGAATTAAACAAAGATGACGAGTTGTCAACCGTCACAAAACCATGAATTTGAGACGGGTTAATATAATAATTATCTCTGATATAGTAGTCTACATGATAAAAAATCATTCGAGCCGTCTCCATTTTAATATTTTTGAGACGTTTGTTTCGTAGCCATCACTAATAGCTCTTATCAGCCGTCTTTGATTTGCAAATAAGTGCAACTCTGCACTAGTGCATTGCCGTATATAAAAGTATGTATCCACCCTTGCGGCCTGTGAGCAGATAAGTGATGGTGAATTGGTGAGAACCCCCAAATCTAGTTACTCTCTCTATCTCAAATTATAGATAAAAAAAAGACACATATAGTCTAGATACAAAATAAAAACGAATCAAACATTTTATAATTGGAACCACGCACGTACTTCTTGTGATCCATTTACTCGATGAACCTATAGCGTGGGTGTGGGCTCGGGCATAATAACAGGGAAACAGGCTGCGAGCTGACCTAAGAAGGACATCAATTTGATGATGTGTTGATTCTAACCGTCTGCAGCTTGAGCTTGCCCTACAAAATCCGTTCGTGCGATCCTGCAAAACCTGACCCAAAAAAGCACCGGAGCCGGAATCTTTTCCATGACAGCTACCAGTTAGTCAGTTACCGTGATACCGGTGCCAGCACACAACCTACTTAGCAAACGAAATGCAGCTCGCTGAGGAAATGGCAGGATAGCACAGGCACGCAGCAAATGGCCGGCAAACGGTCCAGCCAGGTGACCACAAAACCGCTGCCCTACTATACTCATGATGATGATGATGATGTGGGGCGTGTGGGTGCTTGAGAGCCTGGGCTCCAAACCTCCAGTTGGCTCTGATTGCCATTTGCTCAGATAAGTGATCTCTCGAGCGCACCAGCTACCTCTTTTGGAGGTCAGAGCGTACCAGGGGAGTGCTGCCGCTGCTGCGTACAGAGTGGATCACAGGTAACGCGGATGGATCTTGCCGGCTGAGTGCGACGAAGGGCAGAAAGGTGCTTCTTGTCCCCCTCCGTCCGCCGCCAAGATCCGTCAGAAAGGTTGGAGAAACTTTACGGTTCAGAACGATGACCGGCTGATCCATGCGATGGCACTCGCCGAGTCGCCGTCGCCTGGGAAGTACGCGGTCCGATCGTTCTGTGGCTCAGGATCAACACCGCAGTGGCCCCCCTGCGGTGAGTAGGGCAGCGCCAGCGCGGTTTGGGTCCAATCTTCTCATGGGCTTTGGGCTGGACGAGGAGGTGGGTTGCCTGCGTGGAAGGCTGCCGGGCCCAGCCTGGCATTTTGCTCGTGGCTAATTTCAAGATCCCAAACCAAATTCCGACCGGCCGGCACGATAATGAGTTTCTCTAACATTATGCACATGAAATTTTCTGTTGAATAAAAGAAGGAAATGTTGCTCAAAATTTCTTTGAAAACGACTAGCTTTACTAAAGTTACCGGAGACATGCTTCGACCCGGGAAGCTGCAGGGACAGACAAGAATACAAGATGCACCGAGCTGGAGACACGTTTTTTTTTTTACAACAGGATACGAATGAACGAACGGTCAAACTTACGGCCTGAGATAAGAGCAGTTCGCTGTACAAACAGTTTTGCATTTTGGCGGCAAAATCTACGTCAAGTCACGGTAGAGTTCAAAATCAAAACCTACAGATTATGCGTCGACAAGGCAGCGAGCCAGCGACAGAACCGGATCAAAACGACACCAACGAAGCAGAGTTGTAGCACCTCCGCATAGCTCGCAGGGGCAGAGCTCAGAAAGCCCTGCAGATGCGCGCGTGGTGGCAGCAGATGCGCGCGTGGTGGCACTGGTTACATGTCCTGCACTAATCTGGACGGCGTGCTCGCGGTGGTCGTGTTGCCCCCGTAGTAGCTGCTGTCGCACGACGGATTCCCTGGTGTCCTCGCCTTCTCCAGGGGGCTGCCGTTGCTCGGCCGAAGAGATCGGCGATCCTGCAGGAGGACGCAGACAGGGCTATGAACACTAGAGAGGACATGGCAGTAGATAGAGTATACAAACAGCAAGTAAACTAGCATCTCTGCATCTGACCAACAATAGTTTAGGGGCAGTAAAACATGGCCCTGATGGTGATATTGTTTTCTTTGGGATAGTTATTCGCGATGACAGATTAGTTAACATCCCAACGGGCAGTTCAGGCACTGTCTGGACAAGTATTTTACACTTGGTCAGTGGTCAGAGACAGAGAGCTAAGTAATCAGAGTAACATTGCTATTTTAATCCTGACGATGCGCCTGCTGTCCATGTTTCTTAAAACCCGGATGCAGAAGGCATCGATCACCATTTTAATATCGACAGGCAGGAGTGAGGCATTCATATAGGACAGGATAGGGTAATTGGCACATTCTTTTAACCGGCAATTGCGCGGGTTTCACCATATGTAACCCGGGATCGAGTTCAGCATGCAATAGAGTATGTTCTTGAAAGCCAATGACTAGAATGATTTGACTACATCAAACATATAGATTGAGATGTAATTAAGAAGCAACTAGGAACAGGGGCTCACCTCTCGATACGGAAAGTCGTCGACTTCAAGCATATGGATGACATGTCCCATCTTGGGCCGTTTCTGCGAATCGGGATCCACGCACCTCAGCGCCACCAAGAGAGCCTTCTTCAGCGCCTTGGAGGAAGGCTTCTCCGGCAGCTTCGGGTCCAGGATCGCCTCGTAGTCCCTGTTGGTCACCTTGTTCTTGAGCCATTCTACAAGGTTCACCTGTAACAGCACGGCAGGATTTATTATCTAAAAAAAAAAACAGCACGGCAGGATCAGGAATTCAGGCAAATTCAGAAGCACATTTTTTTTTACAGAAATTCAGAAGCACATTTCGCTTTGCAGTGCGTAGCAAGATCTCGTTGCTTCATTGAATAACAAACGCCACTGACCTCTCCGGCAGGCCTGGCATAGTCGACGGGGTTTCGACCCGAGATGATCTCCATTATCAGGATCCCGAAGCTGTACACGTCGCTCCTCTCATTCAGCATGCCAGTGCTAGCATACTCTGGTGCCACATATCTTCCAAAGAAACAGAAGCATTTTGAGAATTCACATCAGTCATTTCATTTCATCCGGAAAGAAGAAGATCAAACATGATTCATCATCATCAGGGACCTAAAGCCGCGCCGGCTCACCCAAATGTTCCCATCACTCTGGTGGTGACGTAGTTGCTGTCTGAGCCCAGAAGCTTGGCGAGGCCGAAATCCGATACCTTCGGGTTCCACCTCCTGTCGAGCAGGATGTTGCTCGACTTGATGTCCCTGTGCACCACCTTTGGCTCCAGCCCCTCGTGCAGGTACGTGATCCTGATGAAACATCCCAATGCCAAATGAATCTCTCGTCAGAGACCCATTACATGAGCAGAACGAGAGCAGTGGAAAAAAATTCAGTCAGGCACCCTTTGGCCATGCCGAGCACGATGTTCATCCGGATGTCCCAGGTGAGTGGGCTCACCGCCCCGACGTCGCCGTGCAGCCACTGCTCGAGGTTGCCATTATCGACATACTCGTACACAAGGATCCTGAGATCACAAGCAACGCAACCGCCATAGGTACGACGATGTGCAGCACGAACAGATTACTACAAGAAGCAGTGCAGTTATGATGCAGCCGTCATGAATGGGTTCTGTTTCTGTACCTCTGGGCGCCCTCGGCGCAGTAGCCCAGCAGCCGGACCAGGTTCTTGTGCCGGACGCGGCCGATGGCCTCCACCTCCACCTTGAACTCCCGCTCGGCCTGCCCCCTGTTGTTGAGGAGGTTCTTGACGGCGACCTGGTAGCCGTCGGCGAGCACGCCGCGGTAGACGATGCCGTACCCGCCCTCGCCGACGACGTGCTCGGGCGCGAACGCGGCGGTGGCCTCCTCCAGCTCCCGCAGCGTGTACCAGTGGCCCCAGCCGAGGTGCGACGCCTCGGGGCCCACGGCGGCGACGCCCGCCGACACGTCGGACGCCACGGGGCCGAGTCCGACCGCCTCCCCGCCGTCGGCGGCGTACGCCACCATGCGGTGGCCCTTGCCGGCCTCGATGTGCACGCGCTGCGACCCGTGCGCCACCGACTCGGTGTCGTTGTGCTGCAACGCCGCCTGCGCGCCGGCGCCGCCGTCCTTGAGGAACGCGTGGCCCATCTCGAGGTAGTGGCGGAGCGAGCCGACGTGGACGGCCACCTCTTGGATCTCCTTGGACACGGGCGGGATGGTGGACGGGGACAGCGGCACCCCCGTCCCCGCCGGCGCACCCGCCACTGGCGCGTGCGCGACGCCCTTCCTGGGCCGCCTCCGGCGCGCGGCGGCGAGATGGAGGGAGATGAGCACGAGGAGCAGCACGAAGGCGGCCCCGACGGCGATGCCCACGAGCACCCACAGGCGCAGCCCCAGCACCGCCGTCCTGCGCGACAGCTCGTTCCGCAGCAGCGGTGGCGGCGGCGGGGGCGACATTGCCGGAGGCGGCCGGCGGCGGTGCTGATGCTCCCTCCTGCTCGCCGCCGTCGCAGCCTGCCCGGCCGGACGCACACTTGTGCCGCGCTGCTCCTACCTACCAGTACCACCAGGCTCCTCCTCGCTTGCTACAGCTGCATGGTACAGTCACTAGCTAGCTCACTAGTCACTACTCACTAGTGACTCCTCACTGCCGCCTATGGCTAGGGAGGAGTGACGAGCGAGAGCGACGATTGCGAGGGAGCACGAGGCCACGAGATGTACAGGAAGTTTAGCCGAGGCCCGAGGGGCAAGAGAGGTTTGCTGTGGGCCCGGGAGAGTTGAGCTGGGCAGGGGAAGGTTGTCTGTTTCTGTGCGTGTGGGCCCGTCTGACAGGCGGATCTTGGGGTTAAACTAAACTAGCCTGGAGTAATTAAGCCGTTCTCAGAAGCCAGAACCGAGGATCAGAGATGATTAAAGCTCGAATTAACTGGCTGCAACTGTAGGGTATAGTAGAAGAAGGTTGGTGATGTTGTCCGCATCGATTTCTCCAACTTCGATCTGCACCGTCCATTCGCAGATCGGACGGATGTAACTGCAGCTCCGGGCATCGACGAGACGACGACCCTCTGGTGTCTGGTGCAAGGACCAAAAGCGAGCGATTGCAGGGGTCTTTGGACTCTCCACACTGCCTACTGTTCTGACTTTTGGCTTCAGGGCAAAATGGCAAAATTCGTGGTGGCCTGGTGGGTTGTCCAAAAAGTTTCACTGCCGCGAGCGCACGACACGTCGACACCAAAAGAGTTCACTGCATGTCCAGAGTTTTTTTTTGTACTGCTGTAGAAGTGACTGTCTACTGTTCATCCTAAAATGTTCAGTGTACACTGCCACTATGCCACATGCCAGCTTGCGACAATCTCCATTGCTATTTTCCGATATCAGCAGGAGTACATGGATTCCCTCATTTATTTCGAATTCTTCTATCGTGTAAATTAGCGATTATTGTGCCGAGTTTTAATACAATTCCCTCCTCCCTTCGCCAAAAAAATATGGTTTCCCCCATTTCCTCACTTCAATCTACTTGTAATTAACTTTGTGTATATAAGCGTGTATAGAATGCCATTACGGCAAGAGGGGACCGATGACACCGAGAGCATGGCGTTATGTGTTGGTTGGCACATTTAGTGCATTCACAATGCAGACTCTATCATAGAGTTTAACAGTATTTATTATCCTTCTATTTATAGTGTTTTGCTGATTTGACGGTATATTTATTGAAGAGAGAGACAGAAAAACCAAGACTCCAAGTCTTATTTAGACTCTAACTCCACAATCTTCGAGGTAAATATACTGTCACATCAGCAAAACACTCCCTCCGTGCCACATTTATTTGTACGTTTAGAGTTTAAAAATTTTCCCATAATTAATCGATCATGTTGGCATGAAGGACATGTACAGGAATGGCAGAACCATCAGAGCAGTGCGTGACAGCCTACAGCCGTGGCGTGTCCGACCAAAAAAATATATAAAAACGAACTAAAAAACAAACAAAAAACAGCAACGCAGCCTTACTCGGCCCATCTAGAAGCTGCTCGGCCGTGTGATCCATCATCCATTTGCCGTAATAAAATAACAAAACACTGTAAGGTGTCAGTGGCTGCCAATCCTGCCATCAGTCCAGCAGGGGCATTTTGGTAATTTTACCATCTACCTTGGTTTCCGTGCCTAACCTTATAAGGGCAATTAATCATGGGACGGAGGTAGTACAATAAATAGGAGGGTAATAAATAGTTTTGAACTCTAGGATAGAGTCTTGCATTGAGACTACCCTTATACGCGTCCCAGTACGGCCATGGACAAGATAGATACTAATCATCGAGTGGTCAATTTCATCAGAAGCATTTGGTTTGGTCCCATAATTTTGTTCGATCGATGCTAATAATGCAAGCCTGCGATGAGGGCAACACGCATATGCATGCGGTGCCTACAACGTAGTGTACTGTGCTGTGCTACTATATGGCCATTGGCCAGTAGTGCCTGACTGCCACGACGCAAATGGAGAACAGCTTGTTCCTTGTCCTCCGCCTCTGCCTCCTACGCAACTTTTGGTACGCGTCGTCGTCCGCGATCGCATACATTCGTTTACGTGATACGTAGTCGATGTACTTTTGAGGTGAATAAACGGAAGAGAAAAGGCAAACGGAACGCGCGTCGCCTTCTCCAGTTTGCCGACAATTTTGGTGCAGGGCGGTGATGCGAAATGACGCCGAATGAGTAGCGCTGTTCTAGCACGCAGTACCCTGATCTCTAGCGTCCATCATGCATGCCTACCACACACTCCACACAGGCACACAAAACAGAGAGAGAACCCTGCAGACTGAGCTCTGAGTGAGTGAGGCGACAGGAGAAAATGTAGGTCGCGTCGGTGGCAAGATTCCGACGACTCTCAGCGGTGCTTAGTGTGCGGTAATGAGTGTGGGAGCACAAGTGGACGTTACTGATTAGTTTTCTCCCAATACCCTACTCACTAGTAGCTCTCTACGATCATAGTGCAATTACAGTGTCAACTAGAGGGGCAGATGATCGAATGAGCAGAATTCACAAGCATTTCTACCCAATTGAAAACACCTTAGCTTAGCTTCTCTCACCAATTCGGAAAGGAATTGTCTGGTGTGCACCGTAGTAGTACTCCGTGTTCCGTATGTATCTACAGCTGGTAGCTCGTACCAGCATTGTAGCGAAAGGTATAGCCCGGCATCGCCATTACCAGCGGGCGAGGACGTACCTACCGTCCTCTCGAGCCCGTTCACGTACGATCTGTTGTCCTATACGTAACCGGATACGGTGTCTCTCGGAGGCTCGGCGACGGAGCTGCTATCAAATCAATTTAATATTAAGCGTCACGGATGATATGATCCCAGATCTAAGCAGACAGTGTCCTAAATATGAGCAGTAATTGTGACGGATTGGAGGACTATTGGACTAATTAATCGTCGATCTCATCAGCCATCATTGTCAACCTCCGCCAGGCGCCCTTCAGGCAGCGCGAGGGTGGGAGGATGGGGCTCGGTTGGATGGAGGAGCCACGCCAAGGACCGGCGAGCTGGCGTGATAGCTAGAGACTAGAGGAAGCGTACCTCTCGCTCTCAAAGCTACTGCTAAAGCCACGAGGCAATGAGTCCATGACCATGCATGCTCGTCTCGTCTGCTCTGTGTGAGGACAGGGACAGCCACGTACTACGCCGAAATTGGGCGTTACGTCGCGTGGTTTCTCCTGTTCTGTTGCGTTTCATTCCATCTGCTGCGTGCCGACTGCAGACCGGTGAACGGCAGCGGCACCTGCTCTGCTCCCTTGTAGATCCACGGCACGGCAGGGGAGCAAGTACCACCACGGCAAGGATTGCTTTGTAGCAACGGCATTTCCGCAAAGATCGTCGTGGGTCCAGTGTTACACGCTGCCTGGCTATTCAATCCTGCCTACCAGCCAAGTGCACTCTGATCAGTGCACTCTGATCGGGCTGGGCTTTACTGCTTGCGCGTGCATGCAGTTGTGCTCACGGATTAATTAAACAGATCTCAAGTAAGTACCGTAACTAATTACTGCTGCCATTTGCTTTGCTGCTGCTGCGTCTTAACGGCGGAGGAGCCCCACAGGCAAGATCGAAGCTTCCTCGCTGCTTGTCGACTTGCGCCTGCTCGTTGGCCGATAGCTTCCGTGGCTGTGGCCTGTGGGGAGTGGGCCTCCACCGCCTCCCGGGTAGGTAGCTGTGCTGCCGCCCCGGCTGGTCAGCTGATGCGCGAACGCCGAACGCCACGACGTGGAGTTGTGCCGCGCCGCATGCTTCGCCGCGGCGCCCGACGGACACCACACACACCAGTACATCTTCTGCGTGCCATCCGCACAGCTATGTCCCGTTTGGTCTCTTGGGATCGAGCGGATAGAGTGCAGACGACGAGCGCTCTACGGAAGAGCCGGCGGTTCAGTTACGGGTCGTTGTCGCGCCGGGCTGGTGTTCTGTTCTTTCCTGTCCTGCAGGTTCTGTGTACAGGATCTCTGTACAGCGAGCACACGCATTTCCGGTTCCAGGAGTGCTCTTGGGTGCTCGTCCTGGTACTCGACACAAGCACGACCTTAATCTTCCAATCTAGTACACAGCTGGATCAGGACGGCCAGTTCTATTGCGACTTGGGAGGGACACCAGCGCATGGGACACCAGCCTAAAGCCCGGCCGGAGGAGAGGACCCGCACCGGAGTTAAAACCGCCGGCGAAATGTAGGCGGCGCGCGGCCACGGTCTGGTTGCGGTGCGACCACCACCAGCACCGATGACGATGGATGGGGCAGCAGTAGCAGTATTGACCACGGGCGGACGCGGCCGTGCTCCGCGGCCTGGCCACTGGTCTAGTGGCCATTATCATGCATGGTTGCATGCATCGTCAGTCAGTCGTCGCCATAATTCCATCCATCACCACCGTCGTCCCCATAATTTGAGCCATCATCATGGCCAGACCACAGGCGGGAGCAGGGCCGGGGTCACCGCGAGAGCGAGATCGCGGAAGCGAGAGAGGCAGCCGCACGAGGCTGGTCTAGCGAGTGGCCTGTTGTACGACCGTGCTACAGCTGAGCGCTGCACTTTCTCGCCACTGGCCGGCATCGGAGCGCTGTGCTGGCGGGACCAGGCCGGGCTTCCGGGTGTGCTCGGTTTAGGCCCTACTTCCCACGGTTTTAAACGTTTATTAGGTTTCTACGTTGGAATTCCTTCTAACGTTCTACTTACACAGTGCAAAGAGAAATCCGAAGCCGCTAAAGTTTTAAAAAAAAAGTAACCAGAAACTTCTAAAAGAAAAATAATTCTTCGCACTACACTACATAAAGGAACGAGATCCAAAGCTCTACTTAACTGGATCTTAGTATCCGAGAACATCTTTAACAAATTACTAAAAGCCTCATCAATATATGTAAAAAAATGTTACATTATTTTGGTGTAATCACCAAAAGCGTCTCTCTCACACTCAAATGGAGAGATATTATGTATCGGGCTATTAGTGCTAGCGTCATGAAATTCAACGTGCATAAGGGAGGCTATCTCTTGTCGATGAGGACCGTGGCATTGACGAGTATCACCAGCGGTTACATAGATGCGGACAAGCTAAACTAGATGTAGTACATGAACAAACCAAGGGGCAAAGGGCACAATAGGAGCCACGTGGTGAGGTGTTTGTGACTGCCTCCACTAATGCATAGAAAACAATAAAAAAATGTTATACATAGGTTCCACAAGTAGGGATGAATATAGCAGATTGGCTTTGATAGTCTAAAAAAAGTAGATTGCCTATAGTAGGGAATCACTTAAAGCCAGAGCTCAATTTCAACCAAGACAAATTTAGCTTTAACTTTTTTCAAACATTTTTAAATGTTTGGTAGAACAACTTATCTTGGCTGTGAAAAAAATGAATGCCCATTGTACTTATTTTTTTCTTCTTCTCTCTCCATCTTTATCATCTCCCACTCTGTAACCACACGTCTACTCTTCTCTTCTTCTTTCTCTTCCCACCTCTACACAACCATTGACTTGCCTCTTCCCTCCCCGTCCAACATCATGTTAGTCTCCTTGACCGATATCATGCCACACCGTCATCTCCCAAGCTCGCACCACCGTTGTCATCTCCTCAGCCTAAGTGCACATCGATGTTAACTCACCTCTCTCCTCCTAGGCCGGCTACCATGACCAGTCGGTTTCATTCGTGAAAGGGCAAATTAGATATCAGTCGAGCATTGGCCAGATCGAGAGAAAGTCGAACGAGATTACTTTTTTGGTTGATTCACTCTTTCCTCGCTTTTTTATCACGATTCGCGGTGTTTCTTCGTGAAGTAGAGTGATTAGAGGCATTTGGTCGGTGCTCACATAGAGCCTCTTGCAAAGTGTTACCACACAACTGTATAGAATAGGGAGTAGGTAATTTGTTAGAGTTGCTCTAAGGTAGCTCTGATTTTTTTTGGTTATTTTTGATAAATTTTGGCCATCATTTGGCCATCATTTGGTTGATGCAAAAAGTAACTTCAAGAGTCTTTCTTAAACTCACTCTAAATTATCTAAATTGTCAGTTGGAGAAACATTTAAATAACAATTGTTCTCTACATCTTGTCATCCTCCAACAAGTTCTTTAAAATCTTGAGTATTTTAGAAAAAATCGTTATTATCTTCTAGCAAGAAATTTAACAATAATATTTTGAGATCTGAGGCACTTCTTAATTATAGATGTTGGAGGTACTTTTTTTTAACAAAAAATCTCTATTTTCTATCTATAAAAAAATATAAAGAGACTCTTTGAGTTGCTAATGGGTAATTCAATTGAGCTCTTAACGCCGCTAACAGCAACAGCAGTAATTTGGCTCCTTTCTTCATAATTTGAATTGGTATCCTTGGCTAGCCGTTTATCTTCATCAGTTCTTGACCCTAGGGCAGGCTACCGGCAGATCTGGGGGGCAATCGCCGGGGCGCGCCGCCAACAGCGGGTTCCGCAGAGTGCTAACCCGGCGGGCGGCTCTTGGTCGCCGCGGCGCCTCATCCTGCTGCGCGGTCGCCAACGGCAGTCGTCGATTGACCGGCGGAGGGCGGAGCCCGGGACGGGGGTGCAGCATCATGAGGGCGGGGCGGTCCGCTACTGCGGTGAGCCAAACGATCCCTCCCCTGCCCCCTTTCTGTTTTTTCCCCTCAATCTCATCTTGCTCCCGTAATCCCGTATCTATTTACCAGTTTCCATATCGGATTCCCTCACCTTTTGAAATGCTTCAAATTTTTAAGGCGTAGTACGTTTTGGCATCGCCGTGCTATTTTAGCTTCTAGCATATTTGTGATGTTCAGCTTCTCACTAGGATTTCAAATCTACAATGCTCGGAAAAATCAGTGGATTCATAAGGATAACGATTGATTTTAACAGTCTGATGTACTACTACTCGTCAATTTTGGATGGCGTTGTTTTCATATGTTAACATTGGTATTGCCATTGCCCTCATTCCTAAAATTATTTCTGGATCCACTACTACAACCAGGAACTCTCCACCCCGGCTGCTGGGGGGACGCCATGGAAGGGACGGTTGCGCTCTCACCATACCAGCCCTCAAAGTTTTCCTGTTCAGAGGCTCCCTTCGCAGAGCAATAACCTGGGGGAGAAAGAGGATCTCCAACAGGCTGCCCCCAAGAAGACAGTGAGAGGTTGTCATGCTAGAGCTGTACGGCAATCTCTGCGGCTCGATGGAAGAGATTCTGAGCATCCTATCATAATAGACAGTGAAGTAAATGAGGTAGGAGCTGCTCTTGCTTGACATCTTCCTATCAATTCCATGTATTTCCATTCCTGAATGTTATCATGCTTGTTACTTAGAAAGCTTGACTCAGTTCACACTTGATTTATAGCTTATGAGAAACAGCGTTATAATTTGCACTCCCTTGTAGGAATATAAGGTCAGCGCTGATCAATCAGCAATTACGATTCTCCGTAGATCCCCACGGTTTCATGTGGAAGATACGAGTTTGGGCAAGCCACTGTTGCCACCAAATCGCCTGAAGGCCCCTTCCAACAGAAAGAGTAAAAGTGCTCATTTGAAAGACAAAAATCAAGAGAGTCTGAAAAGTGATAGGAGAAATGCTGGATTGGAGCCATTGACAAGGATGAAAAGGCAGAATGAACCCCAGTTACTTTGTCAAGATCCCCAAGGCATCACCCCCAGGAAAAATATTGCAGATGTGTCTAACAAAAAGAGTGAGAAGAAAGAGTCAATGCCCACTAATTGTAAAGTGTTAACAGGAAAGAGGAAGAGAGGCACAAAAAAGAGGCTCTCATCGAAGAAGCAAAGTTGCCAAGGGACAAAAGCATTGCCTACAAATCGCCAAGAAAATGCACCTTGTGATGAACCCAGAAAATCTGTCCACAGAAGGAATGAAAAGGAACCTTCTATTGTGGTGAAGCCTAAGAGTGGTGACGGGGAATTGACAAACATTGATGCAAATATCAGCAAACCAAGTGGGACTGAAAGGGAAGGAATGGGAAAATTTTGTAGTTCTGATGATTGGACAAAAGAGCAGGACATGGCATTGCGCAGAGCTTACTTCACTGCCCGACCATCCCCACATTTCTGGAAGAGAGTTTCAAAAATGGTATTCAGTCTTTACATAATTTTCTTTAGTGGTTCTTTCATTTCTTGTAAGTTGCAAGAGCTGACCAAAGAAATATTTATTATATATTACATTAAAAAGGATGAGAATACTGAAGTATTGTGGCCAAAAATGTTTCTGCATTTTTCAGAAACAGATCCCAGTGCACATGGTTGTTCACATGTTATTTTGTTTGATCAATCCTTTTTACTATCAAAGTAATAAAGTCATTAACTACTGGCTGGCCTTGTTTGTTACTAACCTTGAGGATTTGAGGAGATAATTTTCCTTAGGAAAGATTGCAATATATACTAGTCTGCATGGTATGGCCCTTGATATACTTAACAGCTTTGTGCTGACGAATTTGGCTCCTTTCTTCTGTCATATAAAAAGATTGTAATGCATCATTTTAGTAGAAACAATATCATCATACATCATTTAGTTTCAATAACAGTTCATTCTTTTGTTTTAGTAGTCCACAGATTTACTAGCTCTGTTTACAAAGGAGTATGGGGGTATGGTTAGACAGATTCAAATAATAAAACATCTAAAAAAAGATGTATGGCTTGGGGATCAAATCAACAGAATTACCATTGATTTTTAAAGATTTAACTGCACAAATCTAAAAACTTGGGTACTAATCGGCTTGATCACACAATCAAAATAACCTGAAGTTTCATATTGTTAGTTGATTTTTCTTTTTTGTAGTTCACCAGAATATTTTAATGGTAGGTCCTGATTCTTGTTTGGCATATTCCTTTTTGCATGTGTGGAAGTCTACCTTTGTCATTTATTAGCTCAGTGATTTTTGACACAACTCTTTTCAGGTGCCAGGGAGATCTGCTGAAGATTGCTTCAACAGAATTCATGCTGACCTCACGACACCAACTCCAATAGCCCCACGTGCCAGAACACATAAAACAACATTTTCTCCTATAGGAAATTTCACATTGTCTGATCCAAAACTTCCAAATCTCTTGGAACCTAGAGCTGCAAGGCGAAGGAATGCTAAACAGAAGGGTCTAGCAGCACAGAAGACAGTGAGGCATTTGTTGCAGAAGCATTGTGTCATTGACCAAGCTCAAGAGGCTGATCACTTCTCAGTTTTTGAATCACCAAGTGCTTTACAGTTGAACTTATATTTTGAAGATTCTCATGGGACTCCTGACAGTTATACAAACTCAGGTTCTCTAGGCAAATGCAGTGGAAGCTCTTCAGCACGAAAGAAACCATTTTCAAGGTTAAGAACTAAGCCATCTGAACCAAGCCCAGAAGTTCTAAAACCTATAAAGAATGTTATCTTACATGAGAAGTACATTGATCAATTGTCGCGTAGAGAATACACAAAAAGGCCTCGTATGCGGACTCCAGGCTCCAAAGCTGCTGGTTCTGGGAAGGCTCTTCCTGAGCAGAAAGTTGGTAGTCTGGTGGTCGCTAAAAATGCTCTCATCTCAGAAGCAACAGATTTTATAAGGCGTTTTAAGAAGGTGCAAGCCTATTCCCTTGCGCATGTTGTGGAGAATAGTGAAGATGATGAGATTGAATGTGATGTCAGTGATTATAGCCATGATGATAAAGAATAAGGAGGTGGCGAGGTGCTTACAGTGTCAATTCCCAGCAGCCGTTAGCAATTATTGCCTTTTGTTGACGGGCATTAGTCATCACTCATCAGTGCCTGGTGCTGCACTAAGGCTAGGCAGTTACCAATATGGGTTGTTTGTAGGTATATTCTGCCTAATATGTGTCTTGTTCCTAGTGCCCTCGGAGCTGTAACTGAATTGAGAAAGTGTTGCCTTCATCATGCCTTATGATGATTGAAATCAATTGAAATTGCAAGGGTCAAACCTGTTTCTCTTGTGTTTGCATAAATCAGAAAGCTTCATTAAATATAAAATTTTCATTTTTTTTCTAGAACACACAAGAGAGTTGTGTATCACAGTATCAGATGTATTTTAAAAATACTCACCATGTAAGATCCACGTTACTTTAGCTCTTTTTCAGTGACCTGATCAGGGTAAGTAATGTGTCTCAGATGTAGTCTCCAACACCAATTTCATGGATCATTTCTCATTCTGAGCTTACAATATGATGAATGCCATTCTTGGTGATTGATGCACGAGGAGCCATGCACGAGGAGCGCAGGTGGAAGAGGAGGTGTGGCGAGTTCACGACGCGAGGAGCTGAAAGCCATGGCTCTTCTGGTACCGTGGCCATCGCTTGTGTGCACAAGAGACGGTAGTGGGGCGCAGTACTTGTGTGCACAAGAAGGGAGTAGCCACCGCCTTTCCCGCGGGCATTTCGCCGCGGACGCCCATGCTCCCGAAGATGGCGGGTAGACTCGTTGCGCATCCTGTGCCTGCGCTCACATGGACAGGGCACCATAGGCCCAGAAAGCCAGAAGCTGATGAAGGGCATCTCCAGCCTCCGTGCCCACGCGTGCTCCTGTGTACTCCCCGTTGCCGCCCACAATCGACCTCAATACTGGCGTCAATGCTTCCATGGATTATGCCCTCTACTTGTTCGATGAAATGGGCATAAGGTATGTTTTTTTCTTCATTTTTTAGATAAAAGTATGTTTTTTTCTTCTTGTTTTTCCCTTTCAATGTTTGGTTGCTGATTTTGTACTATCCCCATCTCTACCAGTGCATATTGAGGTTCAGAGTTCAGTCAGAAGATTGACATGATTTCAGTGATTTTGCACCAGCTCTCCTGTGAGCCGCTAGCAGCCATGCCGAGCCATCTAATGGGATGGAGCCATCCTTGAACTGTGTGGGATCTGCAGAATGTTTCTTCTACATGAATGGGTTAGGAAATCCTCCTTGAATTTGCGATCCCCTTCTCTGAGTAGCATGTGTATCGCTATCAATGTTTTCAGTGCAACCTGTGACCAAGAAATGGGTTGGCATGTGCTCACGGTTGTCTTCCTCATCCTTAGTGAGACCCTCTTCTGTAACTGTAAGCAGACTTTAACATTTCTTAATGGTTTAATCTACATTGTTTTCATTAACCAGTAAGTAAAAAACTTAGATATTTAGTTAGATTCGAGAATTAAATGCCCCTTCACCTGTCCAGTATGAAAATTAGTCCGTTCTATATTATACAAATTAGCTATTTGCATCTATTGTTTGCCTTCTGCCCTGCTCTGCTTTATCTCATAGATTCTTCCAGCTATATCGGCAGGTGCAATACAAATAGCTGCTTCACATGTATATTTTGTAAAACTTATTTTGGCTGCACTTCAATCAATAATAGACTTCATTAATTATCGTTTCCCTTCGTTCTTTTTAGTCTTCATACTGGGTTTTTCACATTCTAGAACCAGGCCCAATATTGATGCTACTGTTTTCTAGCCATTGTCATTTGAGCTGCTTAGATCAATAATTCATAAATAAATTGTATATCTAGCCCCAACAATTAGACAGTTTCGTGGTCTGTACTTGGGAGGTCTCATAGAGGCTGAGAAACCTGCAAACGCCATTTCATACATGAGAGATTAGCTCCAATTCAATAGAAAGGCCTATGGCCAAGTTATCCTCCTACCTGTGATCTGATGCCAACATAAGGTGCAACATGTTTTTGTGTTGTGAAAGGAATCAGTATATTCTTCCCTTGAATCAGATTAATCTGGTTTAAGCTTCTGTCGAAGTTCAATATATTCCATGTGTAGGCTTCATTGCTACTTTATTTATTGCCGTACTGCAGTAATGATGTTGCACAGTTGATGCATTGTTTCCTTGAATCAGATAATCTTTGGTCTATTTGTGTAGTTAGCTTCTGAATAGAAGTTTTAACAATGGATCCTTTGGGATCTTGTGCTGCCAATAAAAATGAGGTATGGGAAAATAGGGCTCGAAAAATATAGGATCATTTGTGTTTATTAGTTTTATTTGCAAGATGATGGTCATGTGGTGGGTATCAGGTGGCATTCAGCTTTGACAAGATTGTTTTTTTTTTTCAGGAATGAAGTAGATGTCAGAATTGGTGGAAAAATGTAAACATAGCTTCTATGGCAATCTTCAGAAGTCAAGAATACAGTCAGAGCTTTGACAAGATTGTTTTTTTCCTGGAATGAAGTAGATGCCAGAAATGGTGGAAAAATGTAAACATAGCTTCTATGACAATCTTCAGAAGTCAAGAATACAGTCAGTTGGCCATAAGCCTATGAACTTTCACTGTCATGTTAGTGAAGAGCCTGCTTTATAACTGACATTTCTGGAATTCTTCTTTTCAGGATGCTTGAAGACTAGAGCAAAATGGTTTCTCTGGATGTTCTGCTGTTGTGTATTTTTTATTTCAGCAGGTATTAGAACAAATTATTCCTTCATCTTTTTGCTTGAATTACTATTTCTGCCACTAAAAGAGTTAGTTCAGGGATTCACTTGACGGTGGTCGGAGGTGGTTGTGGTGGTGGTGTCCCTTTGCTTTGCCCGTCTGATCTGTTTGTCTCGAGTGTGTGTTGTGTGTTTAGGAGGGGCTTTCTTTAGCCTCTTTTCTTCCCATGTGCAATTTGTATATTTTTTATTATATTTTTATGAAATGACATGCAGCTCTCATATGTTGTTTTTCTCATATGTTGTTTTTTAGAGAAAAAGGGTGACCCCCCGCTTTTGTGTTACCAAAAGCAAAACATTCAAGTTCACAGCATATCAGGCTCTCATATGTTGTTCGAAAAGCAAAAAGAAAAAAAAATTTGGGGAAGGACCATGTAGTAATATATATTGTTTACTGGTCTTTTTTGCCGTGGAATTTGAAGATTGGCAAATTGCTAAGTCTGACACGAAATATAAGGCCTTTTCAGTTTTCACATGCACTCGAGCATCATGTACTGGCATTGTACTACACATTTTTATGTGAATATATCACAAAGAGCTACTGTAGTCATTTTTGTGGAGCCCAGAACATACCTTGAAAGCTGGTTGATTGACATTGACTGTTAACTGTAGGCGTCATAGCATGTTACCCTTTTCTTGCTTCACGGTTGAAAAAAGTTCATGTGTTTTCTGTGCTCTTACATTTTGATATAACTACAAAGTAGAGATCGGTGCAGTGCCAGTCAACAACAATAATTGGTTCAGGGTGGCTCTGAAACTTCGTTTCCTAAGAACAAGGAGCTATGTTTGAGTGTTTTTGCTTGTAGCTTAGTCCCTCCTTCCCAAAAAGAATGCAATTGTAGCTATAGTTCTTAGTCAATCCATCTTCGACTTGCCCAATTTTTTTTTTATAAAAAGAAGTGCTAATGTTTATTATATCAAAAATTAGTATCATTATATTCATCGTACAATAGATTTTGATAGTATATCTATTTAGAATCACAATTGTTTACTATTTCTATAAACTAGTCAAATATTTTGACTTATACTAGGTCCAGAATTGCATTCTTTGTGGGATGGAAGGAGTAAAAGTTAAGCTTTTCATAGCCTATTCTGTGAAGTATAATTGCACGTTTATGTTTCATATTTAAAAAACTGGAATTCTTTGGTTTGGGGTCCCCTGATTATTTCTGATATGTATTCTGCACCTTCAGTTATCTTGCAATGGTTCATCAGTACATAATGTGTTTTCTCTCAGTATTATACATTTCATGATACTGCTGATGCCAAAGAAACAGCTATGATCTTAGATTTCAGACTTCTATATGCTTAGAAATTCAGTGCTGTTCACTTGAGCTTTCAGCTGCGTCGCTGTAACTTTAGAGATTGAACTGGTACAGTGGGTACCAGCTTTAAGATGATGGTTTTATTCTTCAATATGCAGCATTGTTAATTGTTAATATTAAGGATTGTACTGCAGGAAAAAGAGACACAAAGTACTAATATGGTTGGCCTGCGAAGCCAAAGAGATATGAAGGCTTTGTTCCAAGCATATGCTTGATAAGTTCATACAGTATGTTGTCTTTGGTCTAAAGGATGGAGGAAAAAGAGACAGAGAGCATTGTTACAGCCTTACAGGTATGACGTTCCTACTTTCTAACCTTTAAATTTTCTAGTAATGTACAAAGGGTGTTTGGCGTAATCATGAGCATCCCTATCTCTGCAATCCTTCCTCTTTTTCTTTTCAGGAGAGGCATCTCTCAATTCTCAAGTTCTCACAATCTTGACTTGTCGCCTTTTGTCGGTCGTCTTGGACTCCGGGCCGAGGAAGTGAGCAGCTGGTGCAGCTCGGGCATTGATGCTACCGAACCCGTATTCCAGCTCACTGTGAGATGCCACACTGGTTGAGCAGCAACAAGAGGTCGGTACTTTCACTACTCAGTACTCCCAAGTGGCCAAGTCCCAACTGCTTTACCTTTATTATTATTCCCATTCCTATTCCTATTATATCTTTTATTTTTTTTATCGGCTTGCTTGTTCTGAAAGTCTTGAGAGAGATTGTCAGAATGTTTATACAGCGGTCCACATTCACACCAACTGCTGGAAATGTGCTGTCCACGAATGGATTCTGAATTTGTTTTTATTATCTGATTTCATGGACCACACCTGCTATTAGTTGAGAAAAGGCTAGAATGAGAACGATATAGGTAGTGAAAAAAAGAAACACCGGAAAGTGCTGACTAACATGCCTTGATAAATGGTTGCATGGTACCCTGCCAAAAAAAGGAATGCAACAATATATGGTTTATTTGGGGTATGCAGCAGATTGAAATGCTCCCTTCTCGTCGGACTCAAAAAGGGTGGTTGGAGTCGGAGACGATTCTGTTTGGTCAGTGGGGCAAGTGTTTCGTCCAATCTTTCTGTTTTGGTTGGAGGCACAGTTTTTGAGAAATTGACTATTATAGGACTCCAAATTTACTCGCTAAATCATTATTTGATGAGTCGTCTGGGTAAAAGTTGCCTTCTACATCTTTGTATCCTTCAAGAGGTTTTTAGGTATCGTAGATAATTTAGAGAGCCATCTTCACTCTCCATCTTTAGCTAGAGAAAAATTCAAAACACATGATTTCTATATTTGAAGATTAACTTAAAGAGGTGGTTGCATTTCTTTTAGGATGGAGAGAGTGTATGGCCTGTTTGGCAGAGCGTGAGCTGTTCATGTTGGATTTGTAGTTTGTTAACTAAGTTAAACCGATTTGAATAGTATATTCAATCTAAATTATAAACAAAATGAGTAATGTAAATACACTTGATATGCTGATTTCTAGAGCTAGAGCTTTGCCCAACAATTCTAGAGGAGTTCTAAATCAAACTATATTAAAACATTTATATAAACTAGAATTGATATTTATACGTATTTTTACATAATAAAATATATGCATATTTTCATAGGTGTATTTTTCTGTAAAATCATTCATCCATAAGATAGTTTTGTTAGTACTTGGGCTGATTTAAGGGATTGATGATTTATTTAAGAGCGGAAGTACATATATATTAAATTATTCTGATCCAGACATCCTCTGTCTTTGGGTCAGTGGATTGGTTAAGCCACACGTGCAGTTTTTTAGTTAATTTAATTAGCTGCGTTAGGTTGATCCAACTCTTCATCAAATCATGCGAGTCCTTCGAGATTAGGCTGATCTGACGAAGGCACAACCGCACAAGCCACAGGTATCCTAGAATCGTAGGGCACTGATTCGCCGTAGGGCTCTTCTGGCGCCTGTCCTATGGGCCCACCGGGCGTCCCCTCCGAGCTTCGATGTCCCCAGCCCCGCATTTTCGCTGGCCGGGGCCCGGTGCACCGTGCATTTCCAACAGTTCCTCGCTGTTGTTGACCACCCGTGGACCCCTACACCCACCTGGCTGTGGCGACGCCTGTTGTAGACGCGGTGTACGTGTATCTGCAGCCTTTTGAAGGAGATGGACTGCTGGGCTGGCGTGTTTTGCAGGTAGCTCCTCACAGGAGTTTGGATTTGAGCACTACGGATTCTTTGGTAACCGTTCCATGAATCCCAGGTGACATTACCTCGTTCTTACTATGTGGATATGTTTCCTTTCCGAAACAACATCATGCCGTTGGCATGTGATAAACAAGTTAAGTGCATATCTTAGTTTTTTTTAACCTCTCTTATTACACCTTTTGCTATTGTCCAAATTTTCTTACTATTGGAAAATCAATTGTTGCCCCTTTTCCAAAACCACATCATGTCGTGGGCATGTGATCGAACAAGTTAAAACATATATTACTTTTTTTATCATCTTCTACTACATCTTTTGCTATTGTTGAAATTTGCAAGCAGTACCTTGATCTTTTTTCTTTGTTGGCGTCTCTTCTTGGGTATCCCGTTTTTTCTTTTTGGAAGCTACTTAATTTGTTAGTAAAAGCCTATTGTGTTATCAATGGATTTGATTAATCATCACTCAAGATTTGAACACTAGTAAATTGATCCTATACAGGAGGAAATGGGTGGCAAATGCACTCATACCGACAATTAGTCATTTTACACTTTCACATTTATACACATTTTTTCTATGAAACTAAATTTATTCTTCTATGCAAATCCTATTAAACTCTTGTGTTCCAAATAGACCCTTAAATGTGAGATCATCATTTCTATACTCATAAACTATTTCTTACAAAGGCTTAGCTCTCCTAGTTAGCATGGTGCAACACTACTGCCTTTCGTAGTGAACGAATAGTGCATGGGTATCTTCTCTAAGAGCATCTCCAACAATTTGGCAAACATCACTTGGCAAATCTCTACTTTTGCCAAGTCTCAAACTCAAATGCTAAGTGAAAAAATAGGCCTTCTCCAACAAATTGGCATTTGGACTTGGCAAATTGAAAATAAGTGGCCCACATGTCTTAATAAGTGGCCACCGATCTCTGTCACATGTCGATTTAGCGGCCACCAAGCTAATAATAGCCTCAGCGGTGCCATGCATGTGAGCGATGCCAAGCGCATGCAAGCGCGCAAATATGCGCCGAAAGGGGCTATTTTTGCCAAAGCTTGGCAATTTGCTTGAAATCTTTTCTTGCCAAGTTGTTGGAGGAGGTTTTTTGTGGTTTTTCTTAAAAATCCAAATTCTTGAAACGATTTTCTTGGAATTGTTGGAGGTGCTCTAATGGCTGATACTAGGAGCGTTTCCTTCCTAAAAAGGGTAATAGTACATGCTTTCATAGATCCACATTTATTGATTTCTCTAAAAGACAAGGTGTTATGTGCAATAACACTGAGGAGGCCCCTCTTGTCCGGCCACCGTTGCCAGCTTGTATCTCGTAATATCTTACTCATTTTTCCGTTTCCGTTCATTAAAAAAGAAAAGTTTTCCATTTTACACCTCAGCCCCCACGCACAAAGGCGACGCCAGCAGCAGCGTCTGCTTTCCTCTCCCTGTCCCTGCTCCTCTGCTCGCTTCCTCTACCCTGCTGCCTGCCTGCCTCAACGATTCCTCCGCTTTTCCTTTTCCAAAATCGCGCTTTTCTCGTGCGCGTGTCGGCTCCTTCCCGCAATCCTGCTCGCCGCCGGTTCTGGGGGTGGCGCTGCCTCGGATGAGGCCGCGGCCGCGCTGACCGGAGCCGGACCACCCGGCGCCCGCCCACCCATGGCGCGTCCGCAGCGAGTGTACGAGGCTTGGAAAGGGAACAATGTAAAGATCCTCTGCTCCTCTCGCTTCATCTTGTTACTTCTTGAGCCGGGAATCTGGGCTGCACTGTTCCGTTCGGTTCTTTCGTGGGGAATTCCGCTTCTTGCTGTATTGTTGGGTCGTTTTGGTAGAGTTGGTTCGCGCCTGTACTGTACTTATGCCAGTGTGTGCGGTTTACTACTCTACTGTTCTCGGCGATTCCAGGCACGAACAGGGACAGTGGGTCGAGTGATTCATGTTATCTGCCCTGTGATTGTGATGTGAGCCTGTGTGTGGAACTGTCAGTGTGCGGCTCTACTGCATTCTGACGCAGTTCGTTCGCTCTCTGCAGAGATTCTTCTTCGGTGGGAGGCTCATATTCGGACCTGACGCCAAGTCGCTGATCCTGTCCGTTTCGCTCATCGTGGTCCCGGTGTTGGTCTTCTGCGGATTTGTTGCTCGGCATCTTCGCCACCGTTTCCCGGATTACAATGCCGGATATGCGATTCCTGCGGTGGCTGTGGTGTTTATGATTTACGTGAGTTCCGTGTGCTGATTCTTGCTGGTACTGATCAGTCAGCATTTGCGATATGCGCTTGGCTGAGCACGGATTCGTTGTCTCCTTTATGTGCAGGTGCTGGTCTTGCTCTTGGTTACATCAGCACAGGATCCTGGGATCGTTCCCCGCGCGGCCCACCCGCCGGAGGAAGAGTTCTCTTATGGGAACGCGCTGACTGGGGGCACGCCTGGGAGGCTGCAGTTCCCCCGTGTCAAGGAAGTGATGGTTAATGGGATGCCTGTGAAAATAAAGTATTGTGACACCTGTATGGTTTATCGGCCTCCTCGATGCTCACACTGTTCGATATGCAACAATTGCGTAGAGCGCTTTGACCATCATTGCCCCTGGGTTGGACAATGCATTGGACAGGTAAATAAATAAATAGTCTTATTTCTCTACTGTAATCTAGTGTAATTCTTATGACTTATTGCTTTAGCAAACATAAAGTGACCTTGAACATGTTGATTTCATATGTCTGTCAAAAAAGCCTGTACCTTTCATATGTATATGTCTTGATTCCTGGAATGTATATGCACCAAGAGAAGAGTTACACAATATTGCGTTATATTAGTTCTTATGAATGCATTTGCTTGGTTTTGCACTTCTGCTATATGCTGTGATGCTAATCAGCCTAATTTTAGTTAAGGTATATTTACTCTAGAACACACACAAAAAATAAGTATCCAGTGAAGTGAATGTGAATCAAATAGTTCAATGTTGCCCTTTCTTGTATGGGCTTCATTTGGTGTTGGATTGTGTCACAGACCTATAATTTCAAGCCTTCTTAACCAGTGTTTTCCTAATCATTCACCAAAAAAAAAAAACAGTGTTTTCCTAATAGGTAAATGGTAACAGTCAGCAAGGTCTCATGTAGCGTTTAGATCGTGTACATGGCTTTACACAGATTACAGGTTTTTGCACTATATTTGTAAAATTGGCAAAAAATAAGTATCCAGTGAAGTGAATGTGAATCAAATAGTTCAATGTTGCCCTTTCTTGTATGGGCTTCATTTGGTGTTGGATTGTGTCACAGACCTATAATTTCAAGCCTTCTTAACCAGTGTTTTCCTAATCATTCACCAAAAAAAAAAAAAAAAAAAAAAAAACAGTGTTTTCCTAATAGGTAAATGGTAACAGTCAGCAAGGTCTCATGTAGCGTTTAGATCGTGTACATGGCTTTACACAGATTACAGGTTTTTGCACTATATTTGTAAAATTGACTATAATGACATGTGTATAATCATAGATTGATATAGGCTGAAGATATCCTAAAAAACAGCATTGCACAAGAGCATTCATGTGAAGTAGAGAACAGAGCCAACCTCAGTACCAAATTAAATATGCAGTTGCAGCCAGAGACTTTTTCTATCCATCAGTCTCTCAAATTCTAAACAGGGACACAAAAATAGACATCATCTGGCAGTCTGCACTGGTAGACAAAGCAATTCGAAATATCTATCTTTGTTCTCTACAAGAGCACACATTCTTTATTTCTGGAGAACAAAGCACATGTTGATTTCTGGAGAGGATAATGGAACACTTACACTAGACTAGTCTACTATTATGCACATGCTGGAGCATATATCAGTAATTTCTAGAGAAGAGAACGTAGAATTACTGCATTAGTACTAGTCCGCACATGCTGGAGCATATATCAATTGATTTCTAGAGAAGAGAACGTAGAATGGAGCGCTAGTAGTAGTATGCAATACACACATGCTGGAGCATATATCAGAGAGAGTACCTGGAGCACTGAACTTGTTTGTGCCGGAGATGTAGATGAGCTCAACCTGGAGCAGACAGTAGAGGGGGAGATGGACAGGTGGCCGGAGAAGACTATGACTTCATGGCAGAGAGTGTCCTGACCAAGAAACCATGGCGGCCAAAGACTGGAGAGTGAAGGGGTGGTAGCGATTGATGGAGAATTGGGGTGGAAAAAAGGCTTGAAATTCAGCGAGGGCGACGGCCGCAGCGGCGGCGGGTAGTGCATGTTCAGTATGGTTTGAAAGATGGGGCAGTCGAGAATTGCTTTGGGGATAGGAAGGGACAGGTTGGCTTTTCTATTACCATGGGCTGATGCGCACGAGAGACAAGGCCCCAAATTTTCATTCTCCCGCTGAAAGGCTGCTATTGCTTATAGTGTGTTCCTTTGAAATTTATGGTCAGTTCTAAACATATTGTCTAATGCTTCCAGTGTATTTATGTCTTCTATGTTTGGATTTGGATAATAGTAATGAAACTGTGTGATGTGGTGCTCTCTGTTGTCTCCTTATGAACTCAGCTGTATCATGGAAATAAGATGGGTTAAGAAACATTTTTAATGTACTTGGCACCATTTGACATAGCTAACATGTTTTTGGTGTTACCTTCGTAGTATACCAAACACGTAACTGTTGTATTTCCTTGACATAAATGCGACACACTTATATTTTAAGACTGAAGAACCTTTGGTAGGCATGTAACATGCTTCTTTACTTATTGTTGTATGCTAGGTGGACATGTAACATGTTTCTGTACTTATTATTGTACTCTCAACATACTGGCGCATGATTGTGTTTCTATTACATGGAGTGTGACCTTATTCCAGCCTAACTTGTTTCTCTAATATGCATAACTGGCAGTAAATCTTAGGAACCATGCATTGTAGTAGTGCTCCATGATAGTTTGTGTAAGTTATGCACTTGCAAAAGAACTGTTAAATTCTGTAATCCAACTAAAATACCCTCCATGGCACAAGACAAGATCAGCTACTTGAAATATTTAGTTATAATTGAGAGGTGATTAGAACTTTCATGTTGAAAGAATGATTTATTACAATCTCTAGGAAATTTTGATTCAGTTTCTCTTGTGTTGCCTTCTTTTAACCTGATCTTTATTGCCTCACTTTTACATTGTGCAGCGCAATTATCGGTACTTTTTCATGTTTGTTTCTTCCTCGACTCTTCTCTGCATTTATGTATTTGCAATGTCAGCCTTGTACATCAAGTTTCTCATGGACGAGGGTTATCCAACAGTATGGAAGGCTTTCAAACACTCTCCCGCTTCTTTGGGGCTTCTGATATATTGTTTCATTGCTCTCTGGTTTGTTGGTGGACTCACTGGATTTCATTTGTACCTCATTAGCACCAACCAGGTTAGTTTCTTTGATATAATATTGATTAGCTAATTTGTTTTTCCTTGACCAAGAGTTTGTTTTCATTCATGGATGCTAGTTCTTTTAAAATATGTACTTGAAAAATCAAATGCTAAACAGAAGTGTCAGTACATGCTCATGGTAATTGATATCCACTAGCTTAACTGGATCTACTATTTTTGAGCTGGTTGCATGTAAATATAGAAGATCTTCATAGTTTTATGAATTTATAACTTAATTGTAGGGATACTTGGCATTATTTTGGTCTGACCATTTGCTGTTTATCAACTTAAAGAGTCTGAAGTATGCTTTAGAAATCAAAAGGGCACACTCCTATATATTCTGTCATATAATTGGGGGGTTAGGTTACTAGTCCATATCTATATCTGTACCTCATTAGCACCAACCAGGTTGGTTTCTTGATATAAGAATGATTAATTAATTTGTTTTTTCTTGACCAAGAAAGCGTTTTCATTCATGGATGCTAGTTCTTTTAAAATATGTACATTGAAGATCAAATGCCAGAAGTGTTGGTACATGCTTGTTATAATTGATGTCCACTAGTTTAATTGCATCTACTATTCTTTTGTTGGTTCCATGTAAAAATTTAAAATATAAAAGATCTTTATAGTTTTATGAATTTATTTTTGTAAACATAAAGTTTTATTAATTTATGTAACATAACTGTAGGGACACTTGGCGTTATTTTGGTTGCCCATTTGTTCTTTATCAACTTAAATAGTCTAAAGTATTCTTCCAAAATCAAAATGACACATTCTTATATATTCTGTCATTGAGATTTTAGGTTACAAGTCTAATCAACATGTCTGTCTGTATCTAGAGTGTACGTTTTAATGTGTCCAACCTTGATGCTCAGCTTTATAATGAATGAAGCAATTTTGCAATTTCCATTCTGATGATTTGATTTTGCAGACTACATACGAGAATTTTCGATACAGATCAGACAACAGGCCTAATATCTATAGTCAAGGATGTCTGAATAACTTTTTGGAAGTCTTTTGTAGCAAGACAAAACCTTCTAAACACAAGTTTCGGGCCTATGTACAAGAGGAAGTGCGACCTCCAACAGTTAGCTTTGGTAGGGACGCTGAAGAGGAGCCAGTTGGTGGTCCTCGGTCGAAAGTTGAAGATGATCTTGAAATTGGTAGCGATCTTTTGAAGATCTCTCAGCGGCGCAATTATGAGGATGTTGATGTAGAAACAGGAGGTCCTCACAGGCACAGCAGTGAGATGGAAGGCATAGCCAATTCCAAACTTGTGGCATGTTCAGAGTCACAGATTCCTGCAATTGGGAGTGATGTAAGGGTACGGCACTCAAGCTGGGATCGGCGAAGTGGGAACTGGGACATGTCGTCAGATGTGCTTACAAGAAGCGCATCAGACGTAATTGAACGTAGGGTGTTTGCCACGGAGGCTGCACATCCATCTCTAGCAGAGACTCACTAGTGAATTGTTTGTGCATTCAGAGCAATGTGTGTGCAGTTTGGATTGCAAGGCCATTTAACTCATGGTGGCTCACCAGACAGCAAAGGAAGAAAACGCCCGTCATGCATTTTGACTTTGACTGCCTTGATTGGGTTTTCTTTCCGACCCTTGTCAATGTAATGAGCAACTATTTAGTCAAAGAATTAGCCCCATTGTGCCATATATTCGTGCGACTGTGCCATAGTCTCATCAGGCGTTGTGTTGCTCATGGTCCTGTCTGTAAATTGCAAATGCAGGATTCTCATTCAACTGTAATTCTTCTTCTTCTTCTTTTTTTTTTTTGAAGGGAAACTGTAATTCTTCTTCGGCTATTCCTTTTAGAATGTCATCTCGCCTGGCCCCCTTTAATCCTCTCGCACCTCACAGATGCCAGATTTATGTTCAGTTAGGTCTCCTGAATACTTAAACCGTGTGATCTGATGCCACTGAGTTGAATTCCGGAACCATCATTCAAGGAGTTCAAAGCACCCAACAAGCTGCCCATCATCATTCATCGCTTTGTTTACAAGCATGAAGAACTCTTTGTTTGCTTCTAGAGTTGACTCGTGGAATGTTGATGTCTGCTTTGTTTCTAGTGGGAACCCATCCTGATTCCCCGAGAGTATCTTCTGCTGGTCTTCTGGATTCTGACTGCTGCCAAGGACTTACTGGAGGACTGGAGCATGATTAGAAGCCCACTGTGGGCTGTGCTGATGGTGACAAACCAGAAGACGACCTCGCCAGTCCACTGAGGACTGGAGCATTGAGGCCAGTAATTAAGAATCCTTTGGCTCTTGCAATGGCTGTTTTCATTGAATTCATGTGCGGCTGGGAGCTAGAATGCTGGAAAGCTTGTCCTTTTAATCATTTTTGCACGCTAGTTGCAGCATGTTCTGAGAGTGACTAGCACTTGCTGACTTCGCAAGTGGCCGTGAACCACGTCGGCGAAGTCCACTGGGCAGTAAGCTGTCGAGCGGCAAGTTTGTTGCTTTTGCTCTTTGTTTGTTTGTTTGTTGACTGCATAGGTTATCAGGGCGCCGCATTTCTGAATTTGGCCATTGTTTATGCTGCATTAGTTAAGTCAATTAGAATTGAATGGATTTGTCGTGTCACATTCTTGTTTGGATCTGGTTAAAACGCGGTGGGTTCTTAAAAACAAAACCAGCTATTGCCAATACGACTCACAAGAAGGGAAAAAAAAAAAGACTCACTGGGTTGTTCGGCTTATGGTTTCTGTGAGCCGGCTGATGCTATTTTGTGGTTGCTGACAAACCCTCATGCCTCGTTAACCATTCAATCAGTAAACTGAATGGTTCAAATCACTCAAAATCAAAAGCCTCAGCATTGGCCGGGAGCATTCTCGTTTCATGCTACGGCATTCCGTTGAAAACAAAGCCGTACGGCATTACTTGTAACGAAGCCGTACGAAAGCAGATAATGCTTGAACCTTGAAGCGTTCTGCTTGCCTTCCATTAGAAAACAAAACGCAGGCTCTACTGATTACAGCAGTTAAGCAAACACTGGGTTCTTCCAACTGTGAGAATCTACTTTTGTTGTGGTTTTATGACTAGATCCAAGTTACCGTCAGAATCTTGCAGCGGCCACACTGCTTTTTCACCATTCCTGACGCGTTTTCGGTTCATGCTGCTGATCCATGACTGAAGACTCGCTCATCTTTGGTATTGGTGATCCTTCCATGACAGCTACCTTTGCTCAGTGACCAAGACCTCAATAATGTAAGTTTCAAAAAAAGAAAAAGACCTCAATAATGTACTAGCTACCACTACCACTTCGTTGTCCAATCCTCTCGTACAAATTCCCTGCGACTGCCACATCGGAGCGTGCAATGCAAATATGCAATGCATCGCCATTACTGAGAGAAAGCATGCCACGCTGGCCCCAGAAAACACCAGCAGCAAAGGAGGAAAGAGGCGGCTCTGTGACGTTTTTGACCGGACGGCTCTTTTGTTTGTTCCGGTTCGCGTCTATCGTGCATCGAACGTGTCGATGCCGTTATGATCCATCTGAGCCCTGACATGCTAGCTGATGTGGTTTGAACGATGAGCTGGCTGGCGTTGAACCTTGAACGTGATCGACATGTCGCTCTGGTCCTGTACCAAAGTCGGCGCTACGGTGGGTTGACCTCTCTATCGCTGCCACGGACCGTGTCGCCATCACATACAATCCACAACCACAGATCAAACTGGAATTCGACCATAAACCTTCCCCAGCGTGGCATCATCTACACGTGTCGGTATATTAGCCTCTGTCTCCACATCCTGATCTCTGAAGCCAAGGGTACTGATTAATCTACTTTGTCAATCTCAAGAGTTTGATCTCTGAAGCCAAGGATACCGATTAATCAAATACGTAGCTACTTTGTCAATCTTGAGATTTATCGTTCCAGTCTTTCTTTTTTCTAGAACATGCCATAGCATGATCGTTCCAGTCTTTCAAAGGTGCTCTTATATAGTGGGTAATGAACACAGTAAGGGGGGGTGGGGGGGGTATGCATCAATGTCAATGGGGAAAGGAGCTCATACTTCAGGACATATAGGGGGCTTAGACAAGGAGATCCCTTGTCTCCACTTTTATTCAACTTGGTTGTTGATGCTCTGGGGGTGATGCTACAGAATGGAGTAGATAAAGGGCACATCAAAGGGGTGTTGAATGGCTTGATACAAGGGGGTATCTCTCATATCCAATATGCTGATGACACTGTCATCATGATAGAGCCTGATGATGAGAGTATTAGGAACTTGAAATTGATCCTATATTGTTTTGAATGGCTCACTGGACTCAAGATTAACTTTCATAAAAGTGAAGTATTTGTCTTTGGGGTTCCACATGGTGAGAAGGAAAAAATGGCAAACATGTTGAATTGTGGGCTGGGTGTTTTTCCTATGACCTATTTGGGGATTCCAGTTAGCTATAAACACCTGAACATGGAAGCTTTTGGGCCACTGACTCAGAAAATCAGGAAGAAGCTGGACCCATGGAGGGGCAAACATGTAACTTCTGGAGGGAGACAATTACTAACAAACTCTTGTTTGGGTAGCATACCAATGTATTGTATGGGATTCTACATGCTAAAAGATGGGGTACATAAGGACATTGAATCCATCAGAGGGAGATTTCTGTGGGAGGGAACTGAAGAGAAGAGAAGATATCATATGGCTAGATGGGAGATGGTGAGTAGACCAAAAGATCAGGGGGGGCTAGGGGTTATTAATTCGAAGTGAATGAATCAGTGCCTTATTGCCAAGTGGATCTGGAAGATTTTTGAGGAACCCGAGGCTCTTTGGTTTAGATTGATCAAAGCTAAATATTTAGATGAGAAAGGGTTTTTTAACTCCAATAGTGCAGGAGCTTCCCAATTCTGGAAGGGGGTTCATAGTGTTAAACATCTGTTTAATTGGAGTGCTTCATTTCGAGTAGGGGATGGGGCTTACTGCAGATTCTGGGAAGATTGCTGGGTTAGAGGTGCTCCATTGAAGATTTGCTATGAGGACCTATATAAAATGGCAAGGGAGAAGAATGCTACTGTCAAAGAGTGTAGAGAGGAGGGGGATTGGTTTGTAGATTTCAAAAGATCCTTAAATTCCCAAGAATATGGGCAGTGGCTAGAGATGTTGGAAGAAATTAATACTGTTAATATAGTGGAGGACAAATCTGATAAGGTGATTTGGGAGTTTGAAAAGAAAAAGATCTTTTCAACCAAATCTCTGTATAGATTCCTATCAGATGGGGGGATGACCAGTAGAGTTGGCAAATATATCTGGAAATGCAAAATACCACTGAAGATCAAAGTCTTCTTGTGGCAAATGACCAATAATAAACTCCCTACAGCCCAGAACTTGGTGAAGAAAAATTGGGAGGGGGATGGTAAATGCTGTTTGTGTGGGGAAACTGAAACTGGGGATCACATTTTCTTTGGCTGTAGTCTGGCCAGATTTGTATGGAGTTTTATTCAGGGGGTGTTTAAGCTGCAAGCTTATCCCAGGGATATTGATGACTTCTGTCAAACCTGGTTGAGGGGGGGGATCAACCTGCCTAAGCGAATAATAATCTTTCTGTTTGCAGGAATTACTTGGGCACTCTGGCTTCTGCGCAATCAGATGGCCATTGCTAAGACCCTGCCAAAGTCTCCTTCTGATGCAATCTACCATGCTCTATCACATATGCAGAAGTGGGCGGTGGGACTCAATGAGCAGGACCAGGACACCTTCCAGGAGATCAAGACGGTGGCGACGGATGGACTGATGAAGTTTGTCCCTACAACTACAAGTGCGACGGAGGTGGTTGAGATATGAAGCTACTGGTCAACTGATATGTGATATGCTACTGAACTTTTGTTGCTGTAGCTTCGAAATCTTAGGGAAGACTCTTGGGCTTGTATCGCGAGCTGGTGTTGTCCTAGCTTTAATTTCTCTGTACCCAGACAAATGGCTTTCAATAAAAGTCGAGTTTTCTCTCTTTTTTTTTAAAAAAGGTGCTCTTATATAGAGAGGGTTTACGTTTGTTTTTTTGAAGAAGTGTACGCCTATACACTATGTAATTCCAAAAAAAAAATGTTCCACTATACCAAGATAACGCTCCCACATTATCGCTACTACCAAAGATAGCTGTCATGAAATGATCACTACTACCAAAGATGTGGTTTGCCAGAATTTACCAGCTCATAGTTCATTTATGGCTAGAAGCTAAAGCCGATTTGTAGGTAGATGTCCTATCAAGCAAAGTCTTACATGGTATAGACGCTCATTGCCCACAACACACATACACACTCTGCTCTAGGAATATAGGAACGCAAAACCTACCCATGAGAGCACCTAAAAAAATAAAGGTGTCAAATCTACGCTAAAGTTACTACAAGTACCGTGTGTACACTTGCAGACACTCACAACATGTACGACACTAACCCAATACATGAACGTAAGCATAAAAATTCTACCCCTATGAGTATATTTAAAAGACTAAGCCAATTGATTTTGAGATTGATGAAGCCATCCACCTAAGTTGGGGGGCAGATCCTTTGAGAAGCACAATTAATTAGCGTAATTACAACCACGTGATGTGTGCGTCCTTGGGTCGGTAAGCTTCGTCTTACCATGTACGGACTCTTCTTCTGCTTAATGAAATACATGTTGTTGCATGTTCTTCAAAAAAGATTGATGGAGCCATCATAACTGTCAACAGGCATGTTACACTATTTTTTTTGGGAAAGGAAGATTTTATTTCATCCCAAAATTAGTACATCGAGTTGATACATGGCCTTGAAATAACCTTTCAGCCTCTGCACAAGTGATAGGCACACACCTTTAGATTAAAAATATTCTAAGCATACTCTAGTGACACTCAGTCCTAAGACTAGATCGTCACCCATATGTATGGGTAAAAATATTATTGGCCATTTGCTCTAATTGCTAGGATACCATTTTCGTAGACTATCACTAAAAGATAATGTCATAAAATTTTGAACTCATTTTAGGAAAAAAAAACGAGCACTCATGGCTTGCTAACCATCTGAGGCCTTGTTTAGATTGCCTCCAAATTTCAAGTTTTTTCACTCTCTCTCTCCATCACATCAATTTTTAGACTTATGTATGGAGCATTAAATGTAGATAAAAAACTAATTATACAATTTAGTTTGAAATCACGAGATAAATCTTTTGAGCCTAGTTAGTCCGCGATTGAACAATATTTTTCAAATAAAACAAAAGAGTTACTATTTTAAGATTGAAATTTTTTGCAATCTAAACAAGGCTACATAACTTAATTCAGAGTGGCAATGTAGGGTGTAGGGAACTGCCAACTGTAAACGTGAAGTAATCATAGTATGATCGCAGGCCATTTGACTTCAGACACTTCAGTCGTGTGTGCAGCAAGTCCTCAACTCTTCGATCATGACACGCAAATTGAAAAATCGAAGCATTGTCAGAGACGAATGCACGCTCACTCAATCATGGACCAGCGTAGTCAAAAAAGGAATGTAAATGGACATTTTTATATTTTGTCGGTGCTGAAAACCTGCCAATTTGGACGTTTGAACTGTTGCATGCCACAAAGCAATGGAAATAAATAAACAATGGCCAGCCCTCTCCTTTTGTCCCCTTAATTTTCATCATCATTCCATGTGACAAAAAAGTATCACCTTTGCCACCATGTGTGTTTATATTTGCCGTCGTCGTGGAAGACAAGCACTGAAAATCACTTCATTTTTTATGGTAAAAAGGGTAAAATGTTCTGCTCGTTTTGAAAGTGAAATGTTCTGCTTAGACATTGCGCGCAAACATCAACAGATCAACCTGAAATTAGTTATAAAAAACCCTGAAATTAAAAAGGCTGACTAATGTACGTATTTATGTATGAAACCAACTCTAAGCGACAAACGGCTTTTCTCATGTGTTTTCCGTTCTAATCATGGTCTGAGATGAAATGTCCGAACCGTGGGCGTGGCCAAACCCCATCTCTGTTGACAAAATCCTTGGTTTTTCTCCCTGTCCTCAAGTTTTCAAGTAGCTCCGTACAAACTGGGAGATTGGGTAAACCACGAAGTTCAAACCGTTTGACGAAATGCGGCTGCTGGCAGAGCTACCTTTGCCGTTGCAGTGCATGCAAGCCTCCTCGAGCTAACAAACTTGACCGCTCCTCAAACCTTTTCCCAAATCCCGTGCACTTTGTTTTGCATATGGTCTTCTAGACGATCGAGCTTCAGGTTACGTGGCGTTGTAATGTTTTGTTGTGCTATCTAAACCGTTTAGACCCTGTCGGATGCAACGTGTCTTCAAAGTACGTGAGAAATGTTTGGTCTGTTCATTTGATTGTTTTTGACTGGCTGCTCTTGTTGTTGCTAATTTGTTGTGAGAGAGAAATACTGCTAAAACATTGGCTAGTAAGTGCTGGTAGATCAAACAAACAGGACGGTATTTTTCTTATTATGGTATTTTTCCGGTGAGATTAAATTAATTTCTTTGAATGTTTTGGTAAGTTCTCACGTTCTAATAAACGGAGCCCGAGCACATTGTTTTGCAACTGCTGTTTCGTAACGCGTGCCCTATGTGAACAGCATGTCTGAAGACAAGCATTGAACTGCCTAAAATAATCTCTGATGTCGTGTACTGTCCGTGGTTGGGTTGTTCTGAACGTCCACAGGCACGTACTGAGCGCACACACGCCCACGCCAGCTTTATTATTTATATATATAATAATGATAGAAATTACATAAACATCGTGATCTCATCTGATTTCCAAAATGTGATTGGAGTGTCTAGACTAGCACCTGTTGAGTGTGTTGACTACTGTGGTACTACGGTCAACACTCAACACCGACCTTGCACGCTCTCGGACCAACCGCTGTACAAACAGAAGCATTTTCTTTTCGGAAAACACACGCATCACAAGAAGAAATTCAGAGTGCTTGAGAAAAAAAAAAGGCTATGGCACATACGCCTAAGATGCAGTAGATCGATCGACCTGGTCAGAGTACGAGAACTCGTGCCAATCTTGCTTCCTCCACAAGATTCCTTTGTTGAAACACATAACCATTTAACACACGCCATATATACCTGGGAAATTTTGATGTAAAAAATGTATAGTAAATGATGTTTGGTTCCACCTCCTAAACATGTTTGGACATACGCATAGAGTATTAAATATATACTATTTAGGAAACTAAATGCATAAAATTAAGACTAATTTACAAGACAATTTTTAAGCATAAGCCGTCCATAATTTGACAATGTGGTACTACAGTAACCATGTGTCAATGATGGATTAATTAGGCTTAATAAATTCATCTCACAGATTAATAATGAAATGTGTATCTTGTTTTTTATTAATATCCTTATACACCATATGTGACACGCCATGTAATATCCGATGTAACACCTCTTAAACTTTAGTCCCTTCATCATCTCATTATCTATTTAGGCATGTCTCTATAAATGTTTTTTAGAAAAATAGCACTTCATAGGATCACATAGGCAACTAAAATTTTAGTATAAACCATGTCACCATTTGAGGTCATTTAGAAAATTCTAAGAAATTGAGTTTGAACAAAACTTAAAACATATATTTGGAACTTTAAAAACTTCAAAGAAAAAAAAACGTGCATTGTCAACTATAAATTTGTAGATCACATTAAGAAATACAACTTTGGTGTAGACCATGTCAACATTCGAGGGCATTCAAAAATTCTAAATTTCAAAATCTAAAAAACTAAAATAATATTTTAGTATTTTTTATAAACTAACAAACTTACCCGTGTGTTACAACAGGACGTATAATTAATTGGACGCGTTGTTTATTCTGGTGATAATCAGCTAGCTATTTTTTGTTGAATATACTACGTGTTTGGTTGAGTTTAACCCAACAACCTTAAAGAAATACAGTTTTCCTAACTTACAGGTGCCTGAGGCAGTTCAGGCGATGCTCTGTGCTCTGCCGCTCTCTCCCTTCCTGACGTATGCCAATATGTTGCATCTCGGTTTTCTATTTTATTTCATCGCCTGGGTGGTTTCCAATTTTCCAGTTGCCTGGGAATTAGCATAAGCTCCTCATCCCATAATGATAGTCTCGGTCGCTAATACTCCTGTATGAAAATTGATGTATAGGACAATGAAAGGTGAAATAAAGCCGAAGCACACACGCGCCACGTACATGCCTCATGACGTAAAAGGAGACTTGGGTCAACCCCTGGTCAAACCGTGTAAAAGGTGGTTAAAAGGGTGAATGGCATGTGTGGTGCTGGTGTGGCACCTAGCAGCCGCCGATAAAGATTTAGTACTTTCAAAGTAAAAGTGATAAGGTGCATGAGTGACAACGGATCGGACTAATGGACGAAAAATGGAAGATATGAGCGAGACAGATGCATACATGGCGGGAAGAAAAATAAGAGACCCTGTAATTTCAATTGATGAGATCAAAATCAGAGAAGTTCAATTTATCATGCGCGCGTGCAACCGACGCGTCTGACATGGCCATGCATCTGCACGCGGTGACGCGGACCGTGCGTCGCGTCCAGACACGGCCGGCGCCGTTCGTAAGCTGATCGTGCGCGACCTGGAATGCATGGAACGAAGACTCAGCAGCTAGCATGCAGAAGGAATAATCTCGCTCATGCACGTGCTCATGTCGCATGCAAATGCAATGCACCCCAGATCGATCAGGCCGTGTTACGAGCGAGCCAACTACGACCGCGCTCGTCCATGGCATGCATGCGTGTGACGACGCTTACCGTTTAAAAGAGGAGAATTGTATTGGCGGCCACCGCGCGCGCACCCAGCTATGAACTTCCGGCCATTCATGTGCATCTCGTCGCCGTCGATCGCGTCGTCGTCACCCGCGCCGGAGTTGTACTATTCCAAATCCAAAAGGGGCAAGGCATATGCCCCGCTTTCGTTCGCCGACCGGCGGCGGGCCGCGAATTAATAGCCTCGTTTTGGATAGCGCAATTTGACCAGCGTTGACCCATTGTCGATAGTAGGAGTATTAGCAACCGTCAACCGAGGACTGCCGTCACGCTTTGACCACTCAAAAATAATATAAACGCAAGTTAAATCTCGGTAAACAGCCCAATTGCACGACGACTGGCAACTCTCAACATGCGACTTTTAATAATTCCGATCGCCTACTTTACCTAATTCATACGGAGCAGTATTAAAATTTTTAATAGTAGTAATCAAGTAGTTAAGTCAATAATCAATGCATGCAGTTTCTTGGTACAATCTAGAAAGAATTCATTCATTCATTCGGCTGACGAACATACAGGAGAGGCCAAGTGCGTGCTCTCTCTCGTGCATGCATGCTTTTCTCAGCGACAGCGCGAGCAGCAGGCCGGTACCACACGACGGCGGTCAGCGGGCGACCCGGTCCAAGTCTGATCGAACCGCGCATTATTTCCCCGGCGGCGAGAGACGAAACGACGACACGGGCGGGCGGCGCCGGCGGTAAGGACGAACGAAATATATAGCGTCTGACGATCCCAACTTTCCGTCTCTCGCCGCATCTCATCTCTCTCTATCTCTCATTAGTTGGCATACAGTAGGGTCCATCTATACAGTAGTATTTTGACACACGCACATACTGTACAGTATATCCGTCGTCTATATATCTGCCTATATATATAGCCGGCGGCACGGCAGGTTAGTCCGCCTCGTGTCGAGAACGGACCGACGTGTGCTTTGAAACCATCATCATCTGTCCTTAATTTCCTTCCTGTTCCTGCCAATCAAACAGTCGATCCACCAGTTGCATTTGCATCTCATCTCCGTCCCGTCTGCTCAACTCAGTCTCGGCGCCGTCCCGTCTGCTCAACTCAGTCGTCTCGGCGCGTCGTCGTGCTAGGCTGCTAGCTAGCTACGTGGTACCCCGCCAGCTGACCAGCGCACTACTACTGGTCATCGAGCCTGTGCATTCGAGCGGCGGCGGCATTGCAGTTGCAGCCCCGGGGCGGCCGTGACGACGACCGTAGCGCGCGTGGTGGTGGGAGACGATGGCCGACGACGCGCACCGGCAAGCATCAGGCTGGCCGGCAGAGGAGCACGACGACGGCGATGAGGCGGCGACAACCGGCGTCTTGTCCGGCGAGTACCAGGCTCTCGAGACGTCCACGCTGGTGTCGGCGCTGGCCCACGTCGTGGCGGTCGGCGGCGACGGCAGGTACGACCCGCCGTGGGGCAATCATAATCCTGCGGCAATGGCAGCGCCGGCCGGCACCGCCCACGGCCACGGCTACGGCTACGGCGCCTACTCGGCTGCTGCCGCACCGACACCGGCTCACTTCTTCGAAGCATCAGGTTAGCATGCAAGCACCGGCCTTGCAATATTTTTCTATTTAGTTTTTGGGGCTGAGAGAGATCGCTTGCAGCTGGGAACAAAACAGCAAGGAATCCGTCCATATAGTATTAAAAAACAAGTTCGTTAAAACAAGGAACACCTCCGCGTGACGTTTGTGCGCCTTTACTTGCGCCCCTTTTTTAAGAAATTAGTTGGGGGTTCTTTTCATAACGGTTCTTTCGTTCCTGTTGAATTAGCATGTGTTAATCATGCCAGCAGAATCAAAAGTTGGTGTTAATGCAGTGTATATATATATTGTTTCGATGAATATGCTTTGCTTGCGCCAAGATGAATGCTACGTCAGAGCGAACTGACTGCCGTCCATGAATGGCGTACGAGTTGGCTTTCTCAGGTTTTGAAAAGTATTTCTTTTTTCCTTGGAACAATTATACTTTTCACTCTTTGGATTATTCTTCCAGCGGGTAGTACGTCGAGGCAGATCGGGGTGGATTAAAGCTAAGCGTTACTTTCCACGTCATTACTTGTTAGTAGACTGGAGGACCAGTTGCGAGCATTTTCTTCAGATTTTGGAAACTCTTAATTGACCAGAGGACTGGCAAAGCATTAATTGTTTTTCCATCAAAATTCAATACACAAACCCCGAAAAAATGTTGATTTGACCGGAAAGAAGCGATCACAAGTGTGCAAAGCGAAATTAAACATATGATGCATGCAAATGAGAGCCTCCGGGCGCCTGCATGTGGATCTCACTTGTCACTAATCAAGATTAGGCAAGTCGGTCGATCGACACGACACCTCTTCGCTCCAACTCCCACCAAACAATCCCATAGATCACGTACATGTCCATAGAGTAGTATATCTCATATACTATTCAAGAATCAAGAATACTGTACTCGTGCAACACAACAAAAGTACGCCAAAGATATATTGCTACACTGCTGGCTGTAGGTCACGTATTACTCGTGTCACATCTCTACTACAGTAGCAGTCTAGCTACGAGCGAGATATCGCTACGGTGATTATTGTACCGTAGAGCAGAGGAGACGCGACGCCATTATTGTACATGCATGCACAGGAATCCTGCAGACGAAGCTACGTAGAGTACACGTACGTATATACGTACGTGCCTGCAACTGCCGCCTGCCAGCATCGATACGGATAGACGCGCATTTAATACCCACCACAAACAAAATACGACCCGTATGTATGTAGTATGTGCATGGCGCGCGCGGAAGCCAACACAAGGGTCAAAAGCGCGACGCCGACTGGCCGACGCGCTATATATCCCTCGCACTTGCTCACCCTACGCTACGTCGTGTGCGCGAGATCGAGCAGCAGTACTGTGTACTCATCTCTATCTATATCGTGTCCACGCACGCAGGAGTCCACGACGTGCAGGCCGCGGCGGCCATGGAGGGCGGCCACTACGACTCGCCCACGGCCGGCGAGGCGAGCGGCGGCGGTGGGGAGCGGCGGTACCGCGGCGTGCGGCAGCGGCCGTGGGGGAAGTGGGCGGCGGAGATCCGGGACCCGCACAAGGCGGCGCGCGTGTGGCTCGGCACGTTCGAGACCGCCGAGGCCGCGGCGCGCGCCTACGACGAGGCCGCGCTCCGCTTCCGCGGCAGCCGCGCCAAGCTCAACTTCCCCGAGGACGCGCGCCTCACCACGCCGTCGTCCACAACAGCCGCTCCTCCGGCGCCGGCGCCAGGATCGGGGTCCACGGCGACGACGATGGCGGCCTCGATAGGCGGGTACTACCCGGCCACTGCCAGCGCAGGCGCCGCCGTCTCTGCTGCTGACTACCTGCAGTACCAGATGCTTCTGCAGGGGGCAGCCGCCGGCAGCCACGTCGCCGGCAGCAGCAGCAGTCATGGCGGCGGGTACCCTCTGTACTATGACTATGGCGCTGGCCGCGGCGGCGCTGGCGGTGGTGCCATGAGCAGTTCTTCGGGCTCCTACTCTTTCCCCGCCTCCACAGTTACCGTGGCTTCCGTGCCGTCCTCTGCTTCCTCTGCTCCGAGCTACGGGGAGGCGGCGGCGCAGTGGACAGGCTGGCCGGCGGAGAGCGCGTGGAGCTATCCGGCGACCAGCACGGGCTCTTCTTGGTCTGGTTCGAGCCAGTATCCACCGTCAACTCGTCCTCCTCAATAGTCCATGCTCCATGTTTCTTCTTTTTTTATTTTATTTTTATATAAAGTTCCATGCATGTTTTTTTTTGAAAAGAAATTCCATGCATGTTGTTTCATTTCATAAGACGTACACGGCCTTCCTTATCTCTCCACAAAGAAGAAAGCTTCAAGCTTATGTGGATGAGACGACATAGATAGATGTATGGTTTTATTCAAGAAGATGCATGCATCCTTGCAAACAAGGTTGCAATATTGCGTTTCTTCTTTCGCTTGGTGGTGTTGAACGAATCCTGTATTAATCATGTGAAAATGGTTTTGGTTACGACTTAATATAAAACGCACGTGATAAATAAAACACTTTATTTTTCTTGATGAAAGCATGTGCGGCTGAGGTCTTATGTATCATCTCATCTAAAGCTGTCTAATGAGAAGTACTGGATCGGTAGATGTGAACCTCTGCCAAACGAATAACCACGATCAACTTTTGGTTATAACTAGTTTCTACCACGATTCCCAATTTGTTGCCAATTTCATTCTCCTCCTATCACGCATTATATTTCTTGTTTTGTCGCCGCCCTAGAATCTGCATCAGTGTTTGCAAACTTTGTTCGATCTCAGTCGATCTTTTATTTTTAGACCTCTTTTGCTTCAATATTTCGAGTTTGAGTAAACCCTGTGTTCTTAGACAACGAAGAATTACTTAGAGCATATCCAGTAATTCCTCCAAAAAATTTACAAGACAATAAAATTTCCAAAGCTCTAAAAAAAGACGAAGGTGTATTTGTTGCAACGTTTTTCAGTATCTCGCTCCTAGGAATATCAAATTTGATATTACATAGCACGTCACATAATAATAAACCAATAAATGAATCACAACGCCACCCTATAGTATAGAGACGATGATGATAGTAGACGTGTGGATGAGGTCGTATCTTTTTGCATGTATCAATCAATTTTCCCAAGCGCGGAAAGATTGTAAGTTAGGATAAGGAGTTGTCTGAAGAGACTTTTTTTTCCTCTCAATCTTGCCAAGAAGAAGAAGAAGATTGGAAGTGGGGTCTGGGAATTATTTGAGATGCTCGAGGTAAGGATGTGAGTTTTATTTAGGCTAATGGTTTTGGAGCCAATTGATCTTAATGTAAAGCCCATGACGACGATAATCTTGCTAATCAATGGGTATGGCCGCTGGACCAACAATGTGTCACGATATGCTGTCAAGTATGGTGATAACGGGCCAAGTTAGCATCGTGGCAGAGGACCAGCGATGGATGAGGATGGAGGCGGTGAACAAGGACAAATATAACTGGAGGTGTAACCATCCTAGCCAAAAATGTTGGGTTGAACTGGTTACCCCAGCTGGACTAGCACTCCGACGGCGAATTTCAGGCTATGGGTAATAAAAATCCCCTCGCTGGTGAGCCAGGGTTTGGGTTTTTTTTTTCCACGATCGGGAAGCATCGCGTCTGCTTAATGAAAAACGGTTGGGGGTGTCTCCCCCTCTGGTCGTGTTTTTTTAACCATCCCATGCTATTAAACGTGGTAGACCATCGTGTTTGGACATGTGAGAGCAAAATGCAAGTGTTGACACCATGTTAGATCGAAATATATGGCGAGCTCGAGTGACAAGTAGCCCAAGATTAATTAGTGGTGGGTTGAAGCCACGAGAAATGCGATGTAGCTTATCAGAGGAGGCACCCCTTTCGTGTTTACCGTGTTGTTTGTGTTACCGTTTTTTCCATGGTTAAACAAGGTAACAACGCCATAAATTTCATGAACGATACACTCACAATGGAACATGATGTTTTTTTTTTTCGTCATGACGTAACATAATGTCGTAGGCTCGTAGCACACATCCTTTGTTGTTTCAGGCACACAGCCGATCCATTTCCCGTGAGCCGGAGCTCCAAGACCACGCGCACGTGCTCACGGCCAACGGCGGCGAGCAGAGCTAGCGCGCGCGGAGAACCGTTCATGGGTGTGCCGCTACGGTCGGTCGCCAAGACGAACACGCACGTCGTCGTCGTCGAACCCGCATCGCTGCTGGTCGTAGCCTAGCGTACCAAGGTCTGGCACGGTCCACGGACGAACCCAACACGACAGCGACCGTGCGCCGGCTCCGAAACCGATCGAGCCTGACGACCCGCCGCCCGCGGCCCGCAACCACCGCCGCCTGCAACGCACGTCAACGCGCGGACCCACGTGCCCCACCCATCCCCCGCCGCCCACTGACACGCGGGGCCAGACCATCCCGCGGGCCCCACTCGAAGGGCACTTCGGTCACTTCCCCTGGCGTGTCCCTTTCGAACTCCGCTTTGGTTCAGCTGCCCCCCTGCTCTGCCGCTGGCAGCCAGCGGAAGCCAACCACCTTCCTTGTCCCCGTCGAGGCCGCGCGCGACTCCTCACCGCACCGCGCCCCCCGCGGGAAGCTCCGGCGAGCAGCATCCGTCCCGCCGATCGCAATGCCGGAGGACAAGGAGTACGCGCCGGTGCCGCTGGGCCAGGCGGCGGCGGAGGCGTCGTCGGCGGCTGACCCCGAGGACCCCGTCAAGTCGCCGCCGCGACCCAGCTCGCCCGGCACGTCCACTCGCAAGGTGCGGATCCGTGCTTACTCGCCCTACGCCCTGCCCTGCCCCCACCCTGCAGCTTCTGCGCTGCCTGCTATACCCTAGTCGCTTCGCTTGGATCTGGTCGCCCGCCCCTGTGTGTGCGGCCGAGCTGTTCAAGTTCAACCTGCTTTTTCGCTCTTTGGTCTTCCGCTTCCTTTCTCGGGAGGGAAAGCCATGTGCGGGACCTGACCTGGAGTTGACCACGCCTGACGCCTTCTTCGGTGGTCAAATTAACGCTTTGCCCCCACCTAATATTTCGTATCGGTTCTCTTAGTGCTGGTGTGTGCACTTTTCATTGTTGTCGTCAAAAGCTGAAATCCACTGGTTGTGGCAAATGGCGATGTGGAAGGCGTTAGAAGATACTTCATCCTTTTGGAAATGAAGGTTTAGGACTTTAGGAGATGTAGCATGATTTCTCCTTCGTAACACCAAATGCAGGGCATGCTCGCCCTTGATGTGTCAATGCTTTGTGTTATGTGAAATAGGCAGACGTAAACGAGAGACTTGTAGTTATCGCCGAGGAATATTTATGCTGAATGCTGCATTTGATTCTACTGAACATTTATTAGACTTGAAGCAAATTTTGGCATAACATATATGAGAAGTTGGCCTGCAATAACTAGCATGATGTTTTTGGCTTCAAATGTTTCTTGAATTTCAACATGCAGGGTTTTACAGCTGGACTGCATAGGGCCTAGTCATACAGTTTTATTAGATAATTTGCACCGAATGATAGAAACATGATCAATTAATTGTGGTTGCGTGTTAGCCTCAACTGTATCCTAGTGGACAAATAGCAGTCCAAGGCATTCTACCATTTTTCCATCTTAAAGGTTTATATTTATTACAAAACAGCAATGTTTGCATCATTTAGACACCATGGTAACGAATTTATTCTGGTAAACAAAGACAGTGTGTGTACCCCCATTTTCTTGTGTTTCTCGGTTTTCTTGATGCATCCAAATAAATTTTTGTTTCTCTACATGAATGTGCGGAAATTATTCACGCAGTTCTCGTACTTAATATCTTCTTCATTTCATAATAGGCATGCTTTGCTGTTCTTCAAAGCTGGGTGTCAAGAAAATTTATGACTGGATGGTATGCGTATGCTTCACAAGGACTAACTCATACACTTTGCACCGGCTACAATTATCCATGCTGATATCCTCTTGTCTCCCTATTTTTTCTTTGCAGTGTAGTCCTTTTCCCAATTGCTATCACATTCTTCATCACTTGGTGGTTTATTCAATTTGTTGATGGCTTTTTCAGTCCACTCTATGCAAAACTGGGCTTTGACATATTCGGTAATTGTTTATGCTTTATTGGTGGTACTTTTTTTGCCATGGTATATTACTAAAATTGTAGAATTATCGATGTCCTATTTCTTTATATGCATATTTTTGTTATGACATAAGTATTTTACAAGTTCCCCCAATGAGTTCTTCTATGTATTCGATCTAGATTTAATCTTCAGATGGTGTAATTGGTCCGGAACTCTCCCTATTTCCTGAAATGTCTTGAGTACATGGTGAATTGTTATGATTTGTACAGTGCAGATAACCTCTTTCTCGATTTCGTAGTCTTTTTCATGACAGTTGCTTATGATAATGTTTCAGGCCTTGGGTTCTTGACCTCCCTGGTGTTCATACTTCTTGTTGGAATCTTTGTGTCTTCTTGGGTGGGTTCAACTGTCTTCTGGGTTGGAGAATGGTTTATAAAGAAAATGCCATTTGTAAGGCACATATACTCTGCATCAAAGCAAGTTAGCACTGCTGTTTCACCAGGTAATATAATTCATACACAGCTACAATTTCTTCAAAAATGATTTTAACTTTCCTGTAGAGGAGTCCTATACATATCCATTGCCAGCATGAAAAACTGATAAATTTTAGATCAGGTAAACTTTATGCTTCGTAAACACTTAAACAGCATATGGGTCGGTCAAGGGTCACAATTTCGTTTTGAAGGCAACAAGAAGTTTTATTGCAATCCATTTTTTGTTTGCTTATGAGTTTGGGCCTTTTGTGCTCATGCCCCCTACTTCTAAGGCCAATGGTGATTTTGCCCCTGTTTTTTTAACATGTTGATTTTGCCCTCACATTTTGAAACTGAAGATTGAGTTTGCCCCTATTCCAGAAGGGGGAATAATGGCATAAATTTAGCTGTGAAAAGACAACTTTGCCCATGCAAATTTACCCTTACTTTTTTTGAATTTTATAAATTTACCCTTTTTTTAACATTATAATCATTTGGACAGCATTTTGACATGTTTCAGAAGAAATTTGACAACAGTATTTAACAGAATTTTTGTATATTTTGAATTGGATAAAACTTTGGCATTATTTTGCATGTATTCAAGTCTGACCGAACTTTAACAAATTTTGACAGACACTTGATAGAATTCGGATATATTTCAAGTGCAATGCTACTCATCTAATTTAAGTAGTACTCACTCCATTCCAAGTTGTAAGGCGTTTTGGCTTTTCTAGATACATAGCTTTTGCTGTGCACTTAGATATACACTATGTCTAGATACATAGTAAAAACAATGTATCTAGAAAAAACAAAATGCCTTCGAATTTGGAACTGAGGGGTAGTACAAATGTTCCTAATCCATGCATCAAGCAAGCAGATTCACATGCGAAACATCGGTGACCCTCATAAAAACATGACGGCACTGAATTCCTCGAGCACCTACTGGGTGTCACCGCATGAAGATGCAGAGTGCTTGCCGGTCAGGCTTGTCCAGGCATCCATGAGCCATCCAGTTGCAGGCAAACATGACGGGACCCGTGTGTGCCTCCTACAGCTGTTCACCAGTGCTTGCGCCGCTAGAATTCAATGTGAACAGTTACATGTCATGCCCACATTTGAGATCTCTAGTTATTCACGTCGGAGCACTCTACCACGTTAGGAAGAAGGTGCGGCACTGCTATAGTGAGGACCAGCATCTTTGCCACTGGATAGCTTCGCAGAGATGCTGATGCTTGATGGATGTTTCATCGTCACTCACGTGCTGTCCATGACAAACTCACCTTTGCCATGCGCGCTTGCCCCTGTCGTCACCTGTGTGCTCCATGTGCCCAGTTCACTGCGCAACAGCGACCCACGAGTGCCTCCTGCGGCCGTTGAGCCTTAGAGCAGCCTTGGGCGCTGGTCTAGACTAGTGTCGTGCCTCATGCTGCAGCCACTATCCAGGATCACCCGCTCGTGGTGCCAGCCACCAGCGCTCACACCTCCTGCTGCTAGAGCTTAAAACGAACGGGGCATGATAAGTGGATAAGGGGCACTTTCATCCTTTCCCATGTACTTATATCGTTTTCCTTTTTATTTTAATATGTTTGAACCAGTCAAAGTTAACAGCTACCCAAAACAGGGGCACACGGCTCATTCGATTTGAAAATGTGAGGGTAAAGTCATAAAGTTGGAAAAGGAGTAAAAATAAGGGCAAGAACACCAAAGTCTTTTACTTTTTTATTTTTTACTACCATGAGTGCATGACTCAACAGCATCAGATTTCTATGCGCTGCATGTTGTGTTTACATAGATATCAAGAGTTTGTATTTGTTTCCAACTTTTTTCTTTTGTCAGGCAGAAATGTTCTTAGGATATTTTTTTTCTTTGACAGATCAAAATACAACGGCATTCAAAGAAGTAGCAATTATTAGTCATCCCCGTGTTGGTGAATATGCATTTGGATTCATAACATCAACCATGGTTCTTCAGGTACTTTTTCATGCTCACTGCAGCTGTGTATAGCTTTGACCAGCAGATGTGATATTTTGATCTTGGATATTTTCCTAGTTAATATGTTGTCCGTAGATTTTGTATACATTTTTTGGGTGATTCAGCCATATGCATGTGAAGATTAATTACATTACATTGTGCTATCTTTTATCTTATGTTTAAATGTATCCTGAAAAATTGATTTTAAGTTTTGCATAGCCTAGTAGTATTATAAGGTAGACCTCTCCATAAGTCTTAACACCCCTTTTACTTGGCTAATCATATAAGGCCTGGAAGCAAGCCTAGCATGGAGTTAACACCCTCTTGGGGTAAAGGGATATAACAGTGACCCCTACCCCATACTAAATTGGCTAATCATCTATTGTTTCATTCAGACTGATATTTGGGCAATGAACTATGCAGTCCTGCATTCCTGCACATACATGCATCCATGATTGATTTAACACTTGATCTTCTACTGTGAACTCTGAGGTGATCATCTATTGTTGCATTGCAGACGGACAAAGGTGATGAAGAATTGTGTAGTGTTTATGTGCCAACCAATCATTTATATATTGGCGACATCTTTTTGGTAAACTCCGCCGAAATTATAAGGCCCAATTTGTCCATTCGTGAAGGCATAGGTTGGTTCCTTCTCTCCTTTTACCTTTGCCTCTACTGCTACTGTCCAGAGAAGAGAAAATATAAAGCTCCTTATGTTAATCCCCTTTGAATGGTTTGGTTTGAGATGACAATTTCTTGTTAAGTCGTTCCTCCTAGAAATTATTCAAATGTTCTGTTATCATCATGGTGATAAGTTTTTTGTTTGTTTTTTTAGTGTGTGAACCACATACATGCACTTATCCCTATGAAAGCCTCTGATTACTGGGCCAGAGATTTTTTCATTCTACGTAGACGCCTCACTAGTTACGGCCTAAGTACAAAGTTACATAGACGCCTCATTAGGGCCAGTTACGTCGATGCCTCCATTGAGACTCATGTTTGACTTATAGAGGCAATGAACTATGCAGTCTAGACAACTGAGCTAGCCTCAATTTTCCTTTTCCCCCAAGCTAATACAAATTCATCATCAGACTCGTCATAATGACTTGATATATTTGCTGATTATCCTAATCTGATGATTTTTTCTGTTGCGCGTGCTACAGAAATAATTGTTTCAGGAGGAATGACTATGCCACAGGTTATCACGTCAATGGAACCAACACCTCGGAAGAGCCAGAACGTCCGTTTAGACAGAGTGAGGACTGTATGAGGCATGCATGAAAGCGATGGGTGTTTCAGGTATATTCTGCTGCTGGAAACAGGGTTTGAAAGCTATTTTGTGAGGGCTTTTCATTTCTTGTATCGGCTATTTGCAGTTAAAAGCTGTTTATATTTTTTTTAGAAAGGAAGGGGCAATTGCCATTTTCAAGGAAATTCTGATCCATAACTTCATAATCTAAGAGTAGACTGATTAATAATCATGCCGCTATGCTGGACTGCAGGATGGATTGTTTGCCTATGGATTCAAAGCTGGGGCATGAAGCATGAGGCAAATCAGATTGTAGATTGCATTGCGTTGAAATCAGTTGGTGACACCAAAATTGCAGCTCGTGCAGCAGTGTGCTAGATCGTGTTTACCTGTAATATTGAACGCGATTCAATGCAGCATCTATCAGTATTACTTGTGTACATAAATTTCTTATATAACGAGTCTACCAAGATCACCGATTCTTATACAAATGCAATCACGACTGATCGTTACTTGTCTATAAGTTTCTTACCAGTCTACCACGATTCTTACACGAATGCAACCGTGACTGAACGTCATTGATGCTTGTGCAGCGACTGAACTGACGTCGCAGCTGCACAGATGGTAAGACTAGGAGGTATATACCGTCTCATTACACAGAAAAAGGAAATCAAACATGCCGAAAAGGGTAAATCACCTCCAGGCAAAAGGTTACGATTCACACCGGCAAAAGGATAATACGACTCACACAATTAACAGGCCTTCCAACTCAGAATATCACGACATGAAGATAAGGGGTAAATATCCTTTCCTAACAAACAGGATTTGGAAAGAAACACAGAAACCTTTTGGCGAAAGGCCAGTATTGCGTGAAATGAAAAACCAAAGGTCAGGGGGGGAGGTACAGCTCAGACAGCATCAGTCTTGGAGAATAGCGCAAAGGATTCACATCTTAGTCTGAAATGCTTCCTAAATATAGCTCGAAGGGGGCCGAGTGAGGGCAACGGGAGCTTTCCCTTGAGGTGGCTTATATACTCTGCATCTGGGAGAAAGAGATGCGGATCGTGTTACCCTCGAGTGTGCTGGCGTGCTTCGACACGAGGGCCTCGGTCGCCTCCTCTTCGGTCTCAAACAAAACGAGAGCCTGCCGCTTGCCATTCACCTCGAATAGTTTCGTGTTGAGAACAGTGCCATGCTCAGACACATGGTTCAGGATTGCATCCTCAGAGATCTCTTGGGGGAGGGCAGAAATGTGGATCATCTTTGTTGGAGAGCAGCAATGTCGGTAGTTCTTGACCACGTTGCTGTTGAACCGGTTTAGGCTTGAGTTTAAGTAGTCGTGCGCATCTGGGGCAGGTGTGATGTTAGGGTACTTTGAGTAGTTAACTTCCAGTTTCTTCCCAAATAATATAGCTCCCTGCAAAGAGAGAAGTATCATCAACTGCAAAGGGATAGGAATGCAACTGAGAACGCTTATATCAATGGGGTATAAATGTACCTTCAAATAATGCACAGCTAGCTCAGCCTGCAACCCATCAGCCATCTCAACAAGGGCATGATCTGGTTTGTTACGCAGTATCTTGATTCTGACTATGTTTCCATACAAGGAAAACAGATTGAAAAGCTTATCCTCATCAATTTTCTGCACAGGACATGGAATGATTACAGGTAGTAAGTTTAATGCTTATCCTCGTCTGACTAAGGAAATAATAAAAAGCTTAACAGCAAAGAGCTCACCAAACAGCAAATACTATTCGAAAAAGTAACGAGTTTTAACACAAATAAGTAGGAAACAATTCTAGAAAATATTCAAACCAGCACAAGACTTACATCAGTATTCAGATTACTGACTATGAGTGTGCACCGTTCATTGGTACCAGTCACTCCATGAGGTAAAGAACCACCAAATGCAGCCGCAATCATTGCAGCCCTCCCCATCTGACATTGCAAAAGCTTTGTATGAGTATTCACATGCATTAGAGAATGCAACAAATGTGTGAACATATTCAGTTCAACGATTTTCTGCTAAAAATTACAGCTTTGGATATTTCATTCCGACACCAACCTGTGCAATTGAAGCTGCAAAAAAAAAAAGGCAAATCAGATTTTGTGCAAATATCAGGGATGCATAATAATTATCGAAAAGTAATGAAAGTTTCAGTGTCCTACCTCCAGCTTGTTGGAAGGGATAGAAATTAGCTGGATCAGGATAAGCTTGCTGCTACAGTTAGTTTTACAAAAAAAAAATAGAAAACCACACAGTTAGCTTTACAGAATTAAAATGGCTCCGGCAAAAATGTAAGGACAAGTATCAACCATCAACCTGATTGGCCCTAGGACGTTGTTCTGTAGGCAATGACGGATTTGTGAAATCTCTGAAAAGGAAAAAGGAACTAATAAGAAAATAAAATTCACCACAGAAGAAAGATCTAACTGTTAAATGAAGTGGCATTTGAACTTTGCAAGATGAAACAGTTATGTAAAGGTAACTGGCGTTAAGACACATTGCTGCATCTGGCAGGAATGAAAAGCCAATATTACCTAGATCGGTCGTTGTTGTAGTGGACTTGCAGTTCACTGAGACTGGATATTCGATAAAAGGAAACAAGAAGAAATTAAGTTATAGGAAGTGAGACCAAATTTAAAATGTAATAGGTTACAGCTCATACTTTGAATACTGAATGTCTAGCTGGCAGCAACCATCGTATATGTTCCTTCCCTGGGATATTTTTATTGTAAGAATAGAGTGATGCCGGATATATGCACAGTAAGGACATTAGCTGAAGAATAAAAATATTATTACATGCAAAGACACATTAGCTTCCACAGCTTCTTGGCGTGAGTGAAACTGAATAAGAGCTTGAAAACCTGCATCAGTTAAGCAAAGAATAAAGAACCTTAAAGATCGCAAATTGAAGCAGATGGTTAAGTTTGTGAACACTTCTGTCACAAAAATCATCCGAATTTGTAACCAGACAGCAAATTTTGGATGTACGAGCCATACCAGTCATTTGCAAGCGCATCTAAAATAATTAATAGCTTAATGTTGGTAGTGGTTAAAGTTGTCTTTTACGGCTTACTTTTTGAAACAGGATCAGCCCAGTGAACCCACATTGATACATATAAAGCTCATATCAATTGGCAAATCCACCTTACCATTCATATGCAATCTGTAAGGGAATCAGAAAATGTATACCAGGTGCACGTGTGCGTGGTGAAAGAGAGAGAGAGCAGGAAAATCTAACCAGCTGACTTTTGAAATGTGACAATCTTCTCCACAAATCCATAAGCTTTGAATACTTGATGTAGAACCTCCACTGTTATAGGATAGATCATGTGGTGGATAGTAACTAAGAGGATTCGGTTGGGTTCAGACTCCTGAGGCCAAGCAGCAACAAGCACCGAGACAGAAAAGAGGAGATAGAAAGAAAAGAATAAATAGGGAGGAATGTGTATAACTAGTTGGAAAATTAGAGACAGCAGATATGCGATACAATCTAGCTCTATCTACAAGAGGAGGTAGAAAGATAAAAAAACTACAGCTAAACATACTTTCAATCAATACACTTTTCTAACAATTAGTTGCACATGTTAATATTTATAGAGATCTAGTTTTACCGCTGCTACATCATGTGCTAGCCATCATCACAAAATTAATAACCAAGCACGATTTTGTTATGAAATGGATTGCTGATAATGGAGGGAACTACAAAGGCTACTTCAATTGAAAACAAACCAAGCCAAACCCCCCTCCGCCCAAAAAATGTAGGCATGCTGGAAACTAAACCAATACCATGTAGTTTCAGAATGTGAAAACAGCTGTTTTACAGAAACATATATATTTTAAAAAGGAAACACTACATAAACCAAAGTACACTCTCACACAAATAGTGGACCTAGTAGGAAATTTAATTCTTTTTTCCATGTTAAGTCAATGCACTATCTTTCCATGCCACATGTGTGATGTGATTAATTGATTACGATACAACTTAATGCCAGCAAAGGTCAATAAGAAAAATAAAACAAAACATGATGTACTAACATGCATCAGTTACATACATGCCTATAGCATAAATGCATAATATTGGTTCAGGTTTAGACTATATATATATATTTTTTTGAGAATTAGTTTAGACTATATTCGGAAACATAATAATAAACTAATTATACAAGTACATAATTGTGGCATACCTGATCAGAGTTCCTTCCATGAGAGCTCTGGTCTGTGGTAAGCTCTTGGTGAGATGAGAACTGCATGTATACATTCCTTCCCCTAAAATGTAAAACATAATGCACAAAAAATGATAAATCACATATAAGATTGAATCTTAAACTCAATTGTTAAAGAGGCTATTAATTTCAACACTTGTCACAACAGAAAGCCCAAAAATATATCATCGGCATCCATAAATTTACACACATTACCAGGGATGTGGCCATGCTACTTGGCAGCTTAAACTGTAATACATGTATGTATGGAAATCTCTTTTGGAGCACTTGGCATCCATAAAGCATTGCAGCCAATATGCAGACTACATTACCTTATGCTTGGTTGAACAGAAGTGTAATATTGCAGCGCACTCACGGAAGCATGTATGTCTTCCATCTGCAGAAGAGCCTTCGCCGCGAAACAACAAAAGGTAAGCAACACCTATAGTCACCCTACTCAGTTAAGTAGAGGAAAGAAGAAATAACCCACTTGGTTCTTGGCACGTAACATGACGATCTTGGAGACCGCGCCGAACGGCTGCAGCAGCTGAAGGAGATCAGACTGCAAACACAACATCAGGGTGGGGGAATAATAAGCCAATTAAAAATCAAATCTTTCGCATAAACAAACCAAACAATCCGTTCAAATTTGATCCCAAAAGGAACAAAACCCAAAGGATTAAGATTCCCCCTTGACTGATGCCCTACGTACCTCGGCAATCTCGTGCCCGACGTTGCGGATGTGGATTACCTTGGACGGCTCCGACATCCTCCCGCACTGACACACAGACAGCAGCCAATAATTACTACGAAATTAGTACCGAACCAATCGAGGAAACAGGGAGAAGAGAGATCTAGAGCCAAAGCCCCAACCTTGGGGCAAGAAACGTTACCTGGTTGAGGGTTTAAGAGGGGGAGAGATCTAGGGTTTTGCCGTCGACTGCAGCTGCGGGGAAGGAGGAGAGAGAGGGGGCGGGGGGAGGAAACAGTAGGGGTAGGGGGCCGGTAGTAGCTGCGTGCGTCTGCGTATATAGGGGTTTCTGTTTGTCTTCGGATTCTGACCGGAAAAGGATAGTGACGCCTTCTATCCTGAGCTTGATTTGCGCAGAGCATCTTGGTTATCAGGGCACATAAATGTCTTTTCTGACAGAAGAAAATTCCCTATTTAATACTAGAAAAAAACTGTCTTTCTTTATTTTTGACACTAATAAAAAACGAAACTTCCTTATTTAACATCCCTTTTAAGATTATAGGTCTGCTTGATTGACTTCTAAAATTTGCCACAATAAGGATATTTGGCAAGCCAAAAGTAAAAAAAAAGTTATCAATGAATTGGCAAGCTAAATGAGAGAAGTTGATAAGTTTTGATAGTCAACCAAATGTTTGTCAAATTCATGACGTGCCAATTCATTGATATGGTAAATTCGGGTTACCAACCAAGTAGACCCTATATTTGACCTCGTATTCAACACTTCCCTTAGTTTGCTAGTAAACATTAAGTGGGCAATAAAAATACTAGTATTTTTACTATGTCCAATGTTTTTCACGGTGCTTCTCTGTAACTAATTTATCGTGTTAAAACATATGGAACTCTATCTTAAAGGTGGGATAAAAAACTCTATCTTATAAAAGGAAAAAAGATAGAAAAATTCTAATTTATTGTACTTAAGCTCGTCTTAGCAGAACTAGTGTTTGGACCTAGTGGACTGTTCTGAGTATGATAACACGTACCCTAAACCTAGCCCAAGAATACATATATCCTCCCTCTATAAAAAGCCAAACTGAGCACAATCCATGCGAATCGTGAGTTCGCAACTGCAGTTCGCAGCAGTCAGGACTGGCCGAGAGCAGCCATGGCTTGGCCTGTTCGCATCAGTCGCGAGTGGCCAAGAGCAGCCCTGATGGCTTGGCCTGCCAGCAGGGGCGGACCCATAGGGTATGCAAGGTGGGCCACCGCATGCCCTGTGGGATAGCTCTATACTAATTAACAAGGGATTTTGACTTATTAAATAGAGACATTTCTGTCAAAAAATACAAATGTGTTCTCCTAGCTCAGTGGCAAGCCTCTTTCCTTCTCAGCTACAATGGTACAAATCCTGTTAGGCTCACCTTTTTTTCTTTCATTTTGCATTCCTTTACATACCCTGCCATAAAATGCTAGGTCCGCCACTGCCTGCCAGTTATCCCATTGTTGCAGTTGTAACTGCCGTGGCCCTAGCGTTTCCTTCCTACTAAAGTGATGATTGCTGGACGCGTACAACCAAGGTACCACCACTGAGCAGAGTGTTATCTTTCATTATCTTCCTCCTTGCAATCTAAACTCCTATAAAGATAATGCCCAGTAGGCTATTTCCCGAGCACCTCCTTAAGCCACATCATTCTCCACTACCCTCCTAGCCCACACATTCATCTCCACCCCATTGCGTGACAATTTTCAGCTATAAAGTGGATGTGAACTGTAGTTTTCATAATTATTAAATGTTAATGCATCTCTTCACTTCCCTGCCTTCCTACAGCACCTGTTAGCCTCCCTCAGCTCAATACATCACATGTTCTATTGCATGACATGGGAACAGACATAGCCGGATAGGCATTAATTTTATTTATCACATTCATTCATCTGCCAGAAATAATGTATTCCAAAGCTCACAACGACTTATAAGTACATAAATAACATGTACGTTATAAGTATGCTTGAATGCCCACTATACAATATATTTGGTGAATAATCATATGCAAATTAAATTGTTTGATTTTATATATCACTAATAAAGTAATAATATTTTCATATTTTTCCTGTTCAACTTTAAACATATCCTCTAAATTTGAACCTCAAATTCCCGCAGCAACGCGCGGGGAATCCACCTAGTTTTCTCTAATCTATAACCCTAATTTCCTTTGATCTAATTTATGTAGCTATTTCCAATTTAATTTCCCCTCAAACTAGTTCAATTGATGTAGTTTTGTACCGAATTGTGTGGAAAATTTTAATGATACTTTACTAAATTGCTAAATAAGTTTTATCAGTTTGTATATGAAAATTTTGGTTTGGCGCATCCTATACAAAATCCAAGCTCCGCCGTAAATACATGAGAGATCTAGTTGTAATAATCAATATTTATAAGGATAAAGAATAGTCTCTCTATATATGTGTCTATATGTTCTACTTTTTATCATCATGTTTTACAACATGTTATTAGCACAAACAAGCTCAACATCGACATCATCGTTGAATCAAATGTCGATCTTCGATGCCAACACTAGTGCTAACATCCTTGCCTTCTACTTCGATGACGTCGATACTTGATGTAGTTAGCAGAACAGATTTGCTACCTCTACCTACAACAAATATTACGATGCATCGTCATGCACCATTGTTCGGAGAGAACAACCACTTAGAATTTTTCGAGATGTTCCTGTGGACAGTTCTGGCCGCACCGTCTGTGTTTCCAAAAAATTTTTCAATTTTGACCTTTTTTTTAAAGTATTTATCAAAATGACCGCGTTTTTTTTCTTTTTTTATAACTAACCCTTTTGGTGGCGCCTCCACGCGAGGCGCCACAATTCAATACCGTGGCGCTTGCATGGAGGCGCCACGGGTGGGGCCTGTGTCGGAGGTGGTCGGGACGCCGGGCCGACGTGGCAAGCGTTGTGGCGCCTCCATGCAAGGTGCCACCGTGGCGCCTTGATGGAGGTGCCACAGTGTGGCGCCTTGAGTGGAGGCGCCACAAGATGAAAAAAGTGCATGACGCGAGTGGACCACATGTAAACTCTCATCTACTACCACTCATTCACTCATCATGCAACATCTCTCTTCTCCCCTTATTTCTCTCACCTTTCTCTCTGAAATAAATGGTCAAATGTCATATACATATACAAATCCGAAGTGACTATAAATAGGCACTGCGCATAAAATATTCAAACTCTATACTAAAATCCACTGACCTAAAGCGGTGGCTTGCATGTCTAGAGCAGACAGGTATCAAAGTGCGCATAAAATATCTAAATTTGTAAAACATGACCCATATTAACTATTTTTATATAAAAATGGCACATGGGCCTCACCTTGAAAACTTCATCAAAAGATAACCTTTTTTTGACAACTTTTTTTTTGACAACTCAAAAGATAGCCTTTATGGATCTCATTTCGTTCTTCATATTATTTCCAACAATAATCTTCAAATGATTAGTCTAAAAAACTTTCGGTTTGTGAGATATTAGATTTTGAAAGTTTGAGAAAATTCACTCTCAATTGACGTAAGGAGAGAGAAAGGTGAGAGAAATAAGGGGAGAAGAGAGATGTTGCATGATGAGTGAATGAGTGGTAGTAGATGAGAGTTTACATGTGGTCCACTCGCGTCATGCACTTTTTCCATCTTGTGGCGCCTCCACTCAAGGCGCCACACTGTGGCACCTCCATCCAAGGCGCCACAGTGTGGCACCTTGCATGGAGGCGCCACAACGCTTGCCACGTCAGCCGGGCGTCCTGACCACCTCCGACCTGGGCCCACCCTGTGGCGCCTCCATGCAAGGCGCCACAGTATTGAATTGTGGCGCCTCGCGTGGAGGCGCCACCAAAAGGGTTAGTTATAAAAAAAGAAAAAAACGCGGTCATTTTGATAAATACGTTAAAAAAAGGGTCAAAATTGAAAAAAAATTCTGTTTCCATAGAGTCTATTTGTTTAAACTTTTTCGAACTCATGCATTGGCACGTTACTCATTAGGGGAAAATAGAATGTTTTTACATTCCGATCGATCTATAGGCGAGATGCCCCAAACCGACGGACGACACACTTACACAAGGCGCTGGCTCTACGACGGTGCTTCGGGGGTTGTACTGACTACTAAACCAATTGCGCGACAGAGATGCTGAAACGATCAAGCTAGTCCGGCGACGCTGCGAGGTGCACTTGACGGCTACCGCGCTGCGGAAACAAAACCTGGAAAGCCTGCTTCTTGACAGACAGGCTCGCTGCGGTGCAGGCTCAGTCGAACGTGTCATGGACGGCATGGTCCGGCACGTCGGTGGAGGGCCGCCCAGTCAGCTTGCCTAGCATGACCCGCCTTGCCTGCAGCTCCGGCTGCGGAAACCGTATTTGTTTAAACTTCACACATATGTTGTATACTATAGCAGCCCATATGTTAGATACCATTGTAAAGCATACCATATATATCCTAGTTCATAACATTAAGGTACTCATTCACATCATGCATCCGATATATGACGAAGTTCTAGAAGGGGTGCCATCCAAGACATCTCTAAATATGCCAATGGGTTAAGTATATATATGCTTGTTATGTTACTGTACGACTAGAATTCCTACAATTACCTATTTGAGCTTTCATCCTTATGATTGATCCAACAATAGGTAAACATTGCTTTTTCACTTTTGCTATCATGTAATCCATGCTTAATTTGCTTAGACGGTATAAGTCGAGAAGGTGATGACTTTATCATCCTTACACATGTAGGGCATGTTTATCCACTAAACATCACATACTTTTTTTTTAAAGATCACGGATCAAGTCCGGATTATATTAATAAGGAGAAGGAGAATTACATGCGCAAGTAGCGCAAAAACGACCTCCTAGGTTTGACAGACTGTCAAACTAGGTGTAGAAAAAAAAAACTAAATCTGACTACTCATGTTCTAAAAACAACCAACGTGCATCTATGAGCTGCACTATCATGGCACCTCCGCCACGTCTGCCCCTAAGTCCGCCGCAATTGCAGCTAACGCCTTGCAAAGCTCAATGTCATCAAGTCTCGCCGCGGTCCGTAGTGCCTTGATCGCTTTGTCAGGAAGGTCCTGTCCATAGCTGTCAATGTACTCGGTGACTGCTGCATCCGTCACCGATGACTTGCCATCAATGAACTCCATGTCGCGCATAAGCCAGAGCTGGGCACGCTGTGCCACCGGCGTGGAGGAAGGACGAGCGGCCAGACGCAGGCTGGACTGGGTGGGAGCTAGTGTCCTTCTAGCTCTTCTGGTCCTCGGCTTTCTCGCCTGCTCTTTTGGAGGAGAGGCCGGTCTTGGAAGCAGCGGCTCCCGGGGCTTCCGGAACATTTTCTTGCACAAGGCGGCGCAAGCACCGTCGTCCTCTGTCTCCATACATCCATCAGCTTCCTCCTCCTCTGTGGCATCAACCACCGGCGCGTCGAGCTCCTCGGCCGCCGCTGCGTTCGTCGCCGAGACCTCAACCATGTCCGGTGGGAGGTCCGCTCCTAGTGTTGCTTTTCGGCGGACGTAGACGAGCAGCGGCTTAACCCGCTCCCTCGGCACGTTGTCCTGTCCGCGTGCCCCCACAGCGGGCGCGCTAGGCAGTTCGAGCGTAGAAGGGGGCTCCTCCATGGCCGGGTCCTCTCCGGCAGGTGGCACCGCTGTCGGGGCGGCCACCGGCTCTGGGATCCGCCCTCCGGACGGCTCCGGGGTCGTCCCTCCAGACGTGGAGGGTCACGTGCTGTCGATTGGCGGCAGCGAGCCTTCAAGAATTGTGGCCCAGGCAACATCCATCCATGTGGCCACCGGATCAGTAGAGGGTGACCCGAGGCCCGGGCCCTCGGTTGGAGGCTCGGTCACTTGCATGTTGGTGCCCGCCTCCTTCCTCTTCTTCCGCCTGCGGCGTCGGCGCCGACGCGAGGAGTGGCCGGTGTCCGCCGAGCCACCAGCCCCAGTGGGAGCGTGCCCGCCGCTCACGGTGCTTGGCCGAGCGGCGCGCTTGGCAGCGTTGTCGCGCCACGGCTTCTTGCAATCCCGGGCGAAGTGGCCAAGTGAAAGCTCCGGTTTGGTTTTGGTAATTAATGACACTCAACGTTGCTAATGCTTTGCTCTAAGTGTGGTTAGACACATAGCAACGTGACGGTGGATGATGGAGCGTGGTGATCACGGTGACGAACATGGTGGACATGTGAAGTGATCAAGCTCCGGTGATGAATGGAAATGCCCATGGAGATCAAGGCGAAGGTATACTTGATAGGGCTTTCCGGTTTAGTGGTCAAGACACTTAGCGAGTGTGACCACATTTAGGATCGATAACCGACTATCAAGAGGGGTTTCCTCGGTTCATTCGCGGTCCTAAGTGCCTCTAGTTGTGACTTTGCATGATGCATGAGAGACTAACTAGAGAGCTAACCTTGTCGACGTGATCTTGAGAAGATACGCTAACTCCGGTGCTTGAGAAGTGATCTACTCTGTGGAGTTAGCACCTTGGACAAGTGGTTTGGAGATTGGATCGACGACGGCGCGACATCGAAGATCAAACGAGAAAGTGACAAGTCACGGGCGCGACGCAGCGCCGACGCAGAGCTGGGCGGGCCGGACGCGTCCGGCGCGTCTTCGGATCGACGCAGGTGGCCGGCCGGGCGCAGAGACCGTCGGACGCTTGCGGCGGACGTCAGCGCGGCGGCGGCCGGACGCCGACTAGAAACTTTCGGTTGGGCACTCTCATCGCGGTCGGCCGCCGACACGCGACGGACGCGGCGCCGGACGGCGGCAATCCGTGCTCAGTCTGGCGTCCTACGCGTGGTGACGTGGCATGGTTCAAACCTTAACGGTCAAGTGGCGCGCGGCGCGGCAGCGGCGGACGCGTCCGTCGGCCGAGCACCGGACGCGTCCGGCGCGTGTTGCGGCGTCGGCCCAGCCCCGAGGGGCAACGGCTATTTTCGGAGGAGGCTCTATAAATAAACGTTTGGCCGGCCTTGGGAGTTTCTCTTGGCTATTTTCACATACTTGTGCATCCTTTGTGCTAGAGAGACACTCCCCCACTCATCTCTTTCATTCTTGAGCATCTCTTGTGAGATTTGAGTGGCAAGACAAGTGATTTGCATTGAGAGTTGCATCTAGAGGCACTTGTTCTTCGAGTGGGCTGCGGATTCTTGTTACTCTTCGGTGATTCCCGTCACCGTAGACGGTTTGGAGCAGCGGGTGGTGGTTGAGCTCGACTTGGTGATTGTTCGAGGCCACACCGGGTTCTTGTGAGGGTTCTTGATCCTTCCCGCGGGAGTTCGCGAAAGGATACTCTAGTGGATTGCTCGTGGCTTGTGGATCCTTGTCTTGTGTGGAGATTGCGGCTCCCCATTGGGGTCTTTGGCACCGAGTCAATTGAGCGGGCAACTCACCAAGCAAGTGCATCGCCACAACGAGGACTAGCTTGCCGGGAAGCAAGTGAACCTCGGTAAAAAATCATTGTGTTGATTTGTGATTGCCGAGGCTTCGACCTCCATTGTGATTGTGCTTGAGCATCTCTAGGTGATTGGCTATCTTCTACTCTTCGCGGCGGTATAACCCTCCATCCTCTCTTTACTTACCGCTTAGTAGAATTGCTTGTTGTGGTCGGTCGGGAACCACTCTTTGTGTAGCTTAAATCCCGTGGGTAAAATTGCTTGGTTGGTTTCGGTGAACCGACATTGTGTAGCTTGATCACCGTTGTTGTGCGTGCAATTAAATTGAGTAGCCTTACATGGTAGGACGGCTTGCATAGAGTAGTCGAAGCTCTTGCTTTGCACATTTGCCGCCTTGCTATCTAATTGGGTTGTCTAGTTTTATTGCTAGAATTTTATTAGGCTATTCACCCCCCTCTAGCCATTGTGACCTTTCACGTGGTATCGGAGCCGGCACCGTTTGTTTGAGTTGGATTAACATCCTACGGTGAAGCAATGGCATTGGTTATGCATATCAACAACACCAAGAAGGCACCATCATTTCGAGGTGATGACTATGCAAAATGGAAGCTCAAGATGAGGAGTCATCTCAAGTCAATCAACCTTGAGGTGTGGAAAGTGGTGGAGACAAAGTTTGAGCTTGTTGAGGGTGCGGTGCCAACACCGGCCGAAGAGAAGAAGCAACAAGCAAATGACATTGCCGTGAGTGCTTTCCATGAGGCACTTGATGATAAAGCTTTTGAGCTCATCAAGAACCTTGAGGTGGCTCATGACATTTGGAAGAAGCTAGAAGAAGCTTATGAGGGCACCGAAAGTGTCAAGACCGCAAGAGCCTACATGTTGCAAGAGAAGTTTGCAAGCTTCTCAATGAAGGAGGATGAGAGTGTGCCGGAGATGTTCCATAGGCTCCAAGTCATTGTCAATGAGCTCAAGGGACTTGGGGAAGAGATCAAGGACTCTCAATTCTCCACCAAGTTCATGAGGTGTCTTCCCAAGAGATTTGATATGTTGAAGACCGTCATGGTGAAGACAACAATGAAGGAGAAGCCAACTCCCAACCAAGTTCTTCAAGAGATAATGGCCGATGATGAGTTTAGAGAAGATCATGAGAAGGAAGAGTTGGTGAAGAAGAAGAAGAAGGAGAATGAGAAAAAGGATGATGACAAGAAGAGCGTGGCATTCAAGGCCACATCATCCAAGAGCAAGGGCAAGAAGAAGAAAGAAGAGTCATCAAGTGAAGATGAACCATGCTCTAGCTCAAGTGGGCAAGAAGAAGAAGTGAGTGAACAAATGGCACTCCTTGTGAAGAGAATGGGGAAGCTCATGAAGAAGGGGTACCGGTCCAAGAGCAAGAGAAGCTCATCCAAGTCAAGTGACCGTCCCATGAAGTGCTTCCGGTGCAATAGCAATGATCATCTCATTGCCAAGTGTCCTTATGCAAGTGATGATGAAGATGCCATGAGGAAGGAGAGGAAGAAGCAAGAGAAGAAGGAGGAGGAGAAAGACTCCTCCCATCACAAGAAGAAGGGTGAATCTCATGTGGCAACTTGGGAGAGTGATTCATCTTCCTCAAGTGATGATGATGATGATGATTCCAAGAAGAAGAAGAAGAAGGGGCACGCAAGCATTGCCATTCAAGAGAAGCTTTCTCTATTTGGTGCTCCATCGTCTTGCTTCATGGCCAAGGCCACTAAGGTAAAACCTCCACCCGATAGTGATGATGAGAGTGATGATGATGATGACACCACAAAAGAAGAACTATGGGTCATGCTTGAGGATTGCAAAGGTGCTTTCAATGACTCTAGGAAAGAATGTAGGGGCTTGCGCAAGGATAAACAAAACCTTGAGCAAGAACTTATGGAGTTGAGGGCTTCTTATGAGAGTCTAAAGGTAGACCATAAGAAGCTAGAGATTGCTCACTCCAAGCTTGAAAAAGCTCATTCTTCTCTAGTTGAGAAGCAAGAGAAAGTGCAATCACAAGTGGTGATCATAGAGAAGAAAGATGTGTCTACATCATATGATTCACTTGATGATTCAATTGTTATTGCATCACTTGGCCCTTCATGCTCTTATGCCTCTACTTCACCTAGTAGTGTTGGTCATGCATGTGATTCTACACTAGTAGTTGAGAATGAGTCTCTTAAGAAGGAAGTCAAGGAGCTCAACCACACCTTGGCTAAGGCTTTTGGTGGTGAGGACCGCTTGCTTATGTGCTTGGGTAGCCAAAGAGCTTCTCTCTACAAAGAGGGATTGGGCTATACCCCCAAGAAAGGCAAGGCCGCTTTTGCTCCTCACAAGACTAGTTTTGTGAAGAACAATGGTAGCTATTGCAAGAGTTGCAAGCAAGTTGGCCATTTAGAGCATGCATGCAAGAACAAGAACACTAGTGCTTCCTCTTACAAGTTGAATGCTTCTTACATGCTTGTTAAGAGTGAGTGTGGTGTGAGTGCTAGATTCATTGGTACACCGTGGATGAGCTCAAAGAAGAAAGCTATTTGAGTGCCAAAGACTCTAGTGACTAACCTTCAAGGACCCAAGCAAAAATGGGTACCTAAAGCTTGATGTCTTCTTGTAGGTCAATTACAAAGCCGGAGGGAGGCATTGGGTGCTTGATAGTGGTGCATCAAATCATATGACCGGTGAAGATAGTATGTTCAAATCACTTGACAAGAATGACAATGGTGGATTCAACTCCATCACATTTGGTGACAATAGCAAGGGTGATGTCATGGGGCTTGGAAAGGTTGCAATTTCCAATGACAAGGATCTCTCCAATGTGTTGCTAGTTGATACTTTGAACTTCAATCTTTTGTCGGTAGCACAATTGTGTGATCTTGGCTACAAGTGCATATTTGATGACAAGCATGTTGAGGTGGTGAGTAAGGATCAAGCAAATATCATCTTCAAGGGGTTTAGGCATGGAAGCTTGTACTTGGTGGATTTCAATGCTAGTGAAGCTCAACTTTCATCATGTTTGATTGGCAAGTCAAGCAAGGGATGGCTATGGCATAGGCGCCTTGGACATGTCGGCATGAAGCAATTGAACAAGTTGGTGAAGCATGATCTAGTGAGAGGCTTGAATGATGTCACATTTGAGAAGGATAGACCGTGTAGTGCATGTCAAGCCGGCAAGCAACATGGGAACTCACATCCCAAGAAGAATGAGATGTCAACCTCAAGAGCATTTGAGTTGTTGCATATGGACTTGTTTGGCCCAACCCACTACACATCAATTGGGGGCAACAAGTATGGTTTTGTGATTGTGGATGATTACACAAGATACACTTGGGTGTTCTTTCTCTACGACAAAAGTGAAGTCTATGATCTATTCAAGTCATTTGTCAAGAGGGTGCAAAATGAGTTTGACACTACCATCAAAAAGATAAGAAGTGACAATGGGAGTGAATTCAAGAACACAAGAGTTGAAGAGTTGTGTGATGAGCTTGGAATTGTGCATCAATTCTCACCAACCTACACTCCCCAATCCAATGGTGTGGTTGAGAGGAAGAATAGGACCTTGATTGAGATGGCAAGAACTATGCTAATTGAGTACAATGTGAGTGAAAAGTTTTGGAGTGATGCCATCAACACGGCTTGCTACTATAGCAACCGTCTCTATTGCCATGGGAAGTTAGAGAAGACTCCATACGAGATTTTGAATGGAAGAAAGCCCAACATTTCCTATTTTCGGGTCTTTGGTTGCAAGTGCTACATTCTCAAGAAGGGACAAAGACTTGGCAAGTTTGACAAGAGGTGTGATGAGGGGTTTCTACTTGGCTACTCTACTTCTAGCAAGGCCTATAGAGTATGGAATTTGGCTAGTGGTCTAGTTGAAGAGGTTCATGATGTTGAGTTTGATGAAACCCAAGGCTCTCAAAGTGAACATCAAAATCATGATGATGTGGGTGGACATCAATTGAACAATGCAATGAGGCACATGGACATTGGTGAAATTAGGCCGAGGCAAGTGGATGATGGTGATGAGGAGCAAGTGCCAACTCAAGTTGTGATTGATGATTCCAATGTGGCAAGCACAAGTGACAATCAACATGAAGATCAAGGTCAAGCAACCAATTCAAATCAACTAGTGCTTCAACCTTCAAGCATTGCAAGAGATCATCCTCTAGATCATGTCATTGGTGATATTCAAAGAGGTGTACAAACAAGATCAAGATTGGCTAGTATATGTGAGCACTACTCTTTTGTGTCATTCATTGAGCCAACTAAGATTGATGAAGCTTTGAAGGATCCGGATTGGATCAATGCCATGCATGAGGAATTGAACAACTTCACTAGAAATGAAGTTTGGGAACTTGTTGAGAGGCCGAAGAAGCATAATGTGATCGGCACTAAGTGGGTCTTCAAGAACAAGCAAGATCAAGATGGCTTAGTTGTGAGGAACAAAGCAAGATTAGTGGCTCAAGGTTACACACAAGTTGAGGGTCTTGACTTTGGGGAGACATATGCACCGGTGGCAAGATTGGAGGCAATTAGAATTCTATTAGCCTATGCTTGTGCTCATAATATTAAGCTCTATCAAATGGATGTGAAGAGTGCATTTCTCAATGGGTTCATCAATGAAGAAGTCTATGTTGAGCAACCTCCCTAGTTTTGAAGATGATAAGAAGCCCAACCATGTTTACAAGCTTAAGAAGGCATTGTATGGTTTGAAGCAAGCTCCAAGAGCATGGTATGAAAGATTGAGGGACTTTCTTCTCTCCAAAGGCTTCAAGATGGGTAAAGTTGACACTACTCTCTTCACCAAGAAGATAGAAGATGACTTGTTTGTGTTGCAAATCTATGTGGATGATATCATCTTTGGGTCAACCAACCAATTCTTTTGTGAGGAGTTTGCTAAGATGATGGCTAGTGAATTTGAAATGTCTATGCTTGGAGAGCTAAGCTACTTCCTTGGTCTTCAAATCAAGCAAATGAAGAATGGCACTTTTGTGAGTCAAGGCAAGTACATCAAGGACATGATCAAGAAGTTTGGGTTGCAAGATGCTAAGGCAATTAGCACACCAATGGGAACCAATGGTGGCTTGGATATTGATGATAGTGGCAAGATGATTGAGCAAAAGCTATATAGATCAATGATTGGAAGCTTGCTATATGTGACCGCTTCAAGGCCGGATGTCATGTTTAGTGTGTGCATGTGTGCAAGGTTTCAAGCTTCTCCAAGAGAGAGTCACTTGACGGCAACCAAGAGGGTGTTGAGATACTTGAAGGGCACTCAAGATGTTGGTCTATGGTATCCCAAGGGGTCAAGCTTTGAATTGATTGGATACTCGACTCGACTATGCCGGTTGCAAGATTGATAGAAAGAGCACAAGTGGAACATGCCAAGTGCTAGGAAGATCTCTAGTATCATGGTCTTCAAAGAAGCAAAATAGTGTGGCACTTTCCACCGCCGAAGCCGAATATATTAGTGCGGGGAATTGTTGTGCACAATTACTATGGATGAAAGCCACCTTGAAGGACTATGGGATCAAGTTCAAGCATGTGCCTTTGTTTTGTGACAATGAAAGTGCAATCAAGATGACAAACAATCCGGTTCAACATTCAAGAACCAAGCACATTGATGTGAGGCACCACTTCATTAGAGATCATCAACAAAAGGGAGATGTGAGCATTGAAAGCATTGGCACCGAAGATCAACTAGCCGACATATTCACCAAGCCTCTTGATGAGAAGAGATATTGCAAGTTGAGGAATGAGTTGAACATACTTAGCTTCTCCAACATGGATTGATGCACCCCCATATATGACATGCCTCTCCTCCAACATAGCAAGGTAAAGTTGGTTGTTGCATCTCATGCATTCTTTGCTAGTTGTGTAGACATGTATATATGTGCATCTTGCTAGACTCATTCATTGCAAATCAAATGAATTTGAAGGATATATGGCACCACTATTGTTTCTATGCTTGATTTGATCTAGTGGTGGCATATGACTTGTTTGTGAGCTTGTGAACCTAGTGTTGAATCTTTAGCACTTGCTCATGATGTGTATCTCAACATGGTCAAGATAACCCTTATTCTTATGAGGTGTGAAGAAGCTTGCCCTTGGTTCAAACCGAGATACATTTTCTAGGCATGTGGTTTAGATTTGGCCATAGTTGATTGACTTGTTTCTCTCATCTTATGCACCCTTCTTGGTCATTGATGACAAAGGGGGAGAAGAAAGTATACACCTAGGGGGAGAAGTTTACACCTAGGGGGGAGAAATAAGTCACAAAGAGCAATGGAAGGGGATCAATTTTTATGATATGACCCAACCATGAGCACACAAATAGGGGGAGCAAGCTCATAGACTATTTGTTGCATATTGTGTGTGCATACATGATGATATGGAGCATTGCAAGCTAAATTCAATATTCATGCGTGTTTGGTGTATTGCTAGTATAAGACTTGATTGATGAAATGAAGTACTAGCATGCGTAGGTGGTTTTTAGACATAGAGTTTCTCTTGTTCAAGTACCTTGCTTATATTGTGATCTCATGAGGTATCTTGAGTTTTAATGAATGTCTAGATTCCCATGGTGCTAAGGAAGGTTTATTATCGCACTCCGATTGGTATCACGCTTCAAAGGTCAATTCTATAAACCTTAGTACCATTTTGGTCGTGGTAACTCTCACAAAAAGGTTTAATCTATGCATGTGTGCTTGTAAATCGACCAAACATTTGATGCACACATGTAGGGGGAGCTACCACTACCAAAACCGGAATTGAAATGCTTGTTCAATCCAAGATTCATGATCAAAATGTCTTGGGCAAGCAATTCAATTTCATATTGAATTCAATTTCCATATCTTTGTGAGTTTGTCGAGGATTGTCATCAATTACCAAAAAGGGGGAGATTGAAAGCTCCGGTTTGGTTTTGGTAATTAATGACACTCAACGTTGCTAATGCTTTGCTCTAAGTGTGGTTAGACACATAGCAACGTGACGGTGGATGATGGAGCGTGGTGATCACGGTGACGAACATGGTGGACATGTGAAGTGATCAAGCTCCGGTGATGAATGGAAATGCCCATGGAGATCAAGGCGAAGGTATACTTGATAGGGCTTTCCGGTTTAGTGGTCAAGACACTTAGCGAGTGTGACCACATTTAGGATCGATAACCGACTATCAAGAGGGGTTTCCTCGGTTCATTCGCGGTCCTAAGTGCCTCTAGTTGTGACTTTGCATGATGCATGAGAGACTAACTAGAGAGCTAACCTTGTCGACGTGATCTTGAGAAGATACGCTAACTCCGGTGCTTGAGAAGTGATCTACTCTGTGGAGTTAGCACCTTGGACAAGTGGTTTGGAGATTGGATCGACGACGGCGCGACATCGAAGATCAAACGAGAAAGTGACAAGTCACAGGGCGCCAGACGCAGGCGCCGGACGCAGGGCCTGGCGGGCCGGACGCGTCCGGCGCGTGCTGGATCGACGCAGGGTGGCTGGCTGGGCGCAGAGACCGTCGGACGCGGCGGCGGACGCGTCCGGCGGCGGCCGGACGCCGACTAGAAACTTTCTGGTTGGGCTGTCTCTCGCGCGGTCGGTCGCCGGACACGCGACGGACGCGGGCGCCGGACTCGGGCAGAACACTGTGCAGCGTCCTACGCGTGGTGACGTGGCATGGTTCAAACCTTAACGGTCAAGTGGCGCGGCGCGGCAGAAAGCGGCGGACGCGTCCGCCGGCCGAGCACCGGACGCGTCCGGCGCGTGTTGCGGCGTCAGCCCGAGGGGCAACGGCTATTTTCGGAGGAGGCTCTATAAATAAACGTTTGGCCGGCCTTGGGAGTTTCTCTTGGCTATTTTCACATACTTGTGCATCCTTTGTGCTAGAGAGACACTCCCCCACTCATCTCTTTCATTCTTGAGCATCTCTTGTGAGATTTGAGTGGCAAGACAAGTGATTTGCATTGAGAGTTGCATCTAGAGGCACTTGTTCTTCGAGTGGGCTGCGGATTCTTGTTACTCTTCGGTGATTCCCGTCACCGTAGACGGTTTGGAGCGGCGGGTGGTGGTTGAGCTCGACTTGGTGATTGTTCGAGGCCACACCGGGTTCTTGTGAGGGGTTCTTGATCCTTCCCCGCGGAGTTCGCGAAAGGATACTCTAGTGGATTGCTCGTGGCTTGTGGATCCTTGTCTTGTGTGGAGATTGCGGCTCCCCATTGGGGTCTTTGGCACCGAGTCAATTGAGCGGGCAACTCACCAAGCAAGTGCATCGCCACAACGAGGACTAGCTTGCCGGGAAGCAAGTGAACCTCGGTAAAAAATCATTGTGTTGATTTGTGATTGCCGAGGCTTCGACCTCCATTGTGATTGTGCTTGAGCATCTCTAGGTGATTGGCTATCTTCTACTCTTCGCGGCGGTATAACCCTCCATCCTCTCTTTACTTACCGCTTAGTAGAATTGCTTGTTGTGGTCGGTCGGGAACCACTCTTTGTGTAGCTTAAATCCCGTGGGTAGAATTGCTTGGTTGGTTTCGGTGAACCGACATTGTGTAGCTTGATCACCGTTGTTGTGCGTGCAATTAAATTGAGTAGCCTTACATGGTAGGACGGCTTGCATAGAGTACTCGAAGCTCTTGCTTTGCACATTTGCCGCCTTGCTATCTAATTGGGTTGTCTAGTTTTATTGCTAGAATTTTATTAGGCTATTCACCCCTCCCTCTAGCCATTGTGACCTTTCACCAAGGCCGTAGCAACGGAGGCACCGCCATGGGAGGTTGCAGGTGGCGACGCGGTGCCCCCTCGCTAGGCACTTGAAGCAATGGCCATCAGCGTAAGCCGGGAACTGCCGTGGGCCGGTGTGTCCCCCAGCGTTCGTGGCATGGCGCTGACGTGGACGTGGCTGCGACGCCTGCGATGGTGGGGCAGGGCGCTGTGGGAGCACACGCTGCCACCTATCAGCATCCGGGGCGGTTGCCCGGCGCGCCGACCCCAGCCGCTGGTGGACGGGGCGTCGTTCACGCCCGCCCACTTGGATCGGAAGGCCGCTCACCAGCTGTGGGCGCGGCCGTCCGTGCCTTCTCCGTCTTCGTCGGGATTCGCGCCGCCCGCCGACTGCCCCGCAGCAGCCCGAAGTCGTGGCTGGCGCCTTGTGCGGACGGGCAGTCGCTGTTCCGGGCGGGCAACGGGCAGCCTCAAGGAAGGACGATGGTCGCTCCACGCTAGACGCGTCGTCGTCGTCGTCATCTGCCCACCGACGAAACTTCGGGCGTCCCGCCGAGCAGCCCCCAGGATGGAAGGGCTCGGCATGGGGCGAAAGAGAGGACGACAAGCTCGGTGCAGGGGCGGACGGGTTGATGAGGAAGGCGTCGAGGCCGAGGTCAGTGGCACCCGCCTCCTCGCCCGCATCAGAGTCCGCGTCCACCTCTGAGTACTCGTCCTCATCCTCCGGAACGTCCTCGAGCACGACCACGTCCAAGAGCGCCGCCTCAACCCGAGCCGAGGTGTCTCCCACCTCCAGGCTTGGGGAAGCAGCTACCCGCGCGTAGGCGGCGGCCATCTCCTGGCCAGCGCCCCTAGGACCGGGAGGGGGAGGAGGGGCACACGCAGAGGCGGGCGGCGGCGGAGATGCGGCACAGGGGACTCCCCCCTCCAGACCGGCCCCTGCCAGGGCCATAGCAGCACCTTCCTGCGCATGCCATGGCGCTCCGGCGATGGTCTTCAAGCTGAGGGTGGCCGCTGGCTCCCGGCCCGGGGCCGCCGCGCGCGCCGCGCCGGGGGAGGGGCGCCGCCCTCCCGCGGGGCGGAGCCGCGGCTGGGCCGGGGTGTGGGGGGGGCTGGTCGGAAGGCGGCGAGGGGCGCCCCATCCACGGCCGGGACAACCCGCCGCGGGGCCGCCGGCGCGCGGGAGAGGGCCCGACCGCCGGATCCGGGGGCGGTGGGGCACCGCGGCCGCGCCCGCCCCGAATCGGGCGGCGGCGTCGGGCCCGGTGGCGGCGCGGCGCGGGACGACGAGCCCGGCTCGGGGCCGCAAGCACGGGCCGGGTGGGCGAGTGGGAGGTGGCCGGTGGGGAGAGGGAGGAGGGCGGGTGGGAGAGGCGGGCGCCGGCGCGGGGAGCCGGCCCGGCGCCGCGCGCGGCGGCGGCGGTGCGGAGGCGACCGCCAGCGGCGGCTAGGTCACGGAGTGCTCATGGGCTCTAGTTTGGTACGAATAAATATTCTTTTGTGCTTTGGAAGTCTAAACATCACATACTGGAGCTATGATCTAAGATGTTATATCGTACTCATAACATCCTTTCTAAGATCTGAGGACTGTTATGCTATGGGTATCAGATTTTAGAGAATCAAACACCAGGACGTTATGAGATCAGTCGGTTGGGTTCATCCTCGACTTGTACGGTATTTATTCTGGATTTGTAGATGCTATGATTTTCAGTGGTAGGTGATGTCAACGACACGGCTACGGTGACTGGTAATGTCAACGACATGGCTACAATGACTTGTGAATCTTAAGATCTATTGACAGTCCTTCCAAGTTGGTCACATAGATAAGATTTATGTACTTATGTTCGTAGGGATAATTGTGACGTCTATATTGCACTGTGTAACCGTAAAAAAACACCAAGACGCGTAAAATCTAGTGCAAAGCTGAGACTAATATAAACCGATTAATCTAAATAACTACTTACATATCTTGCAGGTGAATACCGTTCGACATTTGGAGCTTCACGCATTTGAGGCCATCTATCTACTCTGTATGATCTATCTATGCCTCTGCTCTATGCAAATCTTAATCTGCAAAATCGATCCTAACTTAAAAACGCGTATGAAGTATGAACTCGCCTCTGCGGCTCTGCATCGACGGCGATCACCTCGTCGGCCGCGCTCTTCTTTTCTCCTTCCTCTCGCCCTCCGGTGGATCACGATCCGCGTGGGCCTTGCCGCCACCGGCCGTAAGCCGTCCCGGTTCCGTGTCCCTGTAAATATCCGCCAGTAGCCGAAACCTCGGCCTCTTCCTCTTCTCCCCGTGGACGATGCCGCCGTCGCGACGATCCTTCCCCGCCGGGGAAAACCGTTGAGCGGCGGTCCTCCGACGACAACTCTCCACCACCACAACCTTCTCCTTCTCCTCCACCACGCCGGCCGCCGTGGCGCTGCAGCACGCGAAGCTGTCCACGCCCTTGATATCATCCGACTCGCCTCCGCCGCCGTTGCCATCATCATCCTTCCCAGAGGCAGGAATCCTCCCGGCGCTCCTCCTGGGGCTCTCCACCACAACCTTGTCCTTGACCTTCTCCACCACGTCGGCGTCCGCCGTGGCGCTGCAGCACGCGAAGCTGTCGGCTCCCTTGATATCATCCGACTCGCCACCGCCGCCGTTGCCATCTTCATCCTTCCCAGCGGCAGGAATCCTCCCGGCGCTCATCCTGCGGCGGCTCTCCACCGCCGCCTCCTTCCCCTTCTCCTTCTCCTCCTCCTCCTTCCTGCGGCACTTGACGCTGTCCGTGCTCCTGCTCTCCGACCCGGCGTCGGCGGCGCCGTCGCCCCCGCTCAGCTGGATGAGCTGCTCCGCGGCTTCCAGGTCGAGCTGGTCCGTGCCCGCCGGCGCCACCGAACAAGACCCGGCCATAGGCAAAGGCTGCACCACCGCCGACGACCGGCCGGAAACGAACCAGGCGATGGATCGAGCACGACGACGGTCGATCAAGGCGCAGCTAGTGGTCGTAAAATAGCGTGAGGCCGGTGCGCGCGGCTTTGGACGGTGTGCGTGCTAATATAGGAGGCGATGGCGTGTTGGCAGAGAGGGAGGTGCCGAGGAAAGACTCCGAAGGTAGCACGAAGCAGACGCGGCGCGGCCTTCCCGGATTTTGAGCCTTTGCTTGGAGAGGAGATGATGGAGCCTCCTTGGACTCGTGCGGTTGGCCCGCCTAAATTTAGAAGCCTTTGAGAGTTTGAGGTCGACTTGGACACCTTCCACGCAAATCACTACTACTAATCCCTACATGGATAGTAGTTATCTATTGATGATTTTTTATATAATGATCTACTGATAATTATCTCTTTTGAATCTAAATATATAAAGATAATAGATTAGCTAATTGTTAGTTGAATTTTTTTCTCAAGTACGTAAAACTTTTATGTATCATTGTATCATTACATTTAAGAAAAAGAGTTTAAACCTACAAACGTTAGTTCGACCTTTAGATAGCAACTACAGACCAAATCAAATAATGAAGTATATTAGCTAGTCAGCTAACTACTATCAGATAGTGAATTCAATCGTACGTGCCGCTGTGAAGGTCATCAGGCACGCCAGTGCCCGTTGCGGGCCAAGGAGGCTAGCTCTGGGCAGCCCGCGCCGCGGCCGCCAGCTGACCCCACCCCACCCATGCCACCTCCACCACCGCCTCCAGGGGCGTCACCGCCGCAGCTTGGAGGGCCTACACCACCACCACCTTTTGCTCATGGCGAGCTTTGGTGGGCAAGGGTTGGCGGCGGCTTCGTGTGGCCTCCTGCACCACCTGACACAGACGCCGCCACCACCGACGAGGATGAGGGGCCTCCCATTCGGGCGGACTCAATGGACGACGAGCTCGCAGCTTGCCTCATCACGCGCCCGCCTCCGTCACCTGCTGTGCCTCTACAGGCCCGTTCTCCGCAGATCCCGTCAGAGCTGCTGGAGCTCCTGTCGCCGCCGCGGTCGACCAGGCTCTGCTTCGCGCTGGACGAGGCAGGCGAGGACACCGCGACAGTGGCCCTCCCGACCACCACCGCCGTTGAGGCGTCGGCGGTGGCACCGGTGGATGACGTCGTGGGGGAGCCGCTCGAGCTAGAGGCGCCCGCGTTGCCCGCGAGGCCGGCAGCGGCAGTTGGAGCGCAAGTGTCCGGTACCGCTTTGGAGTATGTTCTCGATGCCCTCAGCACTAGGGAGTCTGTTCGGGACCCCTCGAGTGAGGTGGAGGCTACCCAGGTAGCGTCACCGGTGCGCGGCGGCGCTCCCTCGGAGACAGCAGACGACTTTTTCGACACGTTCTGCTTACCCCTGCAGGACCACGTGCTGACCACAACGCCGCGCACCCACGTCACAAGGGGAGCCCCGAATGTTGAGGACGATGACACCTGGATGCCGCGTCGGAGCACCAGGCTCACGGCCAAATCCAAGTACCGCGACCCCAATCCGGAACGCCAAGCCAAGCGCATCACGATCGCCAAGTGGACGGGGAGACAACCCGCTGATGTGCCAGATAGCCCCGTCGACGACGAATTCCGTCAAGCGTTTGCTGCTGCAAGTTTGTCAGCCAGAAAGGAGGCCATGAGTGCCATGTTCCCGCGTCGAGGCCGGCGCACGCGCGTGGCCACGGAGAGCACAACTGTTTCCAAATGAGTGCCAACCACTACTGTTGGCTCGCGGCGGGCTTTAGGTGCTTGGGTGTCTTAGCGGCCTAGCAGCAGCCTGTTCGTCCCTAGGAGCACAGTCAGTTTCGTCTAGAAGTACAACCCTCTAAGCTCCGCCGTTTTCAGCCAGCGATTTGTGTAATGTGTGTCTTCCGCTTGAGCCTCGACATCTTGTCAATGAGGTTCAGCGGAATGTAATCGTAAAACTCTCTTCTTCTTAATGAGGCACATGCAACACACGTTTTCGAAAGAAAAAAAAAAGATAGTGAATTCAAACAGGTCCTAACAATGTTGAGTATGTTATTGGATCCCTTTGGGAGTACTATCACACGGTTCTCTGTGGATTTTGTGTGTGGAAGTAAATAAAATTTTTACATACTCTTGTATGCCAGTGTTGAAGAGACAGCTAAACAAGAGGTTTTTTAACAGGCTGCGTCGAAACCCATGCCTAAGCGTAAATATATTTAGATGCTGTATATTCGTTTTCCACGGCGACCCAAGAGAACCCAGAGTAGTCTGACCTCCGATGGCGCTGCTCTCCTGAGATGAGCACGCGCACTGGCTCATCGACGTCTTGACGGGGCCGTGTCGTCGTAGTGGCTGCGGCGGCATGCATTGACCTGGACCCAGGAGGAGCGAGTACGCGCACCGGCGGCGAATGAACAAGACCCGGCGGCCCCCAGGTCGTAGCACGTCATGGTGGTCTGAAAAAACTTTGGAGGCTAAACGCGTAGATGGGGGATCAATCGCGTCAAAACTCGAAAGGCAAGAGTGATCTCTGAGCTGCGCCAGTCTTGGGTCATGCGTACAGTTCTGGATGGAGACTGCAGGTCCGCTCTGTTCATGTATGATAGCAACTTGTCCGTTGAGCAGCCACGGCATTTCCAATTGCGGTTCGTGTCCATTTGCGTGGCAGTTTCTTTCATCACTTGCGTCACCTTTCGTAGATGATGATGGTCAGTAATATGACTACTATTTCAGAGCATAGTATATAGATAGATAGGTCCTCGGCAAAGACCTGAAAATTGTTAACAAAAATCGAGTAGTATGACTAGCTAGCTGACTACATTAGAGCATATATTTTGATAGGTCCGCAGCAGAGACCACGAAAGTTGTTAACAAAAAACAAATTTGACACACTGATCTCACACGCAATTTATTCAAATACATCAAGTATACTTCCTTGAAGCAAGAACCAAGCAAGCCAACTGTTCCAGAGTCCACGCATCAAAACAAAATGGTAAAACAGAGTGCATATATTGACTCATTCAGTCTTCAGCGGTCCACTCCAGATTATTTACATAGATGCGAAACAGCAAGATATCTGTATGGCTATACAACATTCCTACATTTGATTGACTACATTCCAAAAATCCCTGCGACTTCTTCTTAAACAAAATTGAAATAACGAATTGAAGCAGTCAGCAAAAACTACAGTAACAATGTGAACAAGATCCTGTACGCAGCCAACAAACAAAAGAATATGCATTTTGATGAAATCCTGTACTTCTCGCAGTTATGTAGAAACCATCCTCTCGCCTTAATCTATAGCGATTATGAGACAGGCAACTGAGATGTACATGAGGAACACGGGATACAGCGCCAGGGCCTTTCTCTTTGGGTTGACAGCAGCACTCATGAGGGGGTATGCTGCCCAAGAGCTCCATGCCAATGTTACCGTCACCACGACCATCTTCAGTATGACACTGTCCTTGAGCATGCAGATCAGAGCCCCCACATCGAGCGGGAACAGACAGTATCCGAGGAGACTGAGGCTTTGGAAGAAGATGATGTGCCCACCCTGTAGATCATTGCAGCCATCACCAAATATTACAACCTTCAGGTTATCAGCTGACATGCAATGTCGGTGCTGTGGCAAGTCATAATAGGAGAGAAGAGAGGAGAGGAAAGGAGGGGCGTACCAGCAGTAGAACATTGAGTGTGAGAACTATAGCACCGGCAGCTAATACGGCAAAGGCAACAGCGAACACTTGAGACTACAGAAACAAAAGCCAAGCAACTGAAATTACTATGGGATACAATATGCATCACATTGTATAAAAGAAACAATATATCAGCCATAGTTTGAGTTGTTAAGTCTACAGAGAATACTGCTCTGTTATAAGATATAAGGTTCTGACAGAAGTAAAGGAACATCTAACTATTATGATAGGAAAATATCTGAGTTTTTAACTCACTAGATTCCTATGCACAACAAAGGGATAAGATCCACATCCAGTAGAACCTCAGAAGGAAAGAGACTCGGCATATTCTCAAACACACAAAGTGCTAGAGTTCAAGAAAAAAAAAAACCTACAAAATTGTTGCTGTAGGGCGCTGTACTGAACATTAATGCTGGGTATACCTTACTGGCGGTGGCCGACCAGGAGAGGATGAGACCGAGCAAGACGATGAAGAAGAAGGGGCCCCAGAGGTCCCAGTCGCGCAGCGCCTTGCCCGGGTCGTCGCGGAACGGGTTGGGGAAGACGACGAGCTTGAGGTTGCTGACGATGCGGGCGAGGTCGCGCTTCACGGTGTCCCAGACGGGCTCCGTCAGCGTGCTGGGCTCGGGGCCCAGCCCGTCGGAGGCGATAGTAGCAGGTATAGGGACGGAGACGATGGCGCCCGAGGCGGAGGTGGACGCGGGCACCGCTGCGGAGAATGGGAGCTTGGCGGCAGCGGGAGGCGCGGAGGCGTAGGAGGAGGTGACGGGGATGGAGGCGCGGGGTGGGGAGGAGGGCCGCGTCGCGGCGGGGACGACGGCGGGCTGGGAGCGCGCGGTCGCCGCCATCTCGGCCATGTCGGACACGCCCGACGACGAGGAGTGGAGAGGGTGCGACGACATGGCGGTGGCGGGCGCGGGTGGATCGGTGGAGGCCGGCGATCGCTGATCTCTGTCTCTCCTGAGTCTGACTGGGTTAGCACCAGAGGACGGCGGCGAACGGTGGGCCAATTCAAGGAGGCCGGCCGGGACGGGGAGACGGCAGCGGAGGAAGGAACACGTGGAGTTCGGCGGGACGACGGGGGGATCCGATCGGCGATGCGAAACACATGGCCGGCTACTGTGACTTCTTCGTGTCGTGCCGTACGTGCCGCGGAGACGGCAGATCGACCTCGTGCTTCGTTTGGCGCGCGTACGTTCGCATCGCGTGTCTGCATTGCCGCGCCATCTCTCGGGCGGCACTGGCCACAAATTTGGGCTCGTTGCCTATGCCGGAGGCGAACTGCCTGTCTCGTCGTCCTGTTGATAGGCCGGCGGACCCAAGACCCGGCTAGCATGGCCCTTGCCCGGCCTCCTCTCGTGGTGATTGTTTATCTGGACTGGAATCCTGGATCCGCCTATGACATGGAGTGATGAACACTTTATCACATTTGTCACTCGCAATAATGCTTACGACATCTTCCTGGGTCCGCGTATGGTCCTATTTGGACGCTACCGTTAGCTTAAGAAATTGAAAATCTCAGTCGAAACCCATTGCTACACAATGTGACAATGTGATTGCTCATCTTCTTATATTACACTTCACATCAAGGGCAAGGAAGGGCTCTGTGGCGGGACACCACATAAGCAAGTTGGCAAGTTCCATGCCAAGCCCTATAGTGATGTTGAAAGATGAGGGGTTGTGATCTTGTGGAGGAGCACATTATTAGAGGAGATGAACAAATGACGTGGCTTGGATCAAGGAGCCAGGAGAAGTTAAAGATGATGGGTGACAAGTGGAGACAGGACATAGAGTTTGTTAGATGGACTACTCATCTTTACGGCGATATTACTTTGAGGCTCCATAGGGAAACCAAGGAGGAAATTTAGAGCCCGCCCCGCACCAAAGTCCAAAATTTTTTTATGCCCCAATTTCAACAAAAAACATATCATGAGAGGAATTAGACCTGCCTCTGCAAAAACAATATTCCATCCCTAGTAGCGGTAGAGAATGTGAAGTGGCGCAGTGGATTGGAGATTCACACGAGACAGAAGAGAGGCACCTCCTCTTTATGTGCCAAAATGGACGGGGAAGAACTTGGACGCATCTGACATTACGAAAAGAGCAATCGGCGTGCTGGCGTAATCACACTTCACACAAGCGTTATTGCGAGTGATGAACAATGGAAAGAGTAATCGGCACAACAAAGTAATCATAGGCGTTATTGTGAGTGTTGAACAGTCGAAAGGGTAATTATCACAATGAAGTAATCACAAGGGTCACTACGAGTGACACACTATCAATGTGGAGTACTCACATGCCTTACTCTGACTACCGTTTTGGTGACGGCTCCATCAATGAGCTCATGACATACATCATCAATTTGACTGAGTTGCGCAAAACCAGCCCACCCACAACATGTTGTGGTGGGACACATCTGTACACGTCATGTCACTCCAAGCCTGAGCGCACACATGTGACACATCCTTTTTCCTTTGTAAGTCTCACAATATGTGTAGGTAAAAGATACATGTCTAGATTGATTTAACATTTAGTCAAAATCTCACGCATAACTAAAACTTTGATGCGCCTAACAATTAATATACGGACATTAGTATTCATTTGAATTGCATTGAAACATATCAAGTTCAATTACAATCCAACATACTATATAGGCTATCACTACACAGTAAAGTTGCGTGCATGTATCTGTCGCTCTCCTTGCGTTGTTCCCTTGTTTCGATGTTCTCACAATGTCATCGCTGACGCTGATACAATAAAGCTGAAAACCTCATCCCCGGTAAGCTGAACCATAACTGTTTGAGAAGCGAGAAGCTTATACCGGCGTAGGAGACACGAGGAATCAGACACGAACACTAAACAGTTGGACGGCCGTCAAGTACTGTACGCGGAAAGCCGCAACGGCCGCGGTGGTGCTCAGCGCACGCATGCACCGATCCGAAGCCGAAGCCGGAAGGAGAGTTTCCATTCCAGGCTCTCAGCGCAGCAGACGACTCGGTCGCAGTCGCTTCTCCCTCCCTCCGTCTTCGCTCGCTCGGCTCCCCTCGTCTCACTCTCGCCCGCCGAGACCGCGCTCTCGTCACAGCCTTTCCTTTCCCGGCTGCCCGCCCCTCCCTCCCGTCCGGTTCTTCCGCGCAAGCCGATAAAACAGGGGTGCGCACGCAGCACGCAATACTCCGTACGCTGGAGAGCGGAAAGCGAGAGCCGACCTGACCTGCCGGATTGTCTGTCAGTTTTTCCCCATCCCCCTTTTTACGCATGGCGTCGTCGCGGGTGATGGCGTCATCGTCCCCGCCGCAGCACGGCGGCCCCGGCGCCGGCTCGTCGTCCGCCTCCGACCTCGCGCGGTTCCGGAGCAGCAGCGGCATCGGATCCATGAACATGGACGACATCATCCGCAACATCTACGGCCCCGACGCCGTCGCCTCCGCCGGCCCCGGCCCGGCGGAGCCCTCCCCGCTGGCGGCGGTGGCCCCGGAGGCGGCGGCCCGGCGGACGTCGGAGGAGGTGTGGAAGGAGATCTCAGCCGCCGGGGGCCTCTCCGCGCCCGCGCTCCTCCCTCCTCCGCCCCCGCCTCCCGACGCCTGCTCCGCCGCCGGCGGCGCCGCGGAGATGACGCTGGAGGACTTCCTCGCCCGGGACTCCTGCGCCCGGGCCGCCGCCGCGGTCATGGACGGGAACGTCGCGCTGGGGTTCCCTGACGCTGCTGACGGATTAGGAGACGCCGCGGGAGGAGGAGGCGGCGGGAGGGGAAGCGGCGGCAGGAAGCGGGCGGTCCAGGATCCCGCGGACCGCGCCATGGTGCAGCGGCAGAAGCGCATGATCAAGAACCGCGAGTCCGCGGCCAGGTCCAGGGACAGGAAACAGGTAACAATTGAAAATTGAAATGTCTCGGTGGTGCGCAGAATTTTGATCATTCTTGCGTAATTATGAGCTGTCAGACATGGTTTTGGTTACTTCGGCTGCTGATTTTGATGCTTTTTCGGATGCTATATGTAGGCCTATGTCGCGGAGCTGGAATCGCAGGTTATGCAGCTCGAGGAGGAGCAAGCAGAACTGTTAAGGGAGCAGGTAATTATTCTTGCCTCTGCACTCTACAAATGGTGACGTGTTGGGTGACATACTACCTTTCAAGCAAGCATGGCCGGGCCACATGTTGTTCCCGTTGCTTTGTTCCAGAAAAAATCATAGTACAAGCACTGTGTAACTGCCCTGCTGGTGATTCCACGAATCGTAAAAGGTCACTGTGATAGCTGGGGTTGGGAGGAAATAAGTCAAACGATAAAGATAAAGTATCACATATGAGCACCTCAGAGGGGATGGGAACCAGATTTATTACGAAATTGCAGCACCACCCCCCCCCCTGTGGCAAGTGTGATAGATCTTAACTGAGTTCAGTTAACCGTTTACCATTGCATCCAAAGGCTTTATTCGGGAAAAGAAAATGGACACTTTACCATTGGAGAACTGAATCTCACTATCGTACATCTGCTGGGCTAAATATCTGAGAGTGAAATGCACAGCGGGTCCTTAATTTTTTCTGTGTTTTCATCTCTATGAACTCCCAAAGTGAGATCATCTCAATCCTTTTTAACTTCTAACATAGTTCATTCTAATTTCACTCTAGATCCAATCATGGACCTGAATTCACACTTTGTACAAGGCACTTGAAAATTGAGTCTAGATGATCACTTTGAGACTTTATATACCTAAATGATAATATGAAAAAAAAAAAGTTTATGGATCTCTTTTTGCGTTGTCATGGAATATCCTTGTTCACTAAATCATTTATCCTAGATTCCTAGTCTAGTTTTTTTTTGTTACTTGTATGCATTACTTATAGAGGTTTTGTGGAGAAGTCTGTTGTTAAAAGTTAAATGAATTAGATTAACAATACAAAATAGGCGGAAATATATTTAGAGACATGAGAAACACTGGTCATCTATATGTTCATATCTCACACTTTGGGTTATAAGGTCTACCCTTTAATTGATCTTATTTTACCATTATTGTTTTTCCCAGGAGGACCGACGGCAAAAGAGGCTTAAGGAGGTAAGCTTTGTTATCAATATAATTGCTTGAAATCATGTTTAGCCTAGGTTTGCTTTGATATACTTTTGGCAGTCAAATTAACATGGGTTTCTGAACCTGAACTTGTATTATGCTTCCGGATGATTTCAGTGAGAAACAAATTTTTGGCATCAGTTTTCAATGTTCATGTACTGTAGCAATGCCTGGAAAGATACCTTTTTTCATCTTTGATTGTAATCTGAATTCTGAAGAGTGTATGCCTACTAGTTATACGTTTTCATCTGATGCTATATTGATAATTTATGCCGCTGGCTTAATCTGGTACTGATAATTATCTCACAGCATTATACTGCTTGTCAATCTGAAGAATCATAATAATAGTAGTATATGTTATCATCTTATGGTCTTACCCTGTCACTATCGATCAGGGGAGGGTGTTTTTTCTACAACAGTTCATATACATAATGAAAAATAGTTTCCAATTATTCCAGCATAGCAATTAAAGGTTAACACTGATTAGACATGGTGATTTTCTTCATGTCTATACTATCATGATTTTCTCAAATCTATTGCCATGGTTAGTTGAATACTCTGCAAATTCAAACATGCAACAGCTGCTGCTCTTTTGCCATTCATTAAAGAAGTTAACCTGTTTGTGCAGCTAATTGAAAGGGTAGTTCCAGTCATCAGGAAAAAATCATCACAAGATCATAGAAGAACCAACTCCATGGAATGGTAGAAATGACACTGAGCCCTGATGTTCTTCTCTTAGAAATTACATGGTTTCCTTTCCTTTTAGACTTCTGTTTCTTTTAGACTTCTATTTCTCTTAGTTTTCTTTGGCAGCTATTTAGGAATAGTGGTGCTGCATGAAATTATCCATGAGACAAAAAATAGAAAAAGTTGTGGGGTCATTCTCAAACTTGACTTTGAGAAGGCCTATGACAAGGTTAGCTGGAAGTTGCTCTTTGCTTGTTTAAAGGCTAGAGGATTTGGGGATAAATGGATAAGTTGGATTCAACAAGTAGTTATGGGAGGAACAGTCAGTGTCAAAATGAACAATATGCTGGGACACTATATTAAGAGCTTCAAGGGGGTCAGACAGGGTGATCCTCTGTCCCCCATTTTGTTTAACTTTGTAGCAGATTGTCTGACCAGAATGGTGCATAAAGCTCAAAGAAATGGATTAATCACTGGTTTAGTGGAGCATATAATTCCAAATGGGGTTGCCATACTCCAGTACGCTGATGATACAATCATGTGTCTAAAACAAGATATGGAAGGAGCTAGAAACCTGAAACTTCTCTTATACTTATATGAGCTTCTTTCTGGTTTGAAGATTAATTTTAATAAAAGTGAAGTAGTTGTCATCAATGATCCTGGTTCTGTGGCTTCTGCCTTTGCTGAGATCTTTAATTGCCAGACTACACATTTCCCTGTGAAATATTTGGGAGTGCCCATAAGTCCTGGTAGACTGCATGTAGTGGATTGGACCCCTTTATTAGAAAAGAATGATAAGAGATTGGACATTTGGAAAGGTTCCTCAATGTCCATTGCTGGAAGATCAACACTTATAACTTCCAGTTTGAACAGTACTCCTATATACCATATGTCCATATATAGATTGCCTAAATCTGTAATCAGTAAGATGGATAAAACCAGAAGGACCTTCTTCTGGCAAGGTGGTCATACCAAAAGGAAATATCACCTTGTGAGATGGATCAAAGTCTGCAAGAGCAAGAAAAAAGGGGGCTTGGGAATAAAAGACATAAACCTTATGAACATTAGTCTTCTATGTAAATGGTGGTGGAAGTTGGAGAAAGAATCAGGCTTATGGCAAGAAATCATTTCTTACAAATATCTGAAAAAGGACTCTATTGCATCTATTCATCATAAGCAAACTGATTCTCCAATATGGACTGACCTGCTCAAGGTCAAGCATATTTACATGCAAGGGAGAATTGTGAAAGTGCAGAATGGAAGGGGAACTGATGTTTGGTTAGATGCTTGGTTATATGAAGAACCCTTATACTTGCTGTTCCCAGATCTTTACAAACTATGCGACCAACAGAATATATGTGTGGCTCAAGTGGTGAATGGGGAAAAAGTTATAACCTTTAGTAGGTGGCTTACCCCAGAACTAGAAGTCCAATGGAGTAAGATCCTAGAAGACATTATGAAAACTAACTTGAGTGAGGGACAGGACTTGGTGTTGTGGAAATTTGGAACCAAAAAAATCTTTTCTGTTAAGTCTGTGTACAATGCTTTGACCAAAGCTGATAATGGTCCTTCCTTTAGTTATATTTGGAAAGGTAAAATTCCAGCCAAGATTAAAATTTTCTTGTGGCTAATTGCCAATAATGCTATCCTAACAAAAGATAACCTGAGGAAAAGGAAGTGGAATGGGGAACCGTCTTGCTATTTCTGTGAAGCAGATGAGGATGTAAACCACCTTTTATTCACTTGTCCTGTTGCAAAATGTGTGTGGGGGGTGATTGCTACTGCAATAGATGCTTCTGACATCCCTTGTAACTTTGACCAATGCTGGTCATGGTGTGACAAGTGGTTGAACAAAGCTGGGCAGTTCCATGCAATTGGAATTGGAGCTATATGTTGGGCCATTTGGAAATTAAGAAATAATGTGTGCTTTGAAGGAAAGAAATTTCAGAACCCCCTAACTATTATTAGCCATGCATGTGCTCTAATGACTTATTGGACAGGTCTCCTGAAGCAGGATGACAGGGAAACTATGACATCCGGAGTTGCTTCCATGTACAACATTGCTATCAAGCTGCTGCAACCAAATCCACCGGCGTCGATCCTGCTGTTGCAAGCTCAGGGAGAAGACGAAGAAGAAGATGGCTTGGTGAGGCAGGCGGGTGCGGCCATCTGATGATCATCAAGAAACTTGAAGAAGAACCAGAAGATGCAAGTGAAAGGCCCTGTGTGAAGATCCTTGGATGGGAAACAATCTAGAAAAACTGTGTTAAATAAGTTCCCTGTTTTGCTAGCTAGTGTTGGTGGCTAGCTTTGGCTTTGTTTTTCTGTAATTGGGCACGTTTTCTGGCCCCCCCCCCCTTCCCTCTTTTGCTGCTTCTGAACAATCTTACTCTGCTGTATTTCCGTTTTCGTAATGGAAATGGGGGATCCCCCCTTGTTAAAAAAAAAAAGCTATTTAGGAATAGTGGAAAACATTTAGGTGATTGTGCGTGATCAAGAAGTCACGCCATTCAAAACTGATCTGTTGTCAGCCTGAATGTTGGCTGAGTCTGAGTGTTGTATAAACAAGAACAATAAGGTTTGCTTCAACGGTGGACCAAAGTATCCTAATTACAGAGGCATCTATTTTGACATATCCCAATCTCTGATCCAAGCTGTTAAGTTTATGAAACAGTATCCTAGATTTATCCGGTGCCTGCTTACTGAGTGCACTGGAGTAAATAGCTCGCGCACTGTTCACCGAGAGCGATTTTCAGAGGGACTCGTCGGAAGTCCCGATGATGGGCACGGGACTTTTGGGGTGGTGGAAAATCAAAGTTTTGGACCTCTCCAGTTGACACTGGTTCTTTTTGGATCACTCTAGCTCGGCTAGAGGCTAGATGTTAGATTTAGTTTTAAACTAACCTAAACTAGCTCTGGCCAAAGAGGTGTTTGAATCGAAGGAATAATTTGGCAATAAATGTATCTTTATCATAAAATCTTTAAATATAATACTAATCATGAGATAAATATTCGTTAAAAATTTTATCAAAACATATCCATGTGGGGTCTTGTTTTAAAAAGTTTATTGTAAGAAATATTATGGTGCAATCAGATTTTAATTACGATATATGGTTTAGGAGATATGAATTTTTTTTTTACTTCTAAAAGTATGGGATACATGATAATGTCATCATTTTTCAGTGGGTCCAACAGAACTAGACCAAATAATTATCCCTTTAGGAGGCTAGTTTTTTTTGGTGTGCTAATTTCAAAAAACTAGCAGCTGTAGTCCTTATGTTTGGATTCTTTTAGGCTAGTTTCGCTCAAACTAACTCTAGTCCAAACAGTGCCACTGATTGTTCTGGTGTGACCAATTGGTCATCGCATCGGAACATGTGTTACACTAACGCCTTGTTTGCTGGAGCTTATTAGCCAAATCTATTGGTTATTAAGCCATGTTTTTCTCTCATATAGTTATTTATTAGTAGTAGCTCTTACTTAGCTTTATTAATCGAGTACGTAGCTAGCTTAGTTGCTCACTAGTTTAACTAGCTAGAGTAGTTTGTTACCTAGTAGCTCTTGTGGTGTTGTGATTTAGAGCAAGGCTAATAGCTAGCTGATTCTTTGCAGTCTTCCTTAAACCCGCACATATTGTAGTTAGCTCTTCACTAATTAATACATGACCTATTTACCTCTCCCACAATGTTCCTTGGTTATTGTGTTGTGTTTAAGCCGGATAATAACTATTGGAGATGAGAGAGAGGGGAGTGAGCCTGTTCGGTCGTGCCCTCTAATGGCCACAAGCCTTGACCATCTCGCACGCAAGCTCGTCGAGTCACAACCCAATATGATAGCTTAAGGAACATGTTTTTCTAGATTTAGTGACACAACATGAACCATGTCTACATTCTTCTGATGCCAACGCTATTACATGAACCATGTCTACATTCTTCTGATGCCAACGCTATTTTTTCTTGGTTCTTGAGTTTTGTTGATACAAAGTTTACTCTCTTCGTACTAAAAAGAATAAAATTCTCATGTCTATAATACCAAATCAATATAATTAGATTATTTATAAAATATATTTTTCATAATAAAACTATTAGAAGACAAAAGAGTTGACGGTATTATTATCTATAAACTTGATCAAACTTAAAAGGCAAAATTTGCCCCAGGACACAGAAAGTGGCGTGCTGTTGCCACAGGACACCAAAAGTCGATCACTTTGCTAGAACACACAATCTTGACTTTAACATTGCCCTTTATGACCATATAATAATCACTTTATGACATTTGTAACTATTTGTATCCTGTTACCAATGTTTCCGAGAAATGGGCAAATCTATGATTCTTTCGTTACTATGTTGATATACATAACTAATCCTTGGTTTGTACTATGGAATGGTACTCGGTTCTAAAATGTCGGTTGTTATAGTTTTGTGCTGAGCCAATTCTCATACTTTGACCAAGTCTACAAGAATGAAACATTTCAAACACCAAATTTGTTTCATTAAATCAATTTTTCTATTAAGTGGTTGTGTTTGGTTTGGATAGCGCAGGACGGGGCAAGTCCATCCTAGTTTTTCTTGGATGGAACGATTCTTTTTTTGATGTTTGCTTGTGGGAATCGGTTCTTAGAGGGATTGAGTGGTAAGCATTAGAGCAAGGTTAATAGGAACGCCCACCGCGGGCTGCAAGCGAGCGTCACACGGAAGTATACGCAGTCACGTATAATAAACCGGCTGCAAGCGAGCTGTTAAAACATTTAATATTACCACTTGCAGAGAAGAAATGACCACTCGTTTAGCAAGGGCATGGCTGCATGCAGGCTGTTTGCCTCGTTTCACGCGATGCGGTCGACGGTAATGCAAACGCCCGCTTCTTTCTCTTTCTTAGTTCCCTCTCCGCCATGTAAGATTTTGATGGCGTGTATTATCTTGCAGCCTGCTGACTATGACTTATTATACTTGTTCTTAGCAACCGTTTGAGTGGGCCTTGTATGTCGTTCGAGCGGGCCTGGCATGTCAGTGAGGTTCCCTTCCATTCGCGGGCTCGGCATCATCGCTCCCTCCCTTGTGTCCCCTTTGCTGCTCGGCTGTTGCCGTTGATGGACTCCATTGGTGCCCAGGGGCTCGTCGCTTCTACCAAGAGCCGAGGGTGGCTCGCCCATGGATTGCCTGCACCGCCATCCACCCACACCCTTGGTAGGCGTGCGCCTCGCACCATGGACGCCGCTTCCTCCTTGGACATCTCCTTCCTCATGCTCTACCGTCTCCGTGCCATGCAAGCTGTCGTGGCTCTACCATCTTCCCCTCCCCAGATGTTTCCTTCGCTTGAAAATGCAATTCTACGTTTGAGATAGATCGAACTTTTTAAGTTGGCAAAATTTGCCTCAGGACACAGAAAGTGGCGTGTTGTTGCCACAGGACACCAAAACTCGACCACTTTGCTAGAACACACAATCTTGACTTTCAAATTTGCCAGAACAAATCGAGCCTCATATTTTAATATTTCCAGCCTGTCGAGGAGAGAGAAAGCAGGGGAATGGACTATTTTGCCCTTGGCTCGAGTTGCAAATGGAGGGGAAGAAGGCCGCCGGGGAGAAAGCTCGGGTCACCATCCAGAACGACGGGGGGCGCGCGGCCACGGGTAGGAGAGGGCCAGGGATGCTTCGCAGCTGCTCAGGAAGGGTCGGAGCCACGCCGTCGTCGGTCACGGGGGCACCGCGCATCGTCGCAAGGAGAGAGGGGGGCCGCGCCGCCACAGTGCTCAGAGAGGGCGCAGGTCGCGGAGGGGCCACGCGCGCTGCTGCTCGGGTCATGGAGGAGCACGCGTCGCTGAGTCGCAGAGCAGCGGAGCCGCACACCGATGGGGAGGGCGGGACCGCGCCACGCGCCTCCTCCTTTCTAGAGCCGTGACGGCCATGCCTCACCGCGCCCCGTGGCCCAGATGCCTACGCCCCCTTGGAGTGCGCCGCGCGCTGTCGAGGAAGGAGAAGAGGGAGGCCGCCGGGTGGAGGGAGAGGGCACCCGAGCACCTCGCCACTGGACAGGGATGCCGCCGTGGGTGGGGGTGGGACGGAGCCACGCCGCCGTGGGTGGGTGCAGGACGGGGCTGCGCCGCCGCTCCTTGGGGACGGGCCCGCCGTTGCTGCGCCGCCGTGGTGGGTGCGGGACAGGGCCGCGCCGCCGCGCCTCGGGGACGGAGAGGGGACGGGGCCGTGCCACCGCTGGAGCAGAGTCGCGCCTCGCCGGTGGAGCTCCGAAGGTCCATGGCACGGCCGCGCCGCCGCCTGTGCGGGTGAGCTCCACCGCGCGAGCCGCGGGGGTGAGCTCCGCTTGCGGCTGGGCGAGCGAGCGCCGCCACCAGGCCGCGCTGGCGAGCTCCACCTAGGGTCGCGCAGGCCTTCTTCCCCTCCTTGTGTAACTCGAGCCACGAGCAAAAGTCCATTCCTCGCTTTCTCTCTCCTGGATAGGCTGAAAATATTAAAATATGAGGCTCGGTGTGTTCTGGCAAATTTGATAGTCAAGATTGTGTGTTCTAGCAAAGTGGTCGACTTTTAGTGTCGTATGGCAACAGCACGCGACTTTCTGTGTTCTGGGGCAAAATTTGCCTATATTATATATTATATATATCAGGATTCATAATCTAATGTTGGTTGATCATGTGCAAACTACATATGCTCTCAGAAGAGGACCAAAAACAAATTTGAACGATATTGATGCAAAGCAAAATATTTACAAGACATACTGCGACGACCAATAGAAATACAGGTTGGATGAGCACACAAACGTGTGTACACGTGTAGTTGTGCGTTACTCCAACAACTCTTTTTACAAGGCATATTTCGTTTCATTTGGACAAGCCATTGAGAGAGACGATTACTCCACAAATGAAGTATTTCATTTATGTGGTACAAAATTATAATAAGTATTTTTCAATACAAATCAAATGGCAACAATTCTCACAGAAATTGTGTATTAATTAACAAGCTATATAGGGGGGAAAACAGCCTTGTAATTTCAATGAGGGAATATGTAATAACCCAGTTTGAAACTTTGAAGCCATAACTAACAGTTTCAAAATATATGAGCAATTTATAAATATGCTACAATTCAAGTATGCTGCAAGAAAAATCATAGTGGAGAACATATAACATGAGATGGATGCAGAAACCACACAACCCTGAAAAAAAGGGAAAACACTGAAAAATTATAGGAAACACTAAACCTTGGCCCACGGATTTTGTATTATCTATTACATAGTCATGACAGTTCATTTTTTTAAAAAAAGAACACTATGACATACTTCTTTTGAGCCAGTGGTATTTTTTTTAGAGAAAAGGTTCCCCCTGCTTTCGCATTAACAAAAGCAACAAGTCTTACAACAGTTTAGGTTCAGTTCAGAATGCGCAACCAACGGCCTTACAGACTCCACGGGAACATTCCCAGCAACACGAAAGTTCAGCACACTTGATTCTCCTTCTGAAACTAGCATCTGGTCACTGGCGATAACCGAAGATCGAGCAGCCAATTGTCCCAACTGTGATGACGACGCCACCGTCCAGCTCCATTCTATCCGAGGTGCCCACTTGGCTAAGTCCTCCAGCGCGATGATCAGGCTTTCCAGTTGCTTCCCAGCTTCCTCCTCGAACAGCGGCAACCACCCTCGCAGCATCTTTGCTATCTTCACCATCAGCATCTCCATTCCTGTCCAAACAGTACCCTGAAAACAAAGTTCGTTTCTCAGTTTCCATAAGGACCACAAGGTAGCCGAAGCCACTGCATTTGCAACCATATACTTCTTAGGCATCAGCCATAATCTGGCCACAGACTCGAAGTTGCTTCCCACATTTAGTTTAAGTAGATCAGAAATAATCTTCCAGATATAGCGAGCAACAAAGCAGTCAAAAAACAAGTGACTGACACACTCCATTTTAGAGCAGAAAAGGCATGAAGGATCATCAACCGGCCTTCTTTTTTGCAAGTTATCCCGAGTTAATGTTCTGTTATGAGACAATAGCCATAAAGAGAAGTGCACTCTTGGTGGAATCACCAGTTTCCAAACAGCTTGCACATATACAGGGAAAACACCCCTACAGTTAACAATTGCATATAAAGATTGCACAGAGTAAACTCCTTTAGAGGAGTAAGCCCACATAATTTGATCATACTCATTGTTCAAAGTAAACTCTTCTACCAGACTACACAGTTCAAACCAAAGATTCATAACCTGCTCAGAAACATTTCTCCTAAATGTGAGCTTAAGCTCAACCCCATCCCAAACTTGGCAAACAGATTTGCCCTGTTGTTCATTAATCACATATAGTGGCCAAAAGATAATAGCTAAACTGGTGTTCCCTATCCACACATCCTCCCAAAATCTTATTCTCTTACCATTACCCACTGCCCATCTTATCCCTAAGGAAGCAGCCCCGGCAGCCCACAAAACACCTTTCCAAAAAGGTGAGGTACCTATCTTAGAGCAGCAAAAGATATTTGGTCTATCTGTATTATATTTGAAGTCTACAATCTGAGTCCAAATAGCATTGTTATTTAAGTGGTATCTGAAGATCCATGAGGAGAGAAGAGCTAAGTTCAGGCTTCTCAGGTCAGGTACCCCCCAGACCCCCCATGTCCTTCTTTTGGGATACTAGCTGCCAATTAGCTAAATGGTATCTGTGCTTTTCCTCACTGTTATCCCATAAGAAGTGACCCATATGAGTGTTCATCATCTCAATGGCGTAACATCCTAGATGTTAATTGCAACTAAAACTCGATTTAGAATTTTATTAAGGCCCAATCATCGAGCATCATGGCATAATTGCATTCATGTTTTAATATTGTTTTTAATGTGATGCTTTGTTTTGCATATGAAGTGATGCTTGTGATTGCTAATGCCCGATTAGTTAGTGTAGAAATTAAATCGATTTCAAAATTCGTTTCAAAACCCCGTTTTTTCCCAAAACCCTATTTATCCCCTTTTCTCTATTTCAAAATCTACAAAGAATTTGGGGTTGGTCCAAAAAGCAATATTGTGGGTCTTGATGAGAGCTTCAATATTGGTGTTCAAAGTTTTTCAAGTTTCCAAAAAGAATTTCAAATAAATTTGAAAATACCGTTTTCCGACAGTTGTCCCCTTTTCAATTTCAAATCATAATTCAAAAACTATGCATATTTTGGAAAAACTCTTTTTGGAGAAAATGTGCAGTTTGAAAAGTTGAGCATTCCATAGTTTTGGAGTTTTTCAAGTTCTTTAGAAAAATCAAAAGTAATTTCATATATTTCATTCTAGGGTTTTTGTCCCCTTTTCAAATTTGGTTTCAATTTCAAATTTCTGTTCAGAATTTGAAAATGATCCTTTTGAGAAAACTGTAGAGCATAAAAAATTAGGCTAGGGTTGTTTTTGGAATTTTTCGAGTGCAGTTCAACTTCTTGGAGTAATTTGCAAAATTCCGAAAAGATCAGCCCTGCTACAGTGATGATGACGTCATCGCCTCCCCTCTTCCTCACTGGCGCCATCGTCGCCGTGGCCAGGGCGGCCATGCCGGCTTGCCGGCGACCGCCAGCGCACGGCCGCGCCAGGAAGCTTCCTCGGCCACGTGTCTCCCTCTCCCGCGACGCCCAGACCCTTAAGCCCCGGCCAAACCCGTTTTCCCCTTCTTCTCCCTCGGCCACCCGCCATGGCCGCCGTGCTGCGTGGCGCCTTGCCACCACCACCGAGCGCTCCTCGACTTCATTTTCATCGCCATGGCCTTCGCCTCGCCCTTGCGCACGCGGCCCGCACCGCTCGCTCCACCTCTCGTCAACCAGGAGCACCCGCACCGCCACCACGTGCTACGCCGCGCGCCGCCATCAAGCTTCGTCGCCGGCGCACTTCGCCGGCACCGCAGCACCACCGCCCGATTGCTCTCGTCCATAGCTCCGCCAGGTCGTAGCGTATCTTCTAAGCCTACTCGTGCCATACAATTTCACCCGAGCCGCCGCGAAGACGTCTTCTTCCTCACCGTCGACGTCGGTGCCGCCGTGAACTCCTCGCCGTGGACCGGCCATCCCGGTCAACCTTTTTCCTTCTTTTTCTTCGTCTTCGTATTCGCCTTAACATCCTGGTTACGGTCGGCTCACTCGTCCTCGCAGTTGGTATCCCGTTGCGCCGGAACGTTAACCGTGCATGCGAGTTCATCGCCGCCGCCATTCCTGCCGCCGCCGAGCTCACACCTCCGCCATGTTCGGGCTGTCATCTTCGCGCGCATCGTGTACTTGGTGAGCTCCTGGAGTCGTGTGTGTCCTTGGTCGGATCCGAGTCGTGTCGTCGTCGTTCCGCGTTTGTCGCCGCCGCCGCGGCCATGTCTGCCGCCGCGCGCGAGGTCGTCGTTGGGCAAGTGCGCCCATCGGTTTAGCGTGCGCACCGCGTCCGCTTGGTAGCGTACTAGCTAGCGCTTGCGTTGCCATTGTCGAAGTCGCGCTCAGTCGTCGCCGCCGTCGGGCCGCAGCTCCGCCGCGTCCGCCTTGCCGCCGTCGACCGCGTTGCCGTCGCTCCGCCGCCGCGTTAAGCCCACCAGCAAGTCCCGCACGTCGAGTAGGCCACGTGGGTCCAAGCCTCGCCACCCAGGACCTCGCCGCCGGCGAGAAATCGCCGGCGAGGTCACCGCCGCCGTCGGCCTGGCCATGTGAGGCCGGCCTGCTCGCTCATGGGCCGGACCCCAACAGTGCTGGGCCGAGTCTGCCAGTTTCGGCCCAGTGGGGTGTTTTTCTTTTAAAAAATTGTTTTATTCTTTTCTGTTTTGATGAATAGTGATGTAACTTGTTATTTTCATAGGAAAATATTTAGGGCTCCAAAAATTATGAAAATTTATGAGTGTGCTCTCTGTCATGTGCTTGATCTAGGAAAAATATTTTATGCCTATTTTGAGTGCTTTTACTATGTTATAAAATTAGCCCTTTTAATTGAAAAATTCTCCTTCCTCTATTTTTAGTTATTTATTTATTGTTTCAAAAATCTTGAAAATTATTTTGTAGCCTTCTCGGTCATGAGGAGCTTAAGTTTAATTTTGAGATTTATTTGATGACTTGTTATTTTGTCTCTATTTTATGCTTAGTTATTTAATAGATCTTTAATTGTTTATTTAGTTCTTAATGTCTTAGGATTTTCTTGAGTGATTTTGGAATTGGGTGATGACCTTAGGTCATTAACCATAATGACCCTTGGCGTGTGCTTACTTGTTTGAACCTCTATTGCTTTATTGCTAGAGGATTATTTCATGCGAATAATCTTATTGCTTCATGGTAGAAGAAAATCGATGTTGCATGAATTATCTTGATCTATTTGGTTTATCTTAATGCAATGCATCATGCCATGAGCTCATCGTTCTAAATCACGCATCATTAATTACGTGTAGATGATACGAGTGGGGTGGATCGTGTTGATCAAAGTTTGGAGAGGTGTCATCCGACAAGGGTATTCGAGAAGGTCATCCACCAATGATGTCGAGTCATCTCTCTTGATGTTGGTGTTATCCATCCATGGTGTTGGTGTGAAGTCGACCATTGAAATCTAACTTCAACGCAACTCGAGGCAAGCCCGGAGCATGCAACCCATTTACTTTACGCAAATATTTTACACTATAAGTCTAGTGTATTGTGCATTAAGTTAATAGGATTTGGTTGATACCGTTGCCGCATGACTACCTTGATCTACTTTTACATCACGATATCCCACTAGTATGTGTAGGTCGATTTCTTATGCTTAGCCATGCTTAGACTTCGGTAGAAGTTGTAGGTCATTAATCTTTGATCATGATTTACCATTGTATCTTTGCTTCTCTAGACCTAAAGATGGGTCACGAGGGCATAAGAATATGGTTATATTAAATTGAGACCGGTCGGGTAACTTGCATCGGGAATGGAGTCTTGATGTAGTGTTTCCGACTTGTCGATTAAGGACCGGCCGTTGTAGGCCGGTGGACAAGACTTTGCAACTACTCACATATCTACGGAAAAGCTTTACCCTAGGATAATCTAAGGACTAGTACGGTGAGCCCGTGCACTTTGGGAGTGGCGAGATGGCGGGAGTACAATACCCTCGTGGGCCGTGTCCCGGATTGGAGGTGTAAGTGTACTCTCGGGTGGCGGGAAGCCGAGCCTAGTTCTAGAATGTCCGACGGTATTGTTGATATAATTGTGGGTTAGAGTCCCACTTATATCGTGTGTTTAGGGATCCTCGAGTGAGTAAATCGGTTCGAATCGTCGTGCTCCTCGGTTATGGAGACTTGATCCTCCGACCATACATCGTAGCAATCAAGCGAAATATGAAAGAATTGGATCTTGGTGACTCGTGGAATCGAGAAGAAGGCAAATGGAAAGATAATCTCAAGTGTAATGCTTAATTTGATTGTCGGAAATAGAATAGGTGCTAATCTAGCTTTAATAGATATAATAGAAGTTGATGCTTTTATCCCGTTTAAAACATTGAAAGTAAGGATCTACTTATAGTAATGCTTTTACGCAAAACTCCCTTCTCTAGCTCAACTACTCAAAAGCCAAGATATCCTTGAGAGTCTTTTCTTTTAGTCGGGTAAGTCTTGCGGAGTACCTTCATGTACTCGGGGTTTGTTCTACCCCCGCGTGTTGCGAGTCTTTGATGTTGCTTGAACCATGTTGTGTCGCCGGGCTCGACATGATTTGGTCTCCTCTCGCGACTTAGGTGTCCTACCTAAGTTGTCTTCTGTATCTCTACTCTACTTCCGCGCATTAAAGTTAAGTTTGTAAAATGTTAACTTATTCATTATTGTAAACTGTTTAATGTTATCATTCTTCCGCACTCTGATATATATATTTTTGTAACAAATGTTGTAATGTTGGAGTTACTCCATTGTTGATCCCGGGTATGAGTGTAAAAGTGGTTCAATCGGTGTTCGTTAAGAACATCGACAGGGCTTCATAAGTTGTGTGGAACACATGCATAGTAATCGAGGTGCGTTAAGACAAGAGTTAGTGCATGTGGGCCACATTACTTAGGAGGTTCCGCCACTTGATTGGTATCGAGCTCATACTTTGGATCGGCTACAACATTACATTTGAAAACTTCAAAATGATTTTACAATATAAAAGTTTTTAATTTAACAAATTAAAAATGGATCCTTATCTATTTTCTTTCTATTTGAAAGACTTTGAGAAGTTTCTCGGTACTTCTTCAAATGGTCAACATAGAAGTCAACTTCCTCAACCAAAGCCCCATTTGGAGTGTCTTTAAACGGTTCGTCTAACAAGCCCTCTAATTCACTAACTTGGTGAAGTTGAAGTTTTCTAACATTGTGAGGACGTATAGGACGAGCGTATCATATGAAAATCTTTTTGGAAGTTAAAAGATCCCCTTAAGGTTGGAATGGTTATATTCCTTTATGATTGTTCTATTGTTAAATCTCGTCATGTACCAGGATTGTTTATCAATTGAATCTTTTATTTCATAAATTTCGATCTTTCGAGAATTTGTGGAATATACCTTGATATACATCATTATCTTAAAGATGAAACCTGGTACAAATTCTTGATTCTTTTGTTGAGTATGTGCCATGCCTTGATTCTTTTCAACTCCGACACATACTATCTCCTTGGTGTCATTTGATGACATATATCTCATTTGTTCATAACTTGATTATGTTCTCTAAGGTACCATGATCTATGACCGGAAATAGCGATGAAACACGGGGTCTCCCCTGTGGCTTATGACCATAAGGAATTACTTGCGGACGTTCGCTAATGTCGGGGTCTATGATCATGAAACCTTATAGTTCACAATTAGTGTGTTCACATTCTCTCGAACATGCTAATCTCTTGACCTTGATATTCGACAAATAATTGTCGAAAGTCATTATGATGTGATCTATGGTGGTGCTTACAATTCCCTCCCTATGTTTGAAGAACAGTTATATCCTTTATAATTGTTCCATTGCTGAATCTCGTCTTATACCAGGTTTTTGTCACCTGTTAATAATCCTGTACTCCATAAGTTCCTGATCCTTGGGAATTTGTGGAATATGCTTTGAAGTACACTATTACCTTGAAAACTGAAACTAGTGTGAATCCTTAATTCTTTTGTTAAGTATGTGTCACACCTTGATTTCTTTCAACTTCGGCACATGCTATCTTCCTTGATGTCGTCTGACGACGTATATCTCGCTTTCATGTCGCTATAATTGTGTCCGTAAGGAACCATGATTCATGACTTGGAAACATCGTTGAAACCTAGGGTCGCTCGTGTGGTGTTACTTCTGGGCATTCGCCGTTACCCAAGTCTATGATCATGAACCCTTATAATCCAAAATTAAGTGTGTTCTCATTCTTTGAACATGCTAATCTTTTGATCATAATATTTGACAAATGTTTGTCAAAAGTCATTTTGATATGTTATATAGTGGTGTCTCGACCCGTGACTATGGTGCCGTGTCAACTGAAATCTCCTGTGATTTGCGACCACATGAGTTTTCACCGAGGCTATGCACGGTATCGTAGTAGATCACAATGGATGTACTTTACTTATTGAATATTCTTGGGATTCAAAGTTGTTCTTTGAACTCCCTAAATACCTTGTGGTTGTGACCGACTTCGATCTCGATTCTTGTATCAATGTTTCAAAATGTGGGTTCTTGTTGTTGTGCCCTATAGTGGTGCCGTGTTCGTAACTGCGGTACCACGACGGGACCTAGGGTCTCTTGTGTGACCCGGCACACAAGTTGCCGCCGGTGCGCGTAGGAACCAAGATTTGTGGGCATGAGCCATTATAGTCTCATGACAATGTACCCTACTCTTTGAACTTATCTTGGGAATTATTGCTGAAACTTCCTTGAAACTCTAAATACCTTGTCAGTTGTAACCACTTTCATCTCATGGTTGTAACTCTCGAATCGAACCTTGTTGTTCTATGAACTTCTGTCAAGTTGATTTACTTGACACATTTCCTTTTCCATTACTTACCCCACGGGATTTTGTTGCTCCAAAATCTCGGGACGAGATTTCTTTAAGGGGAAAGGATGTAACATCCTAGATGTTAATTGCAACTAAAACTCGATTTAGAATTTTATTAAGGCCCAATCATCGAGCATCATGGCATAATTGCATTCATGTTTTAATATTGTTTTTAATGTGATGCTTTGTTTTGCATATGAAGTGATGCTTGTGATTGCTAATGCCCGATTAGTTAGTGTAGAAATTAAATCGATTTCAAAATTCGTTTCAAAACCCCGTTTTTTTCCCAAAAACCCTATTTATCCCCTTTTCTCTATTTCAAAATCTACAAAGAATTTGGGGTTGGTCCAAAAAGCAATATTGTGGGTCTTGATGAGAGCTTCAATATTGGTGTTCAAAGTTTTTCAAGTTTCCAAAAAGAATTTCAAATAAATTTGAAAATACCGTTTTCCGACCCAGTTGTCCCCTTTTCAATTTCAAATCATAATTCAAAAACTATGCATATTTTGGAAAAACTCTTTTTGGAGAAAATGTGCAGTTTGAAAAGTTGAGCATTCCATAGTTTTGGATTTTTCAAGTTCTTTAGAAAAATCAAAAGTAATTTCATATATTTCATTCTAGGGTTTTTGTCCCCTTTTCAAATTTGGTTTCAATTTCAAATTTCTGTTCAGAATTTGAAAATGATCCTTTGAGAAAACTGTAGAGCATAAAAAATTAGGCTAGGGTTGTTTTTGGAATTTTTCGAGTGCGGTTCAACTTCTTGGAGTAATTTGCAAAATTCCGAAAAGATCAGCCCTGCTACAGTGATGATGACGTCATCGCCTCCCCTCTTCCTCACTGGCGCCATCGTCGCCGTGGCCAGGGCGGCCATGCCGGCTTGCCGGCGACCGCCAGCGCACGGCCGCGCCAGAAGCTTCCTCGGCCACGTGTCTCCCTCTCCCGCGACGCTGCCCAGCCCTTAAGCCCCGGCCAAACCCGTTTTCCCCTTCTTCTTCTCCCTCGGCCACCCGCCATGGCCGCCGTGCTCTGCGTGGCGCCTTGCCACCACCACCGAGCGCTCCTCGACTTCATTTTCATCGCCATGGCCTTCGCCTCGCCCTTGCGCACGCAGCCGCACCGCTCGCTCCACCTCTCGTCAACCAGGAGCACCCGCACCGCCACCACGTGCTCCCGCTTCGCGCCGCCATCAAGCTTCGTCGCCGGCGCACCCGCGGCACCGCAAAGCACCACCGCCCGGTGCTCTCGTCCATAGCTCCGCCGGTCGTAGCGTATCTTCTAAGCCTACTCGTGCCATACAATTTCACCCGAGCCGCCGCGAAGACGTCTTCTTCCTCACCGTCGACGTCGGTGCCGCCGTGAACTCCTCGCCGTGGACCGGCCATCCCGGTCAACCTTTTTCCTTCTTTTTCTTCGTCTTCGTATTCGCCTTAACATCCTGGTTACGGTCGGCTCACTCGTCCTCGCAGTTGGTATCCCGTTGCGCCGGAACGTTAACCGTGCATGCGAGTTCATCGCCGCCGCCATTCCTGCCGCCGCCGAGCTCACACCTCCGCCATGTTCGGGCTGTCATCTTCGCGCGCATCGTGTACTTGGTGAGCTCCTGGAGTCGTGTGTGTCCTTGGTCGGATCCGAGTCGTGTCGTCGTCGTTCCGCGTTTGTCGCCGCCGCCGCGGCCATGTCTGCCGCCGCGCGCGAGGTCGTCGTTGGGCAAGTGCGCCCATCGGTTTAGCGTGCGCACCGCGTCCGCTTGGTAGCGTACTAGCTAGCGCTTGCGTTGCCATTGTCGAAGTCGCGCTCAGTCGTCGCCGCCGTCGGGCCGCAGCTCCGCCCGCGTCCGCCTTTGCCGCCGTCGACCGCGTTGCCGTCGCTCCGCCGCCGCGTTAAGCCCACCAGGCAAGTCCCGCACGCGTCGAGTAGGCCACGTGGGTCCAAGCCTCGCCACCCGGGACCTCGCCGCCGGCGAGAAATCGCCGGCGAGGTCACCGCCGCCGTCGGCTGGCCATGTGAGGCCGGCCTGCTCGCTCATGGGCCGGACCCCAACGGTCTTTGGGGCCGAGTCTGCGGTTTCGGCCCGGTGGGGTGTTTTTTCTTTTAAAAAATTGTTTTATTCTTTTCTTTTTGATGAATAGTGATGTAACTTGTTATTTTCATAGGAAAATATTTAGGGCTCCAAAAATTATGAAAATTTATGAGTGTGATCTCTTGTCATGTGCTTGATCTAGGAAAAATATTTTATGCCTATTTTGAGTGCTTTTACTATGTTATAAAATTAGCCCTTTTAATTGAAAAATTCTCCTTCCTCTATTTTTAGTTATTTATTTATTGTTTCAAAAATCTTGAAAATTATTTTGTAGCCTTCTCGGGTCATGAGGAGCTTAAGTTTAATTTTTGAGATTTATTTGATGACTTGTTATTTTGTCTCTATTTTATGCTTAGTTATTTAATAGATCTTTAATTGTTTATTTAGTTCTTAATGTCTTAGGATTTTCTTGAGTGATTTTGGAATTGGGTGATGACCTTAGGTCATTAACCATAATGACCCTTGGCGTGTGCTTACTTGTTTGAACCTCTATTGCTTTATTGCTAGAGGATTATTTCATGCGAATAATCTTATTGCTTCATGGTAGAAGAAAATCGATGTTGCATGAATTATCTTGATCTGTTTGGTTTATCTTAATGCAATGCATCATGCCATGAGCTCATCGTTCTAAATCACGCATCATTAATTACGTGTAGATGATACGAGAGTGGGGTGGATCGTGTTGATCAAAGTTTGGAGAGGTGTCATCCGACAAGGGTATTCGAGAAGGTCATCCACCAATGATGTCGAGTCATCTCTCTTGATGTTGGTGTTATCCATCCATGGTGTTGGTGTCAAGTCGACCATTGAAATCTAACTTCACCGCAACTCGGGCAAGCCCCGAGCATGCAACCCATTTACATTTACGCAAATATTTTACACTATAAGTCTAGTGTATTGTGCATTAAGTTAATAGGATTTGGTTGATACCGTTGCCGCATGACTACCTTGATCTACTTTTACATCACGATATCCCACTAGTATGTGTAGGTCGATTTCTTATGCTTAGCCATGCTTAGACTTCGGTAGAAGTTGTAGGCATTAATCTTTGATCATGATTTACCATTGTATCTTTGCTTCTCTAGACCTAAAGATGGGTCACGAGGGCATAAGAATATGGTTATATTAAATTGAGACCGGTCGGGTAACTTGCATCGGGAATGGAGTCTTGATGTAGTGTTTCCGACTTGTCGATTAAGGACCGGCCGTTGTAGGCCAGCTGGACAAGACTTTGCAACTACTCACATATCTACGGAAAAGCTTTACCCTAGGATAATCTAAGGACTAGTACGGTGAGCCCGTGCACTGGGAGTGGCGAGATGGCGGGAGTACAATACCCTCGTGGGCCGTGTCCCCCGGATTGGAGGTGTAAGTGTACTCTCGGGTGGCGCGGAAGGCGAGCCTAGTTCTAGAATGTCCGACGGTATTGTTGATATAATTGTGGGTTAGAGTCCCACTTATATCGTGTGTTTAGGGATCCTCAGCTGAGTAAATCGGTTCGAATCGTCGTGCTCCTCGGTTATGGAGACTTGATCCTCCGACCATACATCGTAGCAATCAAGCGAAATATGAAAGAATTGGATCTTGGTGACTCGTGGAATCGAGAAGAAGGCAGCTGGAAAGATAATCTCAAGTGTAATGCTTAATTTGATTGTCGGAAATAGAATAGGTGCTAATCTAGCTTTAATAGATATAATAGAAGTTGATGCTTTTATCCTGTTTAAAACATTGAAAGTAAGGATCTACTTATAGTAATGCTTTTCTGCAAAACTCCCCTTCTCTAGCTCAACTACTCAAAAGCCAGCATATCCTTGAGAGTCTTTTCTTTTAGTCGGGTAAGTCTTGCGGAGTACCTTCATGTACTCAGGGTTTGTTCTACCCCTGTTGCAGGTGCTGACTGTTGCTTCGAACCATGTTGTGTCGCTGGGCTCGACATGATTTGGTCTCCTCTCGCGACTTAGGTGTCCTACCTAAGTTGTCTTCTGTATCTCTACTCTACTTCCGCGCATTAAAGTTAAGTTTGTAAAATGTTAACTTATTCATTATTGTAAACTGTTTAATGTTATCATTCTTCCGCACTCTGATATATATATTTTGTAACAAATGTTGTAATGTTGGAGTTACTCCATTGTTGATCCCGGGTATGAGTGTAAAAGTGGTTCAATCGGTGTTCGTTAAGAACATCGACAGGGCTTCATAAGTTGTGTGGAACACATGCATAGTAATCTGAGGTCTGTTAAGACAAGAGTTAGTGCATGTGGGCCACATTACTTAGGAGGTTCTGCCACAATGGCCCACTTGGGAAACTTAATAATTGACAGCAAGTAGATAGGGATGCTGGCTAGTCATGCTTTCAAAAGCACTAATCTGCCAGCATAAGACAAAAGTTTACCCCTCCACCCTGCAATTCTCTTAATCATTTTATCCACTATTGGCTGTAACTCATCCTTATTCAGCTTCCTGAAATGCAGAGGAACTCCCAAGTACTTATAGGGAAATCACACTTTTTACAGCAAAACAAACTAGCAAACTTGAGCCAGTGGTATTTGGAAGTTGAAATACTCCATGTTCAATGGATAGATTCCATGCTGGATGGGAGAAATGGGAAGGACACTATGGACAAAGGTGCGCTTCTTATGTGCAGTCCAAGTCCAACTAGATGCTCACATGCACAATAACTTAAAAACAACTTTCAAGTGCATAAAAACAAAGCAAATGAGTCATCTGCCAAAGACTACGAATAACCTGTGTTCTTTAAGAAACTAATTCAAAAGAATATCAGAATTTGTCATAGATGTAGAAAAGAAACCAAAAAACATAAGAATGAATAATGAACAGGTTTGGGCTTATCTCGGTGGGAACAAAATACTATGCCCTCAGACCTTGTAGATGCAGCATTCAGTGATGGCACAAGGGATACACATGTACTGGCCCAGTAAAACTGAGCAGTACTGAAAATGATTGTAGCTGTTCTTGTGGCTGCTGCTGTGGTGGTACTGGAGATGCTGCTGCTGCTGCCAGCAAAGACAGATAGGTAACCCAGCCAGCCGAGAGTTGGAGGGAGGGAGGGAGGGAGGGAGGGAGGTGCCATCTGTGCATACAGAGTTTTCATCACTGGGCAGTTGTTTCTAGAAAAGAAACAGAGCTTGTATTATCCACCATCCAAGAGAAAGCTCCAACCCATGTTTGGTGTCAAAAACTGATGCCACAGCTGCGAAATTTCATGGTTATAATTCTTTTTATACAAAAATTAACAGCAACAAAAAGGAAACAGCTAAGCAAGGACAACTTGGGCACAACAATATAACATTTGCCTTAAAACATTCTGTCATGTCTGCAGCATTCACAACTTATCACACTAGAAAGTAGAAACCTGATGCAGCTAAAAGGTCACAACTGGGAGCAAAAATTGGATATTTACAATATAATATGAAATTTTACAAAGCAACACACAAAAAAGAGACTGATAAGAGGTGGGGAAAACATAGGCATATAACAAGAAATTTGAATACAAAATGAGATCACATCTTACAAAAAGAGAACCAACTTCCAGTAGGAAAGCAACATACCAACCGGCTCTTCCTAAGAATCCTGACTATAGAAGGCTACTGATTTCCAATGCAAGAGGTAGATATTACCAAATGGCCCTCACGCACTATGTGATGGCATATGCCATCATGTTACATCAAAGCCCAAAGGCACAACAGGCCTTGACTCGTGAGGTACCATTAGCTGTAGATCAGGACAATGACAACTGCAGTGATCACTGCAACAAGTGGGATGGAGGGCACCAAAGACATAGAGCAAAGACAATAATAGGCCACCCTACCTGTCACTGTCAGCAAGTTCAGCACTTCATCTCAGCAAATAACGAGCACGCTTTGGCTTGCAGGCCATGGAGAAGCCAAGAGAGGCACTAGCCAGTTCAGGAGCTGCAGCCATGCAAATACAAAGGGCGAACCCAAAGGACTCCAATCTGATTCACTCTAGCTACACATTCATATAAATGTTATTAAAGAGGCAGGAATGCAAGAGAGCCTTCCATCAAAGATACACTTACAAATATATTTCCTTAACAGAAGAAACTCAAAATGAATATATACAATAAGAAACAGAAACAGCATGCCCTCAGATCTCACCCGTATAGCATTCAGCATGGTGAGTGGTGAACTTAGTATGAAATTACTGCTTAGCTGCTGCTGCACTGCCAGGTTGCGAGGACGGATTGGGGGGATAGAGGGAGGGGTGGGTGGAGGGGGTGTTAGTTTTCATCATTGAGCAACACTTTTTTTAAGGCAGCATTGCCGATCTGCCATTGACCAGCCGAAAGATGGAAATCACAATATCTTCAAATTAGAAACCAACTGACAACTCCACAAATGGGAGAGTAAATAAGGAGTTAACTTTGCACAATGAAGATTTAGAAAGCAACATAAGAAAAGGGGAAGCTCCATTGAAGAGGGGCATAACCACAAACACATGGAAAGAAAATCGATCACAAAACACCAACTTCCACTAGAGAATGGCATCTAGATTTCCACAATAAAACAGACCAAAGGAAGATCTATACTGAGGGAGATGAAAACATCATAAAAAGGGGAAGAACGGCAATGGTTTAGATTACTAAATAGCCCTCAGATAGTCAATGTTTCATCAAAGGCTAATACTGCAGGATCCAACACTGGCACTGGAGCATGTCCTGAGAGATCAGAAGAATAGAAGACGACGAGGACGGCGACAACAAGAGCATGCCAGCAATGGCACAAAGAGACAGAGGGAGGGTTTAGGGTTTACGGACAAGGTGCCAACCACTTGGTTGAGCATGTTTCAGTGTCAGAGACAATGTTACAACACCATGTCATCCGATAACTCAGGATGCTTCAGCGCCCAGATCATTGAGAAGCCAACACAGAACAAGCCATTTCAGAAACTACAATAAGGCTGCCCTTGCCCAGCAAGCTCAAATCCATGTCCATTTATCCATCCATCCAGAGTCTCATCATCATCAGGCCTAAACAAAAACAATAATCACAAGATGGGATAGCAAAACCTCGAAACCCTGAATGTTTGCTTAAAAAAAGAAAAGCCGATTGTTTAAGAGATTGTGAACACAAATAAGAGGATGTCAAATCGTTTCCAATCAAAACACTGAAATATTCATGTTATCAAACCCTCAGTTGTTTTTAGGTTTTTTTTAAAAAAAAATTCACAGTGATGCAGACAATCACAACGCGCAAACCTGATTTGATCTCCATAAGGTGACCCAGTGGGCTTTAGTGCTGACACAGAGAAGGAGCAGGAGTGTAATCCAATTCCCTAGGGACGCAAGCGGGCATGTCCACAAACCCACAAATAGGCATACTTTTTGCGGACGAGAAGCCCCACTACTGCAATAGCCATTTGAGGAGGTCCAACATTGCAAAAAGCCAAAAACATATAGGGTCACCCCATGGAGCTCAAATCCAAGTTTCAAGCTGATCTATTTATCCATCCATTCATTAGGTGATGGGTTCACCGTAATCGTCATTGGGCAAGCACAAAACTAGGAAGAGGCAGGAGCGCAAAATGGGGATACTGCACCGCTGTGACCATTTGTCAGTAAGTGTATCTCTCTCTGCCCCTAACCAGGCTTCAGTATGCACTGCACACTTTAGGAACTACAACTTGCAACAATTACCTCACTTGGACCTCATATAGAACACATATTACAATGAGATGCCCTTATGATATGAGCACCGTCAGGCTTAAAGCTTGCATACTGCACACTTTAGGAACTACAACTTGCAATAATGACCTCACTTGGACCTCATACAGAACACATATTACAACGAGATGCCCTTATGATATGAGCACCATCAGGCTTAAAGCTGCTGTGTTTCCACAGCTGAATTATGAAACACAAATACTACCAAAGAAACAAAACAAGTATTTCAAGAAACAAAAGGTACTATAATACCATATGAACTTCTGGGCAAACCCGTCCCTCATATATGAAATAAAAGGGAGTAAAAACCAATATCAATCTAAAATAATGGAAGGAACGCAAGAGAACCCCACATAGAAACAAAACAAGTATATCAAGAAACAAAAGGTCCTATAATACCATATGAACTTCTGGACAAACCCGTCCCTCATATATGGAATAAAAGGGAGTACAGACCAATATCAATCTAAAATAATGGAAGGAATGCAAGAGAACCCTACATCAAACTAAGAGGCAAACCTGGCAGATGAATCTTCAAATCTGTTTATATAAAGAAGAAATTCAAAATGGGTACATATGAGTAAGATAAGTAAAAAGCTTGCCCTCAGGTCTCAAAGAAACAGCATTCATTGATGGCACAAGACAAGTCAACAAGTAGCCACTGCACAAGCATATATGTTTCACCAACACAGTAGAGAGAGAGAGAGACAGACAGACAGGCAGGCAGGCAGACAGAGAGAGAGAGAGAGAGAGAGAGAGAGAGAGAGAGGAGGAGGAGGAGAGGAATCATATGTCATCTTTGCAGATTTGGTTTTCATCATTGGGCAGCACATTTTTTAAAAAACTATTAAAGGTGATGCTGTCATTCATCATCTAAAAGATGGGCATTCACTATGTCTTCAAACTAGGAACTTGGTGCAGCCACAACTTCATAAATGGGGGAGCAAAGATGGAGTGCAATATGATCAAATTATGTTTAGGAAAACAACTAAAAAAGAAAGGTCACAGGAGGGGTGAAACCACAAAATACTTTAAAAAAGGATCACAAAATGCCTGCAATTCACAACTTACAACAAATTCACAACTTACAACAAAAGACTAACTTCCACCACTTGAGAATGGCACCTAGCTCTCCATGATAGAATCGAATGAGGGAAGGCAATGTGGCCTCGGACAAAGTCCATCACAGAAAGGGAAAGAAAATCAAAATAACCAATGGTCTACACTACTAAATGGTCTCAGACCATGCGACAGGTATGATATGCCAAGTTTCATCAAAGGCTAATGAAGCAAGCTCCAATATCAAAAGTGGAGCATATCCCGGGGGATGATTGGTAGAAGAACATGTCAAGGATGACTGTGACAGCGATCGTACCAGCACTGACAAGTAGGGAAAAGGAGGAAGAGGAAGAAAAGGAGACAATCGGCCAATCGCCAGTTTGACCACTTCATCTCATCAAATACTTCGGCATGCCTAAACACCGAGAATATGGACTGTGGAGATGGTAAAACAGCATAAGTAATCTGAGGAGCTACAAGAAACTGCATAGGTTAATCCCACCAAACTAAAAACCATTTCAGCTCATTTATGCATCAATCCACAAGTCTCATCATCATCGGAGCGAAAGCAAATCAAGCAACAAGACAATGAATCTTGAAAACGGTCTAAAGTAAACTGATACAATCATCAATATATGTAGTACAGTTTTTATGGTTATTAATTCATAAAAGCTCAACAAAAACAGTGGACAATAGGTGTTACCACCAAGAAGCAAGACTGAGCAATTATAGTATTAGAATAAGAATTAGAACTATGCAAATAGTGGCAATAATATACATGAGGCAGGGATGAGTGATGTGTTTATTCAAAGATAGCCTTAATGTTTTAAAATTTGTAAACCACAAGCACCCTTATGTTTTGAGTGTCCAGCAAAATCATTTCTTACATCTTACAGCAAGGTAGTAAACCACAAGCACCCTTGATGTTTTAAAATTTGTACACTCAAAAGGAGGTCCGCAAGACAATTCCAATTAACATACAGAAATGTCTGCTTTGCAAGAAATCCTCAAGTCAATTCCAGTGGACACAGAAATGTTTTCTTTGCAAAATAGCCCTCAGATTGACAGGTTTGTTTGATTTCCATCAGTAGCTAACGCAGTGGGCTTCAACGCTGGCACCAGAGCACACTCCAAGGGCTCGAAGAAAGAGAAGAGGAAGACGGCTTCCAAGCTAGCTAGCTGTGCTTCCTTGTCAGCACAAGGAGAGAGAGAGATCGATCCAAGTCCAGATGGATTCGCAAAGTACAACCAAACTGTGCAATTAGTTTTTAATTTCATCTACATTTAGTACTCCATGCATGTGCCGGTATTTTTATGTGATGGGAATCTTCTTTTTGTATAGTGGAATTTGGGGGCAAATTCTGGAAACTAAACAAGGCCCCAGTAGATGGGAGGAGGCAGGAGGTTGAAGAGGAGGAGGCAATAAGTCTGCCACGAGGCCAGTCCCACTTGTCAGTAGAGTGAGCAAGCAACCAGCCCGAGCATGCTTCGACACCCAGAAAGACGGAGAAGCCGACACTGCATTAGCCATTCAAGGGAACTCCAACCTTGCAAACGCAAAGGAGTGACCCCGTGGACTTCAAATCCCATCCGATCTATCTATCCATCGATCTATCAAGAGGGCCATCGTCGTCGTCATCGGGCAAATGCAAAAATCCATTAAAGCTCAACAAAAACATTGGATAATCGTCCTGTTCACTTGAACTTATCCGCCATTGCATAGTGTTTTTCTCTCACAATAAAACAGCATCAGCTGGCTTATCAGCTGCAGAAAGCATCAGCACAACAGCCCGAATATGTGTTGCCACCAAGAAGCAAGACGGGCAACTATAATAGTAGAATTAGAATTAGAACTATGCAAGTAGTGGTGATAATATACATGAGGCAGGGATGAGTGATGTGTTTATTCAAGATATATATATAGTTCATCCCGCAAAATCATTTCTTATAGCAAGGTAGTAAACCTCAGCACCCTGAATGTTTTAAAATTTGTACAGTCAAAAAGAGGTCCGCGAGTCAATTCCAATTAACACACAGAAATGTTTGCTTTGCAAGAAATCCTCAAGTCAATTCCAATGGACACACAGAAATGTTTTCTTTGCAGAATAGCCCTCAGATTGACAAGTTTGTTCGATTTCCATCAGAAGCTAATGCAGTGGGCTTCAACGCTGGCACCGAAGCACACTCCAAGGGCTCGAAGACGAAGAAGACGACGACGAGGAGGAGGAGCTAGCTAGATGGGAGTTGCTGGAGAAGAGGACTCTAGAGGATGAATTTAGAGTACCATGAGTGCGGATAGTCTCAATCTCCCACAAGACAAGGGCAGTCCGACTTGTCCGCTGAATGAGCGAGCAAGCAGCCCGAGCACCCGAGGGAAGCATGCTTCGATACCCACAAGACGGAGGAGCCGACACTGCATTAGCCATTCAGGGGAACTCCGACCTTGCAAACGCAAAGCAGTGACCCGTGGAGTACAAATCCGATCCGATCTATCTATCTATCCATCCATCAGAGGGTTATCGCCATCATCATCGGGCAAATGCAAAAATCCAAATATCTGCCGCAAAAATCAGTAACAGGAAAGCAGCAAAAAGACTCATCTACACCGCGATCTCGGATCTCGATCGATGTTTCAGAACCATGGCAAAACTGGACCAAACGCAGAGGGAGACAGACAAATCAACCGTGATCTCTCAAAAAAAAAAAATCAAAAGTAGGAAGCGAGATCGGAGAATCTCCCGAGCGAAGGGGAGGGCGGTCGCTGCCGCCGGCACACCGGAGCGGCGGAACCCTCCTCACGGCCGGCGTAGAGGGGACGAGGGTTTCCGACTCACCCCCGGAACCGCGCGGCGGAAAACCCTCTTCATTTCTCATTTTCTCGTGTGCCGCTGCTGCTCTGCCAGTGTCAGCAGCACAGCAGTAGCTCCGGCCTGCTTTTGAGGCGCTGCGCCGGTTCCCGAGGAAAACAGAAGGCCACGCCGCGTAAACGGGCCGCATCTTAGGCGGAGGCATCAACCCGTTCATTAGAGATGGGCCATGATTGTTACGAGCCCGCCTCGTCATTGCTAGTTTTGCTGGGAGAATTAGCTAGAAGGCCTTAGAAACAAAATTGTTTAGGTATTAGACCTCTTTTTTTTTCGAATTTAGCTGGAAGGCCTCGAAGTAAAATTTCTTTAGCCTTCCGTCCATTTTGAGCTGGTAACGATGTTAAGTAGAGGGTAAAAAGACGATTTTACCCCTAGGTAAAAAAATGATTTCTTATTTAGATGTACATTCATTGTCGTTTCGACACATGTGTTGTATAGTATCGTTCTGTATTGATTTCTGCTCCTACGGAGTACTGTTGCATGGTATAATGAATGCAAGCGTGTACGACAGGCTCCCGGAAAGCAGCATCATGGCAGCATGGGCGGGCGTCGAATAGCCGATCCAAATCCGGATGTGTATCACGTTGCAGGATTATATTGCGGCTTGGCCGGCGAGACCACAAGGACTTGACTATTGCCTGCACGCGCAGAAAACACCCGATCGGCCTGCACACTTTATTTTTGGAAAACCAGTAAACCTGATTGCCAGGCGTCGCGCGCAGCCATGCGTGTGCTGGCAGGCCACTTGAGAATAAGGGACGGGTGGAGAGGCGCTAAACAAAACGAAATCAGTTGTGAAGGAGTGATGTGCATGATAGACAGTGAATTGAGTGTGCATGCCAATTAGGTCGATCCTGCGCGAGCTTAAAGAAGCATTTAGGTTATATATATACACCTACTTAAAATATTACAAACAATACAAATTATATTTTTTTTATTTTTTAACCTAGGGGTAAAATCGTCTTTTTACCCTCTACTTAACACCGTTACCAGCTCAAAATGGACGGAAGGCCTTCCGGCTAAAGAAATTTTACTTCGAGGCCTTTCAGCTAAATTCGGAAAAAAAGAGGCCCAATAACTAAACGATTTTGTTTAAAGCGCCTTCCGGCTAATTCTCCCTTTCCACCACACCAAATAAAGCTAAGGCCCATAAGATCACGTCTCACAAACGCGGGAACAGCTCGGAAACGGTTTTTTTTTTTTTGAGACGAAGAAGGTACAAGTGAAAATGAATTATGACGACCCAAATAAATTTTTTCATCATCCAACTCGATATATGAAAAGGTACAAGGGACTTTGAGCATAACATAAGGGGAGCAACTAGCAAACGAACGTTCTATATATAGAACATCCCATCTAGCCTTCGAACGGCCCACGACGCATTTCGACTGGCGGCATGCTCATGAGCGCGCGGGACAGACCTCGCGTCCGGAGGGCGCGGCCTCCCTGCCATCCCTCTCCTACTAATGTATGTACATGTAACAACCCTAAAATTCACCAAACCCAAAAATAGCAACTACAAAATTTTTTGTAAAAATACCCCATGATTGATGAGTGACATGTAGCAAGCCGCACCACTTTGCATTTATTTTTATTAAATTGTTCACCCTAGGTTTTATTGCATAAGCATATACTTTAATTGCATAGCAACTCATGATGGTGATTTGGTATTTTATTTGGATTATGTATTGATGTTCAATCCCCTAAATAATATTTACACTAATTAAGTGGAAGAGTAAATAGGAAATAAAATAGAAAAGGAAAAGAAAGAAAACAGAAAATGGAAAAGAGCCATTCGGCCCACAACCCCAAAACCCGGCCTGCCTTGCTTCTTCTTTCTCTTTTCCTTTCTTTCCCCGCGGCCCAGCCTTCTTCTTCTCCCTTTTCTCCTACCGCGGCCCGTCCAGGCCAGCCGGCCCAGCTGCTCGGCCCACCAGGCCAACCGCCTCCCCGCTGCCACGCCTCCACGCGCCCGGTCGCTGCCAGGTGGCCCCCACCTGTCATGTTCCCCGCCCGACCGAGCCGGAGCGCGGAGCGCGTCGCGCGCTCATACGACCGCGTCCGCCCGCGCCGAAGGCCGCGCCCGCCGCGTCACACGCGCCCGCGAGGACCGCTCCACTTCACTCCGCGCCCTCCGCAGCACCGCCAGCCTGCAACTGCCCCGGCGACCGCCAGGGGCGGCATGGAACCGCGCCCCCCACGGCCCGGCTTCTCCACTCACCTATACTGGAGGCCTCCGGAGCTCGCTGCCACTTCGCAGCACCTACAGCGTGGAAGAATGAGAAGAGGAGGGAGGAGGAGAGAGAGGGAGCCGCCACCGGTGGGGAGGAGTCGCCGGAGATCCGACTCCGCCGCCGCTGCCCGAGCCCCTCTCCCGAAACGCCGTCACCGTCGAGCCGTCCGCTACCACCACGGTGAGCACCGCCCTCACTCGCTGCCCGGAGAGCCTGCCTAGCCACCGCCGCCGCCTCCCCGTGTTTTTTCCCTCGCCGGACCGCCGCCCACCGCCGTTGCGCGCCGCGCCATGCGCTGCTTCTGCCGCCGCCGCACCGCCGCGCCGCTGCTGCCGTGCCGCCGCGCGCGCGCCGCCCTGAGGGCCAACCGGGAGCCGCCGTCGCGCCACCGCCGCCGTGCCACCCACGGTCGGCCGGAATCGGGACCGAATTGGGGAGAAGGGAGAGGAGAGTGAGGGAGGGAGAGGAGAGTGGACTCAGTCCACGTGAGCCGAGAGAGGGGGGAAGCCGGAAAGAATCGGTCCACGGTAGACCACGAGGTGGTCTATGGACCCGCCACCGCGGTCCACCGTGAGCCAGGCTCACCAAAACCCGAACCCAGATCGAGCCCAGTCCATGACGTGGCAGCGCCGCAGCGTGCCACATGGCGGGCCAGGCCCAGCCCTGATCCGGCCCTCCCGGGCCACGGCCCAGGCCCACACACGTTGACCAGTCAACGATGACGTCATCACCGACGTCAGCACTGACGTCATCCGACCCCACAGCCACGTCAGCATGACCCCACCGACACATGGCCCACCCACAAGCTGCCACGTGTCACTCCCAGATTAATTCAGCCTTTTTCTTTTTCGATTATGTTTTAAACTTCAGAAATTCATAACTAATTCATACGATCTCCGAAAATTATGATCTTTATATGTAAATTCATCTAAAATTGAGCGTAATACACTGGAGTACTTTTTGAGTGCATTTGGATCTTTTTGCTGTTCATTCGTTCTTTGTGCTCATCTATAGGGGTCGCTCCCGCGACCAATATGTCATGTTTCAGAGTCGGAGGAGGATCGGACTGACGACGACCGTGAGTACAGGGAGGAGCTAGGTGACGACTACTCCGAAGGTGCCACATCCCACCCATTTCCGTAGATCCCATTACGCATGGCAAATAATAGAACTGCTAGTGCTTTACATTTCTGTTCAATATAACTGCTGCTATAGGATTGCATGGTAGTATGTTACACACTTGGTGGCCTTTACCTTGATTAACCTTTCACCCTGCTCACCCGCTGTTAGGATAGACGCACGCTTATTCATTTACTGTTATATTTACTCCACTACGTTATATCGACGATGTAATGATGGTGGTGAACTCTGGGAATGGTTTGGCTTGGAAGCCAGACTGGATGGATGTGTTGGACTTGGGACTATGGTGAGGATATGGTGGTCTTGGCGTGTGTCTTGGGTGTGTGAAGGGTGAGGATTGAGTCGACTGAGCTGGGATCTACGACGAGCTTTTGGAGCGAGTCTTGCTGGGGGATGTACTGGACATCCCTGTTAGTTCTACCCGTGGCGGGTAAATGTGGAATGTGTTGGTGAGGTGGACCCTGTGTGAGTCTCCGAGGGGCGGAGCTTAGGGTGGAGGTGTTGTGGTGGCACGTTAAATGGAAACCCTGATGAAGATATTCCAGCTTGGTCACAACTAAGAACTGAAAGTTCTAGTAACCGGATCATAGGAATCCTTTGCTTTCCACTCGCTTCCCATGGGGGGGGGGGGAGACGGCCGAACCACCGGGTAGAATGATGCCCACTACTGCTAGGCGAGGATGTGTTAGGGAGGTACGGGTATGGATGGGTCTCACACCCTCTTGAGACGATCATGGCCCCCTATTCGGGATCGGGGACATGACTTCACAGTTTTAGCCACTCCATAGGGGGTGTTCCAGGGCTGAGAGGTAGGGTGGCATCGTTCTAGGCCTAGCAGGCTCCCTATCTGCCTAGATGTTCGCGAGCATCGATGATGGTTATCTTGTGGAATAGTGAAACCTCTGCAGAGTGTATGGTTGATCGATCGATACATATGCCGATTTCTCGGCTATGGACCTTTCCTGTGTTCTGCTTGCACTAGACTAGTGAGAGGAGTGTTCTACCTTCCCCGAGAGATACTTCCGGCCACGAGCCATAGGATGTGGGCTGCGGGCCGCTGAGGCAACCAGAGTGGGAGTCTGCTTGCTGACCTGAGTGTGGGCTATGTTGGTGATGGTGAAGGAGGTGGATATGGGATGGTTTGGGATGGTATGGAATGGAAGGTGATGGATGGTGTGTGGGACTGGGTTGTGTTAAAACTTGACTATTACTATATTTAAAACTTGATTACTATTGCATAGGAAAACCAGAGCCCCATTTATAGGCCTCTTCAATTTACCCTTATTGCATCCAATTCCACAAAGCAAGCACATAGGGTGGGAGTGGCCAGTACAAATCGTACTGAAACATTTTTGGCACAGGTTCGTATGAGGATTATAATTCCGAGGAGTATAGCGACTAAGGGATTCGTGCCTTCGCTCAAGTCGAGGAGATTCTTAGCTTCCGCACCTTTCGAGCTGTTCCGGTTGATAATTACTTTATGTTTTCTGCCATGTGGCAATGTATTAAGATAAATATTATCTACTTTTACTCTTTTATTTACGATGTATGGACGATGATTATCAACTGGAATTTGGGTAATGTGATTTAAATGGGGGGCCGACTAATCAGCGAACGTTCATTAGAACGTCAAGTAGCGAACGATCGGACAAACACTATACTTTCCTATTTAGGAAACCAGACAATCCCACATTTAACCATTTTAGGAAATAATCAAATCCCACTACTTTTCCTATTTGGCAATTAGATTAAGCATGCATATACTTCCACCATGGAACGGACAACATTCTACTCTCCTCTTTTTTTTTTCCTCTTTCACTTATTCTTTTTGTACTAATATTTTCACTTTTTCTTCCGGAAAGGACAAAACTTTAGAAATAAAAAATCACCACGTAACATGTGTTGAATGCACCCCACCACTACTTGACATGCCTCTCCTTCGACAATGCAAGGTACCATTGTGTGACATGTCATTCATGCTTAGGATTATACTTGTGGTAGCACATGTAGACATACAAGGTGCATTTGCAGCATTCATGATAAATCAAATGTGTTTAATGTATATGTTTACCACTATTGCTTCTATGCTTTGCTTGATCTAGTGGTGACATATGACATGTTTGTGGGCTTGCAATCCTAGTGTTGAATCTAGAATATTTGCTACAAGTGTTTAATTCAACATAGGCAAGATAACCCTTGTCATGAGGTGTGAAGAAGCTTATCTTTGGTTCAAACCGAATTAAATGTCTTTGGCAAGTGATCTAGATTGAACCAAATTTGACTAAAGTTTTGTTTACTCCATCAAAATCCTTTTCTCTCCACAATTTGATCCCATTTTTGGGCAATTGTTGACAAAGGGGGAGAGAAAAAGATGATTGAACATGATAAAGGGGTAAATAAAATTTTGATGCACACAAGAAGGGGGAGCAAGCTCATGAACAAAGATGTTGCATTTGTTTGTGCATTTTCATATGACTTGCTCATGGCACCTAGTTTTAAAGTTTTATACAAGTGGTGTCTCCTTGCTTGTGTGGTGCAATGCTAGTATAGGACTTGAATGGTGAAATGATCTACTAGCATGCATAGGTTGTAACTAGACTCCCCTTACCTTTCAAGTGGTTCAAGAACCTTGCTTATAATGTTGATCTCACGAGGTTCTTGAGTTTTTGATGGATGTCTAGTTACTTCATGGTGCTAAGGACGGTGTAAATTGCAACTCCGATTGGTATCACGCTTCAAAGGTCCATTTCTTACACCTTAGCATCATCTTGGTAGAATTACTCTCCCCACACTTCTATCCGTGCATATGTGCAAAGCTTCAAATCCAAACTCTATGCACATATGTAGGGGAGCAATGCTACCAAAATCGAACTTGCTATAGTTGTCCAAATCTTTCCTATGAGCTTAATGATTGGACAAGTATGACAAGTTCAAAATCTTTATTATAAAATCATCTTTGTTGAGGTTGTCATCAATTACCAAAAAGGGGAGATTGAAAGTCCCTAGTTTGGTTTTGGCTAATTGATGAAACCTAGGACTAACCTTGTTTATCTAAGTGGTTGATTTAGAGAAAGGTTGTCCACATGATGAGCTTATTGCATATGAAGCATGACACATGTCATGTGATCAAAGATGAAGATCAAGACGATGCTTGGCTCCATGGACCGGTGTTGAAGGTGAAGGGCTAGTCGAGGCTTCGGAGTGAAGGACCATGCGATGGTGAAGCTCGGGCAAGACTAGGCGCCGATGGACCGATGCACGGTGAAGGGCAAGTGAAGTCGAGGTCGATGGATCGAGACGGTCACATGATGGTGTGAAGTGTTCATATCATTTGGAGGAACAAAATGGGCTCAAGGCAAAGGTATAACCGATAGGGCCATTTTGTTTTGCACTCAAGACACCATAGAGGGTGTGAGTGGTTTAGGATCGATAGCCGCACTATTAAGAGGGGAAGTCTTATCGGCTATTCGACGCACGGGTGCCACTAGGTGAATTCATGAAGTGCATTGCATGTAGGGCCTAGTGAGCTAACCTAACCTTTGGGAAATGTTTGTGAAAAGCTAACACACAAGCACATGGAGATGTACACTTGGTGGTGTTGGCACATTTACAAAGGTGGCGTTTTGGTGCTTACTGGTTTGCGGGGTAGAGATGGGTTTGGGTCCCTCTCTTCCTCCCGCCGAGCTCGTGAGGCGGGATTCGGCGCTTTCGAGAAAAATGGATGCATATTTTCTATTGCGCCGGATGCAAAATTTGGTTGAATTCATGCTATCTTTGTTGATCAAGTTGGTATACTTGTTGGATAGCATGTCTGAGAAGTTGGCGTCACGACGGGCTGAAAAACGAAGTTTTGACAGCGCCGGACGCGTCCGGCGCATTGTGACTTGGCGTGAGCGAGTGTCGCGCGTCGGACGCGCGCCGGACGCACGCGGCGGACGCGGGCCGTTCACTGTGCAGAGTCCGGCGCGTCTTGGGCTTAAATCCGCGAGGCCAGCCGGGCCGTCGAGGGCGAGGCGGCGGGATGACGGGGCCGCGTCCGGCGTGGGCCGGACGCGGACCCGAAAAGTTTCGAGCGAGGGCGTTTACTCCCGGACGCGGGCCGCGACGCGGCGGACGTGGGCCGACGCGAGGTGATTTGAACGTTGGGCCGCCGGCGGTCGGGCATCGCGGCGGCGAGGAGGGCGCCGGACGCGTCCGGCGCTTGAGCCGCGGACGCGTCCGGCGGGTTGAAATCGGCCTGCCCGAGGGGTAACGGTTGGATTTCGCCTTGGGCTTATAAATAGCCCCTTGGCCGGCCATGGGAGGTTCTCTTGCCCATTTCTACTCACTTGCTCATCCTTTGTGCTAGAGAAACACTCTCCCTCTCATCTCTCTTGCTTGTTGCTCATCCAAAGTGAGATTGAGAGATCACCTAGTGCATTGCATTGCTTGAGAGCATTCTAGTGGCACTTGTGGGTGGTTTAGCCGGTGGATTACTTGTTACTCTTGGAGAGTACCGCTTCTAGCCGGCTTGGAGATTGTTGGAGGCGTTGGCAAGAGAAGGTGTATGTTCTTGGCCACCTCCGGTTGATTTGTAAGAGGTTCTTGTGCTCACCTCGCGGGGATCGCGAAGAGTAACTCTATTGGATTGCGCGTGTCATTGAGTATCTCACTTGAGAGTGGCGCCTTGTGGTTTCCTTGCGGGAAGTGCCTTGCGGGGCAAGTGGCTTGAGGGTCACACCAAAGGACCATCTAGGTGTTGGTCGACACAACGGGTGACGTAGCTTGGCGGTGCCCAAGTGAACATCCGGGGATAAATCATTGTGTTCATCTTGTCTCCCGGTGATTGGTCATCATCCTTTGTGTGTTGCCGATTGATTGATTGTTCATTTCTTGGTGATTGGCAACCTCGACTCTACGCGTCGGTATAACAAGCTCCTACCCTCTCTTGTATTACTTTGATTACTTTCTTGCAAAGTAGAATTGCTTGCGTGGTCGGTCGGGAACCACATCTTGTGTAGACTAAATCCCGTGGGTAGAATTGCTTGTGTGGTCGGTCGGGAACCACTTCTTGTGTAGACTAAATCCCGTGGGTAGAACTCTTGATCACTAGTGGTAGCTCTTGTGTGTACTAGTGATCACTTACTAGAATTGTTTGGATAGGAGGCTTGCAACACCTAGTAGGCTAAGCATAACTTGCTTTCCGCCGTTTGTGTATCTAACGAAGTTTGCTTAGTGAGTTTGTAGAAATTTTTATAGGCTATTCACCCCCCCTCTAGCCATCTAGGACCTTACAAAAAGGTGAAAAAATTTTCTTCGAAACATATCCAAGTGGAATCTAGTTTTGTTCGTCTCAACACGTAGAACACAAATGCAAACGGAATTGCAAATGGATATACGGTTTAGCAGCTATAGCATTTTAAAATAAATGTTTCTCTTTTTTCTTGTCTATATCGCGACGTCACCATGCACTAAAACTCCTCGCGCAGTGTCGTTGTTCGAGCGAAAGACGCGGGATTGGAATTGGGCGGAGCATCAGCACGCATGCGGCACAGAGTGTTCGCTAGTTCACGAACGAGTGAACGTTCATTAAAATGGAATTGGGTTTAAATGGTCATATTACACTTCGACTCTGTGGATTTCCCTTCGCGGAAATCAGGTCGTTTCAGTACATATGCATGTGTTTATACACTTTAAAAAATATATATCTCATGAACTGAATGTCATAACTAAAATCCGATTACACCATCGTGTTTCTCGTGATAATATCTTCAAAACAAGACCCCACATGAATATATTTTGACAACTTTTTAAAAAATTATTTTTCTCATCTAGACGTGCAAATAATAATTTTTTCGATTACAACCCAAAACGCATGTTGAAACAAACTGGAAGAATATGTTGAAACAATGCAGAATACCTACTACTTTTGTTGGATGAGTAATTTGTTTCCTTGAGTAAAAAGGCAACTTGGTTTTAACTAAGTGTAGTACAACTTGGTTTTGACTACCGAAGTAGGAGCAAAATTGGTTTTGTATATGTATTAGCTAGAACATAGGTGTTGCTAGTCAGTGTTTGAGTTGTTCAAGTCAAAAGAAAATTGACTTGTTCTTCGTGCTAATGCTTAGCTAGCATTAGATAGTAAAGTTGGATTGTGTTAGCCCTAAGAAAATCAAAGTCAAATCAGATTTGATTTTGTAGTTGTCAATGAGTTGTGCTCTTGTATGACGGTTTGCAAGTCCTATAAAAGGACATGTATCCCTCATGTGGTGAGCATGAGATGTGATATAGAGATGTAACCTTTGTGAGTTTGAATAAGAGACATATTATCTCCATTGGTTCCTCCCCTCTCATCATATTTCCCTTCCCATACTAGTTAGTTTGGGGCCAATAATTGGTATCGGAGCCTAGGTTAGGGAGAGATGCGCGAGCTACAGATGGACCCATCGAAATGTTCGCCGACTTGAAGACCATATCGCCGAGGAGCTCGTCGGCAAGCTGCTTGTAGCGGAGGAGCGTAGCGGCGGTGTCCAGGCGGCCGAGGATGGTGTTGGGTGTCTGCTGCTCATAGACGAGCAGTGGGAGGCGCATCGGCATCAACATCACAGCAAGAAGCGCTCGGACGAAGGTAGCGACCAGCGCGGCGGCAAGGAAGGCCACGACGACGATGGTGAGGGGAAGCATCTCTTGTTGACTCGAGATGAATGGAGAGCCAAGGAAGCAAAGGCCCGTGGGCGCAGTAGGAAGTTTGACAAGAAAAAGTTTGAGTATGAAGACTCAACTTCGGGACGTTGAGAAGGTGTTTCACCGTCCAAAGTTGAGTTTGACCGATTTGGGGTGTTGATTAGTTGTGTCCTCCATCCCAAGGAGATTTGGGGTGTTGATTAGTTGTGTCCTCCATCCCAAGGAACTCCAGGATGTCGATTAGTTGAGTTCTCCATCCTGAGAGGGAATATGTCTGGGATGTCGATAAGCTGAGTTCTCCATCCTAAGACTGGAGGTTCAAGACGTCAATTAGGTGTGTTCTCCGTCTTGAGAAATTCAGGGTGTCGATTAGTTGTGTTCTCCATCCTGAAAAAGGGAGCTCTTGGTGTCGATTAGATTTGTTCTCCATCAAGAGAGAGGATGTCCAGGATGTTGATTAGGTGAGTTCTCCATCCCGAGACAAGTTTCGATGGCTCCTAAGTTTCGTGTTGATCCAAGGTTGCAGGTGCGAAAGAGAAGACCAGGCTGTGTGAGATGAAGATACAAATATGCCAAGAAAACAAATTAAGGGGGAGATTGTTGGATGAGTAATTTGTTTCCTTGAGTAAAAAGGCAACTTGGTTTTAACTAAGTGTAGTACAACTTGGTTTTGACTACTGAAGTAGGAGCAAAATTGGTTTTGTATATGTATTAGCTAGAATATAGGTGTTGCTAGCCGTGTTTGAGTTGTTCAAGTCAAAAGGAAATTGACTTGTTCTTTGTGCTAATGCTTAGCTAGCATTAGATAGTAAAGTTGGATTGTGTTAGCCCTAAGGAAATCAAAGTCAAATCAGATTTGATTTTGTAGTTGTCAATGAGTTGTGCTCTTGTATGACGGTTTGTAAGTCCTATAAAAAGATATGTATCCCTCATGTGGTGAGCATGAGATGTGATATAGAGATGTAACTTTGTGAGTTTGAATAAGAGACATATTATCTCCATTGGTTCCTCCCCTCTCATCATATTTTCCTTCCCATACTAGTTAGTTTGGGGCCAACAACTACAACACTCAAAAAATCGGCTGTTGAAACACCCCGTGATGTTTGTTGAAACAACCTTAAGATATATGTTCAAACATCCAAAAATACCTATTAAAATAAAAAAAACCATATGTTGAAAACACCTAGAAACCATGTTGAAACACCCGAAAACATACGTTGAAACACGCTAGAGACATATATTGAAGCAAACCAGAAACCTTATTTTTGCGGAGAATCCATAAATATATGTTGAACAATTCAGAAACATATATTGAAACAAACTGTCAACACCTGTAAAAGCATGTTGAAACATCCAGAAAAATATGTGGAAACATTCTAGAAACATATGTTAAAACAATCTAGAAAATATTGTATAAACATATGTTGAACAATCCAGAAACATATATTGAAACAAAGTGTAAACATGTGTTGAAACAATCCAGAAATATATGTTGTGAAAAATTCACAAACCTATGTTCAAACTAAATCCATAAACGTACGATGAAACAACCAGAAATATATATTTGCACATAAAAACGTATTGTACATGCACTATAACCCTAAAAGAGTACTATCTATGCATTGTAGAGATTTTTCTTTTTATGTTCAGCTGACTTATATTTTAAAAAGAAGAAAGAAAAAAAAGAAAAAGAAAAAAAAACACGCGCGCGTGCATAGCCTAGGCACACACACTTTGTATACAGGCCATGGAAGGGCCGGTGCGGGGGAGGCATGCAGCACACAATCCGGTGCGGGAGGCATGCAAGCCACGGAAGGGCAAGTGCGGAGGTGCTGTTGGGCAGGGCCGGTATGGTAGCGTTCTATAATTAGAACGTATAATGAATAGCATTACCGATAACATAAGTGTCATGAAATGATGTGCGTGTGACCATATATCATACTAATCCTGTTTGGTGAAAAACCAAACTTGGAGCTCGATTTGGGAAAACCAGCCAGACTTAGCTCGGTCCTGTTCCGAAACTGAAAATGCATCAGTTACCAAACGATAATATTTGTTCGAAGCAAGTCGATTACCAAACTTGGAGCTCGCCCCTGTTCCGAAACTGAAAATCCATCGATGTTACACTCGGGAAAAGCACCAGCCCGAGGATATAAAGGTGGTTCAATCATGCAGGTCGAGACCCCGGGCAGCAACGGAGAGAATCTGGCGAGCAGAGCACCCAGAACACCGCATCATACCATCGGGCATCGGCCATCATTCGCTACGACGGCGAAGGAGAATCATTCTTCCCATCGCATCGCACTCCACCATGGCTGCTAGTGGGATTCCACCGCGTCGCCCCACCACACCAGGCACCAGGCACCATGACCACGGTGCTGCCCACGAGAGAGAATCGGCCAGAAAAGCGAGCAGACAAGATCAGAAATTCCCCCACCTGAGTGAGCTGAGCTACAGCCGTAACAGGGGAGTGATGCTCGCCAAGTTGCATCGCACGAACGCGCAGTTACAGTAAAACCGAGAGATTCGGTCCCATCTCCTGGATCTGAATACTCAAGCGCGATCACATGCCGACACCGCAGCAGAAAACCTCGTCTACGAGAAACGCTCCTCGTGAATGAATCATATATATCGACCACCAAGCCTGGTATCCACAATCCACTGCCCATCCAGTGATCAGGCCACTGGAGACTGGACACTGGAGGTGCTGAGCTCCTCCTGCCCGTGTAATGCGTGCGCACTGCCTGGTGCCGACCACCGTCCTGGGAGGCGAGACAGAGAACCTCGTGTTGCACCGGGAATGATTGCCGGGTCACAATGTACTCGATCATTTCCGCCGCTCAAGCAAGCCACAACAAATACGCTTTGTTTCCTGTCCTGGAAAAAAAAAGTGTCTGGATGCTGGATCCATCCATTATTCATTCATCGTCCAGTTCTGTCTGTGCACTCCAGCTCAGACACTCTTTTTCTCTTTATTTATTTCTTGGAAATTATACTCGGTCACATATTCACTCACCTGCAGACAGAGGTGATCATTCCTTCACCCAGTCACACTCATCATGGGTTCATTCGTATTCGATGCGCCGGCCCTTTCTTCTCCGTCACATGTTCCTAGCTGTACTGCTCCACTTTGTCGCTACAGATACAGAAATGTGCACTCCTCCACGCGACCACGCAGGAAGTGTTCCACCTTATTACAAAAAGAAGGGGGGATACAAAAGCTCAGCCTAAAGCAGCTCAAAAGAACAGCTTTGCTGCTAAGATAAGAAGGGGGCACACACGTGCAATGATTCTCCCATCAGACATAACCACCGTGCTTCAACGCGCCAAACATGGGCAGCGTCTGCAGATCATATGCAATGACCCCATGATGACCGGTGACCAACCGTATTGGAACTGTAAAAACAGGGAGCTAGCAAGGCTCCATCATGCCAATCAAGCTTCATTTTCACCTTATATATAACAACGCAAGTACCCATGCAGCCGGGCACATGCACTACAGCTCGAGAAGCTCGAAAACAATTCATTAAGGGCGGAATCTCATGCACATTACACGAGTGGCACCTACCGTGGTGCCAGCAGCAGGTGAAACATACATGCTTAGAGGTCCGGTTGTTCCAGGTTAAAAGGTAGCAGAATACAACCATGAGAGAAAACAACAAAATGCAGAAGCATCAAACTAAAATCCTAGGGCCAAATGCAACTCTCCTCTTGTGCATTGCATTTCCAGCTCCGGTTCCATTCCTTTCACGGTGTCTAATTTACTCACAGGCCAATTTGGTGTCAAAGCTACTCAAACAGATGGCGAAAGCCTGGAATGCCGAGAGTGGGTAGCGGTAGTCCATCGTGAACATATCCTTGGCCACCTTACCAAACTGGAGAATGATCTTGTCTTGGTCTGGCGGAGCAGGTTGCGATGGGGTTGGAGCCCCGGCGGCAGGGGCAGGGGCAGGGGCCTGGCTTGGCGCGGCGATCAGCTGGAAATTCTTCACCGAGGCAATGGTTACACGGCCACGGAAGTTGAGGCACCAGCACTGCAGCTGCTCGTGCCATCGTGGGGCCTTGTTGCGGAGCACAAGCGGCCTCTCCTTATTCTGTCCCTCTTCGTCGCCAGCCATGGCGCCTCCGGCAATGTCAGAAAAGCGGGCGCTGCTGAAGTCACGGGAGCTGCTGAAATCCATGGACCGGTCCATGATGGATGACTTGGAGAAGGACGTGGTGCTGCGAAAGGACTCCTCTAATGCCCGGGGCAGAATCTGCTCGGGCTGTCCGGGGACTATGCCACCGGGCTCAACTGCAGAGGCAGGTATGGAGTGCATGACACAGTGCATCCGCCTAGGGCCTCTTGTGCCCAGAACATTTAGCTCATATGTCACCTGAGCTATGTTGTAGCTACCAGTTGGCACCTTAGGGGAGACCTTCTTGGAGTTGAATCTCCGGCTTGTCCGGCCAGCATGAGGGACTACAGCCCCACTATAAGGGGGCTGCGTGTCAGAGATCATAAATTTTGTGCCGAGGAAGTTCGACCTGGAAATGAGAAGAAATACTTCAATTAGCTGACACGATCAAATAAACCAGGCAAAAACAAGAAAGGCTACCCATTCACTTGCATTTCAATTCTATTACCTCAGCTTTCCAATATATGTGCTGCTAGATCTTGATATGTTGTCAGCATCCATCGAGATAATATACTCTGTGCAGGTTGTTTTGCGGTTCCTCTTAGCTGATAAGAGGAACTTGCCATTCTCCATAAGTACAGCTGATCCAGAAAAAAAAAAGGAGGGTCAACAATTGCATTCGCAATCGAAGGACTGTTGGGCAGATATGATGGAAAGACACAAGGCAGAACAGAGGACCAGAATGTCGAATTGATGCTAGCAGATATTTGCTGAAATATCAATCATCATAGGAGTTCAAAAACAATAAAGGATCTACTCATACAAGCAAAAGAAAGACGCAACATACCAGTGCTCAGGCACAAGTAGAGATGATATGTGGACTTCGATTTATCTCGCTTTATGAAACATTGAATCATTCCATCTCGAGGCCCAGGCTGCGAAGACAAAAATTGTCAAATGTCAGCAATAATATGAAAGATGTAAGAATAAGCATTCAGGCAATCAGGCCAAGGATTAAGCTCACCTGCTTTAGAGAGACAGGGAAGGTAAGCTTCCCAGAAAACTCCGGGCTCAGCACAATCTCCCGGCACATCTCCCTCCACGCCCGGCAAACAGCAGCGCAGGACACAACATGCTTGCGATTTGGCCAGGTGCTCTCACTGGCCTCCAGCCTCCGGATCACATCGCGGAGGAGCTCAGGGGGCAGATTAGCCCAACGGCTCTCCTGGACTATGAGATCCGTATCACGGACCTCATGCACCGTGCTCTGAGATTTCCCCCTGTGATGCACGGTGAGTCCAGAAAGGCCAGCGATGGTCACCTCGAAGCTGCGCCTCGACAGGCTACCGAAACTGTCCCGGACATCACGAACGATGCTGCGGAACGACATCTTCTTCGCCAACTAGAAACTTGGGGCTTAGGCTGCCAATATATGACAGGGAAGGTTCCAGACAGCTTTCGTGGTTGCTCCACAGATAGAACAGTGGAGATCACGCCACCCCACACAGGGGAAATGCTGCTTTTGAGTGTGTCTACACGGAAGCAATCGCCGATTTGGACCTGCGCGAAGGAAAGAATCTGATTAGATGTGAAAGCGTGTGAATAATGGCATAGGGTAGAGCTAGCGACATAAGTTATAATCATAGATTAATTCCAAGTACAGCTCAGCTCGATTGGACGAAAACACGGGATACAGCGTCTCTAAGAGTAAAAAAAGTGATATGTCACAATAGAATTTGTGGAGTGCAGCTGCGAGCGAACATAGACGGGCAAGAGCATTTTAATTCAGGAGAAGTCGCATCAGTGCATCACACCCCATGACACCAACCATTCTGGTGGCATGCTGCAACATTTCGAGACAGAAACGTCGGCCCCCGTACGGCCAAACCCACTCCTAGGCTAGAAATTAGGGGCTCCGTGGTCAAAAGATCAAAAGGAACCCTTTTTCCCCGGATTCATCAAAGGTGGGGGAGGTGGATTAAAAAGGAGAGAACTTTAAAGAACACATCGAGTAGCAAATCGACGTGCTACAAAGAAATCCAAAGACATGGACACAAGATCTAACACTAACACACTAAGGTTGCAACGGAAGCAGCCACAGCAGCAGGCCAGCTCTAGACAACACGGGTGCAGAAGAACGGTCTCCTCACCGGCAGTGCTAATCAGCGGAACAGGAGACAGCTAGAGCCGCCGCCCCCAAGAACATTTCTGCGAGACATCCGGAGGAGAAATCGCGCCGAAAGAACACGACGCCTCTTCTCACATCACATATCCCGACCGCGGGAAACGGACGGACGCATCAGGCAAATCAAGACGGCAAGCCCACAAATCGGGCCACCGCGCTGGTGGGACGAGGGAGAAAGAACTCACATCAGGACGTGCCGGGAGGACGCAAATCCCCTGATCCGGAGCCTCCCTCCGCGTCCTCCGGAAGACAGATCGGAGCGCAGGTGGCTCAGATTCCTTCGCCGGAGCTAGCTCCTCCCACCTCTGTGCTCTTCCCTTCTCACCACGCGACGAGGAGGCTGAGGAGCCGGTCGGCCGAGGAAAGGGAGGAAGGAGCGGTAGGGTGGAAGTGGGTGTGGTGGTGACTGGTGAGGGAGACGGACGGAGACCCGGAGCGAACCAGCGAGCGACCGAGGAGCGAGGAGGGAGACGAGCGAAGAAGCCGAGAGAGCGCGAGAGAGAGGAAGAGGGAGGGGAAGGTAGCACACGAGGCGCGTGTTGTTTATTGCGGAGTACGGAGTACTACTCCTCCGCTGTCTGGTCCACGGTGGGGGGCGGACGGGGGTTGACCGCCCGTTCCGTTCCGTTACTGGCTTTTAGGCCAGTGTCAGTGCAGTGTCATTACACTATTTCTCAAACAAAATCGCTAACAAAGCCTCTCCATTTAAACAAACATCAAACACTCTCCACAACGTATCAGCTTTTAACGACTCAAGCTTCCCGCGCTTAAAAAAGACTTAATTGCCGTGACGCAGACGTGTATGGGATCATACACTTTAATCCCAGATTGGAGACGAGATGAAACGACTCAAATCTTTGGTTTATTCGGGTTTAATGCCTGGGAAACGACGCCACCCCAGTTTTACCATGGTGAAACCATATGGCTCTCTCTCCTCCTCGTTTCAATCAAATTGCTGATGTATCACTGTATTTAATGTGCATGACACTACGGTGAAACCCCCACTGAGACTGGCCTTAGTGCTGGTACTGAAGCAGGCGACCAGCGTAACGGCGTCGGCTGACGGTGCGCTTTCGTTTTCGGCTGGGGCGGCCCGGTGCCGGAGCCACAGGAATCGGGTCGTCCTTTTGGTTTGTTGTTTCCACACCGTGGCAGGGACAGGGTCACGGGGAAGAGGGAGCACGGGCGGGTGACAGCGGCTGCACGCTTGCGTTGCTGACGTGCACGTCATGGCCTAATCAGGGTTACGATTAACGTTTGTAAAGTAGTACTACGAGTAGTTATGTGAGTATACGTTGTTTCCCTATAACAACATACTCCAATACCACTGGTCACATCTCACACACAGACTAAAGTCAACAACGTATTTGTACTGTACTGTACACGCGGTTTTTTCCTTTTGTTCAGAGTTTTGGATCTCAAGTATTTAACGTGGCTGATCTCGACTGCTTGCCGCTGGGACAGCCTGGGAGACCGGGGAAAAAGGATGTAGAAGAGACACCGGACACTCGGACAGAACCGGAGCCCGCGCAGGTCAATATTTCCTCGCGAGGTACTAATTCTCGTAGCTCACTGTCAGTCAAAGGCCGTGTTTGATCCCTCGGCTAGAGCTAGAGTTAGTTTCTAATTCTAACTCTAACCCTAAATTAGCTCTAGCCTTTAAGGTATTTGGATCAAAGAGTTAGATGAGCAATAAATGTGCTTTCTTAATTATTTGACTCATTTGCATGAGAGAGAGAAATAGCATTTTGTATGGTCCCTACCAAACTAGCTCAAATAATCACCCCTTGGGAGGGATAGTTTTTTAGGTGGGTTAGTTGCAAAAAACTAGCTCTAGCCCTCCTGTTTGGCAACTTTTGAGCTAGTTTGGTATAAACTAGTCCAAACTAACTCTACCTAATGGGATTCAAACAGGGCCAAAGTATGGCCTTGTTTGGATGGCAAAAGGTTATAAAATTTCTATCCGTAGCATTTTTATTTGTATTTGATAAATATTGTCAAATTATGGATTAACTAGGCTTGAAAGATTCGTCTCATGATGTATAACTAAAATGTGCAATTTGTTACTTTTTTTTACCTATATTTATCGCTTACGCGTAGATCTAAAGATTGATATGATAGAGAGAGTGAAAAAAATTAAAATTTTGAGATGCATCCAAACAAGGCCTATCTCTACTTTTTCACCGCGCTGATGGCGCAAGTAATCCTCGCAAAGTTTCACCACGGTTTCTCTCCCGTTCCGTGTCAGCGTGTGTGGGTGCTTTCGGCTGCAGCTTTTGGATTCGTCATCGATGCCGCCGCCAGCCCTTTTCTGCCGGTGGCGTCAAAATAAATGCACGGCGCTGACGAGCCTGCTCCGCCCCGCTGCGCCCGGCGTGCAGACGAGCGTCGCGCCGGGTGTGAAAAGGCGCGCGACGGGACGCCGTGCACGCCGTCGTGCTCGGCGCTCACACGCACAACACTCATCATTAATAACAGCCGTAACCGAAAAGTTTCCATTAACAGCCGCCATTAAAAGGCGAGATGAGCGAGCATTGCACGGAAAGTCGTAGTTAAAGTGGTACGTAATTAATCGTTACTACACGGATTAGCACGGGCCCGTGGAGCTGGGAACAATTCCTGAGCCGAACCACCGCATGAGCTGGCAATGGCCGAAGCAGTTGGATGTGTTGGTAGCACTGGAGACCTCGCCCGCCGTACCGTGGCGGTGCACGGGGACCTGTCGCGTCGTGACACGGATGGAGGTCGAGAAGCCGCGGCCGGTACAGGTCGACATCCGAGGTGGCCGGCCGAGTAAACCGAGGCTGTTGTTGGCGTTGCCAAGCCGGGGCCCCGGGGTCGGCGGCGTGGGCGGTCTGTCGGCTAGCGTCTGCGTACTAGTGCTACACTGCTACTAGCAAAATGTACGTAGCGTACGACGCATCAAGTATCTAGATCACGACGTGTTCATATCCCGTGTGCCGTTGTTTGTCCATTTTATTTTATCCCTGCGATTTGCGTGCAGTACTCTCCTTGTGCTGCCGGATCGGAGTGGAGTAGTGGACTGTGTCAGTTCTTCGGATGGATACGGAAGCGTGCCAACGCGTTGCGTGGTGGAGTAGTGTTCGAGTCAACCCGCGCGAAATGCATGACAAACGATTGGTCGGTTGGACGAGCGACTTGTCTACGTATTTCCCATTCTTTCATAAGAAGAAAATACAAAACAAAAAACAAGGGTATTAAGAAATTGCACACTGCAAGGACTTGTTGCTAGTGTATCAATCTTCACTATATTGCACTGCGAAACAGAAAACAGCAGCCATTGTTTGGCTACGGCCGGAAAAGAAGCAACCGCTACTGTATTCATCTTCCAGAGACAGAGACAGAGACAGAGACAGACAAAACATAAATCATGAAGGGTCACAACGTAACCAGCCAGCTGACTTGAATCTGCCGCGATCCATTAGTTCAGCCTTCAGCCCGGGTATCTGCCGCGATGTGCTCGTACGTGTCCTTTTTAAGGGGCCGCAACTGAAACGCACAGTGGCTCATAGGCTTGCGGGTTGCGGGTGCTCAGCTTAGCATGTGGCTGGCTTTTCGGTCTGGGGGCCGCAAAGTTACAAGTTTCAGCTGGACGACGTGGACACGTGGGTCTCGGAAATGACGAGTTCCCGTCACATGTATTCACCAAACCAACAAACGAATATACTAGTGGTACTTCAGATCTCATAACCAGCGACAGCCGAAACGGCGAGAGGAAAAAGGGAAAATAATATAACACAGCAGCACAGTCGTGCCATTTGTGATGCGGTCCATGGCCTCAAAACATTTCAGGAAGCAAAAGATGGGACTCGTCAGAACGCCGCCGTTTCTGGCGTGACCATTCGGGTGCGCCGTGCGCGTCAGGCGACGCTCGCCGGAGTAGACGCCGGAAGCTCACCGGCGGCCTCCTCCGTCGTCGTCGGCGTTTCCTTCTCCTTGCTCTGCTCAGCGTCGCCTTCCTTGCCAGCCTCCTCCTCCTTTTCCTTTGGTTCAGCTTGCTCTTTTGCTTCGACAATCGTGGTCGTAGCTTCCTGCCACACGGAGGCAGTGTGAGTGTGAGACAAGGCTCGCCGATCGATATTTTCATGATAATATTTTGTGTTTTTAATCTATTTTGTTTTATTACTTTATTAGTCCTAGAATAAACTAATTTTGAAGTTAAATTTGTCCTGTAGTATATTTGGTTCCGAGCAAGATTGAATAACACGTGAATGTATGCAAATATCCATATGTGGACCAATAAATAAATAGCATGCACTTCCATTTTATTAGCATGCAGACATCGTACCAAGTACTCTTTCCGTCCCACAAATAATCGCACATTTGATATCAATGGATATTATATTGAACTAACGATCTATATTGAACAAAAAAATTATATTAATACAACAAATATCTAAATCTATTTGAAGAGAGGTATCTTGAAACAAAGATCATGTGTATGAAAGAACTAGTGAAGGTCATAGTTGCACTTGTGGTCAGTGAAAGGTTTAAGTTTTTTGTTGAACAAATGAACCAGCCAGTGGCTAATTGACTGACTAAGTCTGTTTGAATTCATGAAGCACATTAACAAATTTAGCATCACGGAAAAGTAGTGGTACATGTATCCATCAAAATCATATATCTACTAGTTTACTTTGAAAATATAATGCCAATAAAAATACCACAACCCAAGCTAGTTATTTCTTTTTGAGAAACAGCTAGCTAACATCAATCAAAAGGATAAAATACAAAGTCTTTAACGCAGCAATTAGCAACATATCTCGGCCCACGTACATGAAAACTAGACCTCCATAAAATGGATACCATGGGCCAGTTCTTATAGAAAAGGCCAAAATGCAAGTGGCCCAAGTTGCGGAGGCAGAGACCTGTGGCCCAAATAAAATCTATCATTTTTCCGTTATTTTCATTTATACCCCACACCAATGCTTCTCAGACAGTTATTAAACTTGAATAATTCTAAAAAAAATATTAAACCTGAATGCCACAAAAGAAGGACAAGCTATCAAAGAGCACATGGCTTTCATGGAACTCGGCCGTGTCATACATGAACCAATCTAACTTAGGTGCTGTTTGGTTGTATAATCTCAGGTAACTGAAACATAAACAAAACAAAACAATTCTAATTGGGATGCTATCGATAAAAAGACTTATTTGAGTTATCGATAAAGATGTGCGGGAGTTGAGATCATTTTTGCTCACCTCACTTTGTGCCGCTGCAACGGCCTGGCTCGTCCCTTCCGGCGCCGCGACGACCACCTCGTCTTTGCGCTCCCCCTCGGCCGCCGCAGCCGGCGCCGCCTCCGGCTCGACGGGCGGAGGTGCGTCGTCGCTGGTCTTCGGCTTTAACCCGCAGTTCCCCATCGCTTCTTCTGCTCCTGCTGCTTGCCTCTGCGATCGATGAGCTGATTAGCCGAAGACAAGGAAACAAGAGGCGAGAACGTCAAAAGTGTTGCGGCGGAGGAGCTCAGAGAAGTGCGTGACACAGACGAAGGCGACCCCGTATAATAAGCAGCTGTGCCGTGGTGCTCGATCGATTAACAAGATTGGATGGCCGGTCACTGCAGCTGGCGGAAGCTTTGGTATCAGCGATGAGTTTTTGGTTGTTTGTGTGATTGACAAATGGCTGCGATTGAGATCACGACTCGGTTGGAGTTGTTTAGCTTGTGTTGCTTTCAGGAGTCAGGACATGCTTGGACAGGACAGGATGGTTCATCCTCTTTTTCTACAATTAAAAAAAGAGAATGTACCGAGGGCTCTCAGACACTCTCAAGGATCGGTACCTTGATTTAACTGCGCAACATGGCAGATTAAGTTTCGGTTTTGCAGTCCTTGGAAGATGAGAAAACCCATGTTAAATTCATGTGCGGTACTTGCCCTCCAAATGGGCTCCTGTAGTGATATTTTACGCCTCCAATTCGCAGGCGTAAAATATCACTAGGGCGTCACAGTTGGCATGTATGACAGCGGCCGTGGTGTAGGGGAAAACTTCAAGCTTTGAACGACAAACTCCTCATATTTATTGGGCTGAAAGACGAACAAGTTAAAATACAAATCTCGGCCGTTGAACAACTGAACATTGCATATATCAGCGTTTTTGGTTGAAGTTGTCGCGAACGTATCGGCGAAGCCTCTCGAGGCCCTCTTGTGCCTTCACAACGATGAGCTCGCCTATCCTATAGGAGCAGATGTAGGCGCACACGTAGACATCCGCGAAGAGTCGGTACGCCATGCTGCGCTGCCTTGGGGCTACTGCCTTGCGTTTTGCCGCGGCATCCTCGCCTTGCTTGGCCGCCGGCGCCTGAAGGGGCTCGTGCTCCGCTTCGTCGCGCGCCTTCGTCCTCGGCGCCGGCGGGCACGACGAGCAGCGCCCCATCCCCCGCACGTGCACGATACCAGGCGCAGGCAGCGGCGCCGACGAATGGCAGATGCGAGGAACCGTAGCCTTATTCGCTGCCTGTGCGATGGGCTTCAGCGGCTTCAGCGCAAGGCCGGCCGGCGGCCGAGCGACGGGTCTCAGCTGCATATCAATTCAGCGGATCGGAGTGGTGTTTGTGAGTAACGGAGGCACGCGCAGCGTGGCACAAGGTGTCCGCGCGCCCGGCGTCGCTCCTGGCTGATCAGCGCGTAGACATTTTATAGGCCGTGCGCTTGAAGGAAAGCACGGCATCGGCGTCGGCGATCGCCGGCTTGGTGACTCGATGTTCAACCGTCTCGGGAAAAAAAGACTTGATGTGCAACCTGGCGAAGCATTGGTGTTTACGACGGGCAGTTTTGTTGGCATGTGTATACCAATAAATCATGAGTCCATGAACTGGTCGTTGGCGTGTGAATGTTTGGGTTATTATTCCTAGAAGATTGTGTATGCTATCGTAGGTTTTTGGCCAAGGTCAAGAGTTTTGAGAGAGAAAGAAGGGCATTAGAAATGGTTCATTTCTTGCCTTTTTTTTTGCAACGTATATTTTTTATCATTTTTTAAAGATGTACCATATTTTAAATTTGAAGGGAATGGAAAGGTAACCTTCACTACTACGTATATTTTAACCGTGGCGGTTTCACTATTACATATATTTTAACCATGATGATTTTTTTGATTTATCGCGACATTTTGCTAGCAGCAACCGCCTCGGTTGTTAATGGCGGTTTTGTAACAAAAACCGCCACTTTTAAGAATTTTCAGATTAGAAAAGCGCTTTTTCAAATTCTAATTTGAATTTAAATTTGAAACTGAACTTCGTCAAACTAAACACATACAGAGTGTAGAGAATATGCGTATAGAAGATAAACATGTATATTAGTAATATAAAAAAAAAAGATAGTGAGGGCTCAGGCGCTCAACGATCGGTGGTAGCTTAGCTTATTAACTGTGCAACATGGCAGATTAAGCTTCGTTGTTTGATAGGTTATTATTTTGGTTGCAGTCCTTGAAAGATGATCAAGACAGCCTTACTTCGTTTGCACACAAGAAAAACCCATGTTAAATTCAAGTGCGGTTCTTGCCCTCCAAATGGGCCTCTCCGTTCATGTGAATCCGAGATTCAATTCACAGGCGTAAAATATAGGCACGGCGTCGACAACAGTTGATTTAGGGGAAACTTGAAGTTCTGAACCGAGCATCCATACATAGGCCAACGTCTTTGTGCTTTTGTACAACAAGCTCATATTTATTGGGTTGAAAGACGGAAAAAATACAAATCTCGGCGGAAGAACCCGATGAACATATACTCAGCGCTTTTTGTTGAAGAAGTTGTCGCGAACGTGTCGACGAAGCCTCTCGAGACCCTCCTGTGCGATCACAACGATTTGCTCGCCGATCCAATAGGAGCAGAGGTAGGCGCACGCGAAGGCATCCGTGAAGAGTCGGTACGTATACGCCATGCTGCGCTGCCATGGGGCTGCTGGCTTGCCTTCTGCCGCGGCGGCCTCCTCGTCTTGCTTCGCCGCCGGTGCCTGTTGGTGCTGGGGCTCGCGCTCCGCTTCGTCGCGCGCCTTCGTCCTTGGCGCCGGGCACGAGCAGCGCCCTATCCCCCGCACGTGGACGATACCGGGCGCAGGCAGCGGCGCTGACGAACGGCTGGTGCGGGGAACCGTAGCCTTATTCGCTGCGTGTGCGACGGGCTTCAGCGGTTTCAGCGCAAGGCCGGCCGGCGGCCGAGCGACGGGCCTCAGCTGCATATCAATTCGATCAGCAGGGACCGGAGTGGTGTGAGTGACGACGGAGACGCGCCGAGCATGGCACAAGGTGTCCGCGCCCGGCGTTGGTCCTGCAGACGTTTTATAAGCCGTGCAACGAAAGCGCGACATAGACGTCGGCGATCGCCGGCTTGGTGACCTGGTGTGCAGCCTGGCGAAGCATTGGTGTTTACGACGGGCAGTTTTGTTGGCGTGTGAATGTTTGATTCCTAGATTATGTATGCTGTCGTAGTTTTTGGCCAAGGTGTTTACGACGGGCTCATTTATTGCCTTTTTTTTGGCAACGTATCTTTTTATTTTTTTTATAGTACATTCTTTGTCTTTTTTTTTTTTTGAAAGGCGTACCTTTTTTTAACTTGGGTAATTTCATGCCGATTCAGCCTGCAATTAATGGACCAAGCCGACCTAATATGGCCCCAGACAGTGCTTTTTACTAAGGCCCATTTGATCTCCGGCCCATAAATGCAAAAGGGAAAGCACGTTGTGTTCTGGCTAAAATGAAGAGGCCCGTAGAGGTAAATCTAACTGGAACGACTTTCGGGTGCACGATTCTTTTTTTTAAAAAAAAAGATAATACAACATAGATGGCCACAACACCCACGTCTATGAATATACACTACGCAAACCCTATTTATATGAGCACCTTTGAAGAACAGAGATGACAGATCTCGAGATTCACAAAGTCATCATAGATGCCTCGATATCGACGAGGACGTCGCCTACCACTAAAAACATAGCATCATTAAGTTCTAGAATAAATCAAAAAAATACGAGCATCTATGCCAAGTCGATGACTTGAACCGGGTGGAAATGTTCCACTAAAAGGGACCTAACCAATTGATCTATGCTTTTAGTGGTTGATTTTTTTCTTAGCGTAAGCATACATTATTAATGCAGCATTAAATTTTTGAAATGTTGCACAGATTTAGACAAGGGCATTGTACATTTGTACTACTTCAACAGTGACTGTATTTGAATGAACCTTCTCTTTCAGGAAAAAAAAAAAGAGAGCCTCAGTAAACTGATACTAATGATATCTATTGATCACGTTTGCGTAAGTTGTGGTATCAGTTAATGATGAATGGCGGGTGGTAAGGCTTTTTTTTAAAGGAGCCACAAAAGCTTTGCCGCTATTTTATATTAGACGAATAAAGAGAAAAGAAGATTGTACAAACAATAATTAAAAAACTGCTAGAAAAAGAGAAGAAGTTAAAAACTCACCTAAAAACCTGCTACTCTTTCTAATGAATAAGGCTAAAAAAATCTGCTCTCTCACTGGCCCACCAAAGAGGCCCGCTGCGAACCTGTATAGAGAAAAAAAAAAAGGGGGGGGGGGGGACTCAGATGGGCCACCACAAGAGCCGCCGCTACGCTGCACCGGTGGCCCAGAGATGGCCACGCAAGCGGCCCATCGGCCATGCTCCGCGGTGCCGGCCCAAGCTCTAGAAGCGTCCAGTGGATGGTAGATATTGGCATTGACTCCGCCGTCCTCCGTCCTCGCTCCACCTCCATCGCCATTTCCCCTTTGAAAGGCCCTTGTTTGGTTTTGATAATTGAGTGACAACTTTAGGTGGACTAACATGTGTGATGATTGAGATACACAAGGAGTTAGTTCACGGTACATGTGTGTGAGCAACATATGCCATGGTGGAGATGGCTTGGAGATGAGAGGCTCAACACATGAGTTGATGGAGGAGCTCATTGCAAATGAGACATGACATGGAGTCATGTGACCAAGTGGTGAAGATCAAGATGAGGCTTGGCTCGATGGACCGGTTGCAAGTGTGAAGGGCAAGTTGAGGCTACGAAGCGAAGGACCATGCGATGGTGAAGCTTGGGCAAGACTTGGCGCCGATGGACCGACGCAACGGTGAAGAGCAAGTGAGGTCAAGATCGACGGACCAAGAGTGTCACATGATGATATGAAGTGGATCATATCATTTGATGATCGTGTCATGCATGCGATGCATTGGCACAATGGAGGAAGACGGTGGAGATGGAAATGCGCAAGGCAAAGGTATAGCCTAGGGCATTTCATTTCACCGGTCTAAGGTTGAGTAGAGAAGTACTTGACGGATTTAGGATAGATGGCCGTACTATCAAGAGGGGTAATCTTGTTTGCATATCGGTCATCTAGTGCCACTTGAGCGATCTAACATTGCGATGTGCTAGGATCGAGTGGCGTTGTGAGATGAAGAGAAAATCCTTTGAAAATGATTGTGAAAATGCTAACACACAAGCACATGGAGTTGTACACTTGGTGGTGTTGGCACATTTACAAAGGTGGCGTTTGGACGCGCCGTGGTTTGCGGGGTTGAGTTGGGCTTGGGTCCCTCAAGCTCGGCGGGATTCGGCGCTTTCGGGAAAATTGGAGGCATATTTTCCATTGCGCCGATGCAAATTGTTGTTGGAAACATGCTATCTATGGTGGTCAAGTTGGTATACTTGTGGGATAGCATGGTGGAGAAGATCGCGTTTTCGATGGGCTGTAAATCATGGATTTACAAGCACCGACGCGGGCGGCCGGACGCTGCGGCGAGCGGGCCGGACGCGTCCGGCGCGTGGAAGGTTGGCATGGACGGGCGCTCGGGCGCCTGGAGCGCGGACGCCGAGGGAGGCGTCCGGCGCACGCCGGACTCGGACCGAAACTTCGGTGCCGAGTGCCGCGTGAGAACGTCGCCGCGCGCCGGACGCGGGCGGCGGACTCGGCGAGTCACGTTTGCGTCCGGCGGTTCTCTGTCGCTGCGGCGGTCTTGGTGGATGCTGCCGGACGGGCCGCGTCCGGCGGGGTCACCGAGCGCGTCCGGCGCGGGTTTCGAGGATCGTGAGGTAGCCGTTGGGGATCAACGGTCGACTTCGAACGGTCGGTACACGTGGAGCGCGGAGGAGCGCCGGACGCGTCCGGCGGCTTGCTCCGGACGCGTCCGGCGAGTACTGCGGTGTTGCCCGAGGTGGGTAACGGCTAGTTGAGACCTTGGGTCTATAAATACGTGGTTTGGCCGGCTGTGGCCGGTTGCTGAGCACGCCCTGGCTATGTTGCCTTGTGTGGTGGTGCTTGGAAGCTCTCTAACTCACATATGCTTGGTGGTGATCATTCGATAGTGTGAGAAGAGCGATTCTAGTGTGAGTGCTTTGTGAGATTGCATTTGTGGCACTAGGTGGTTGTGTTGCAAGCGGGAGAGCTTGTTACTCTTGGAGGATTGCCACCTCCTAGACGGCTTGGTGGCAAGAGGCTCCGTGGTAGCACGCGTGGAGATACGGTGCTCCGGAGAAGAGATTGTGAGAGGTTCGGTGCTCACCTCGCGGGGATCGCGAAGAGTAGCCTTATTGGATTGCGCGTGTCATTGAGTTACCACCCTTGCGTGTGTGGGTTTGCTCGGTGCCTTGAGGGGCTCACTTGAGAGTGGTGTCTTGCGGTGCCTTGCGGGCGTGCCTTGAGGGGCAAGTGACTTGAGGGTCACACCGAAGAACCATCTAGGTGAAAAGACCGGAGGAACCACCGAAGGTGTTGGTCGACACAACAGGACGTAGCTTGGGGGCAACCAAGTGAACCTGTGAAAAATCGCCGAGTCATCTTGTGTCCACACTTCGCGGTGGTTTGCAATCTCTTCCACAAGCTTTGTATTTACTTTCCTTACTTTCTTATATAGCTTGTGTAGTTGCTCTTGTGGTTAGTTAGCTTGAGTAGCTTGCTAATCACCTTCTTGCTTGTGTAGCTAAGAAGTAGAGTAAGTTGCCTTGCTTAGCTTGTGTAGTTAAGTAAGTTTGAGCTCTTGGGTTTAGCTTGTGTGGCTTTGTCCTTGAGCAACTAGTGAGCTTAGGTTGGCTTTGTGCTTTTGCTCATTAGAATTGTGTAGGTGCACACCCGGTTGCTAAAGTACTAGTTGCTTAGTTTTGTGTGACCTTGCAAGCTAGACTTGTTTAGTGTGCACTAGCTAGATTGGCACCTTGCTTGCTTGTTTTAGGATCTTTTACAAGGTGCATCTAGAGTGATAGTTAGAGGGGTGAAGTCTTGGCTAGGCCGATAGATTTAATTCCGTACTTATATCGGTTAGCCAGAGCGATTAGTTTTAAAAAGGACTATTCACCCCCCCTCTAGTCCGCCATCTCGACCTTACAAGTGGTATCGGAGCCGGGTCTCTCATTTAGTGGTCTTAACCGACCCGAGAGGATGGCGGATTATGGGCTAGATGTTGAGTGTCCACACATTTTTGATGGCACACACTTTGCACGGTGGAGAAATTGGATGTCATGCAATTTTAAGTTTATTTCTCCTCAAATGTGGTGGATTGTAGATGTGGGCTTCTCTTGTGCAATTGAAAGGAAAACTCAAGCACAAAAGAATTGCTTCACTCTCAATTGCCAAGCTACTAACATCTTCTATAGATCTTTGGATGATAGCATATTTGAGGAGATCATGGATTTTGAGTCCGCTCATGAGATTTGGGTATATCTCAATGAGAAGTATGGAGCGGCCTCCGATGTTGTTGATGAGGAGTCCATGTTGGTGGCACATGAGGTTGTTGAGCATGACCATAACAAGGTTGTTGTGGAGGATTGCTCCACCTCATGGTCAAGTGAGGAAGATGATCGATCTACCTCAAGCTCACTTGACAAGATGGAGGATGATGCCTCAAGTGATGCAAGTAATGATTCTACCCCAAGCACACTTGATGGCGATGATGGTTCATGCTCCAATGATGATGCTACTACAAGCTCTCCGACATCATCATATTGCTTCATGTCACAAGGTGACACTAAGGTATCAAGTTGCAATGTGATTGATCATGCCTCTTATGATGAGCTTGTTAGTAGACTTGCTAGCATGACCATGTCTTTAGAAAATGAGAAAGCAAAAACAATGAATCTTGAAAGTGAAAACTCTTTTCTAAAGACAACATGTGAACAACAAAAGCATCTACTTTATGTTACTACTTGTCCACATGATGTGCTAAAATTGACTCATGAGCAACTTTGTGTTACTCATGAAAACTTGTTGAAAGATCATGCTTTTCTCACTAAGAAGTTTTCCTTTGAAGAAATTAAAACTAGTGAGAGCTCATCACTTGGGTTGAATGATCAATCACATATGACTAACCTTTGTGATGTAGGAAGAAGCATGTATCCACCTCTCATAATGATTTACTTGATATGCCATGTTCTTCACAATTAGATGCTTGTTCTACTTCTATGTCTTGTGAGACTAATCTTTTGAAGGAGAACAATAGACTCAAAAGCAAAGTGAAGAATTTGAACAACAAGCTAGAGAGGTGTTACAACTCTCAAGTCACCTTCGAATATATGTTGAAGAACAAGAGAAGATATGGTGACAAAAGTGGCCTTGGTTTCAACAAGGACAATGTTGGGTTGAGTGAAGTGCCAAAGATCACACATTCTCAACTCTTGAAGAGCTACAAGAGATTTGGCAACATGAATGGCATCCGCTACAACAACACCAACATTAAGGGAAAGAAATGGGGCAAGAGGAAGTATGAGAAAGAAATGAAGAGGCTAGAAGAAGAAAGGCTCTCTCATTTCATATGCTTCCAATGCAATGAAATGGGACATCTAGCAAGAACTTGTCCAAACAAAGAGAAGCCTCAACCAAAGCCACAAGATGAGCAAGAAAATAAACCTCAAGATCAAGTCAAGATCAACCATGATGACATAGTTGATGACTTGAAGATGATGAAGAAGAAGACAAGAAGGGGTGGAAGAGCTAGGCATCCAACTCCTATTCAAGATGCCGACATGATGATGAGCAAGATTCAAAAGAGAAGAAATTTGGCTCACATCAAGTGCTTTGAATGTGGGGATATGGGACACTTTGCCTCGGGGTGTCCTACCAAGCTTGAGAAGAAGGCTCAAGCAACTCAAAAGAGGCAAGGCAATGAAGAGCATCACATGAGCAATGAAGAAAAGGCTCAACTGAAAAGAAGATGTTATTCATGCCGGGAAAGGGGACACATGGCTTATTCATGTCCCCTAGGTAACAATTCTAAGCCTATTTCAATTGATACAAATAATATGCTTAGAAAGGATGGTAATGGTACCTCTACGGTCTCTATTGCAAAACATCCCGCTATCCATACTAAGGCTTTGCCTAAGTATGTGGCTCCTAACTTAAGAGGACCCAAACATATTTGGGTACCATCAAAAAGTGGATGATTGTGTGTAGGTACCACGGCATTGGAGACTTGATTCAATTGAGTTCATTTTATTAATCATTTGATTGAGTCAATTATTGAAGCTTAGTGCTATTTCTTTCCCAATGCCAAGTCATGACTAGTGAAGTCCAATGTGCTACAACATACAAGTGCAATAATCAAGTTGTGGTAATCAATTGGTATTCGAAGGCTTGCAAATTATTTGAGTTGAAGCTTGCTAATGGATGATCATGAGTTATCAAAGGTATATTCCTAGTTGATCTATTCATTTGGGTGCATATGAGTTGATTGAATTGGATATATATGCATATGTTGCTTGCTATAAGATGATTGAATGGATTCATTGCTTAGTAGTCAAATTTGGATTGGTTTGGTTGAATATGTTCACAAGATGACTCTTAATAAGTGGTTAGAATGGATATATGTCTTGTGTTGGTATTCAAACAAGTTGATATCAAGTTTGATTCAATCTAAAGAAGCATAGCTCAATTGCTTAAATCTGTCCAAACTCTGAAATCTGAGCTGGCTGTGGTCAAATCTGAGTTTGATAGATCAAATCTTATTGGATTGGCTTGAAATTTGGTATGCATGCTCGACACTTATGGTATAATATGCTGTACAAATTTCATGAAGATTGGATAAGAATTGCTTCAGTTTTGAAGTATATCTTGTCAGCTATAGAGCATCAGTTTTTAGCATGCAACAGTAAGTGAAGATGTGAAATCTGGTAGCAATCTAAAAGGCCAATGAAGCTCAAATTTTTACAGCTGCTGGTAGACTTAGTGTTGCACATCTCCACCAAATTTCATGGCATTTGGAGCTGTACATTGGGAGATATGAATTATTCTTTGAAGGGTACAGAATCTGCCAGAAAAGTGACTATCATTGGATATATCAAGAGTCACTTAAATTGAAAGGTCCTCATGTTGGTTTCATGTTTATAAGTGGTTGAGGAACCTAAGTTTGGTTTTGAATTGGTCTAGAAGCATGAAGAATAATGAGTACAAGGTCATTTGATTGTGAAGTGTATTTGTTACACAAGTTGGGTACTCAAATCGAAGATCAAGATCAAACTCAAGATGAAGATGAAGTTTAAGTTCTAGTGACAAATTGAAGATCATTTGGTAGAAAGAAAAGAACTTAAACAAGAAACAAAAGGACTTAAGGAAGATTTCAAGTGATTCATCATATCAAGTCCAAAGGATCAATCAAAGAAAGGCAATTCAAGTGAGTGTCAAGGATAGTTCTTGGTGATCCAAGAGATATTGGAGATGCTCGGTTGAAGCAATCAAAAGGGTTGATAAAGTAAGCAAGCAACACCCAAGATAGAGAGCAATACATGACAAGTCAAGAAATAATACAAGTGGTGCACAAGTGGTACCCATTCAAGTGGTATTCTCTCATGCAAGCAAGAGTCAAGAAAAGAAGCAAGCCAACCACAACAAGAAAGTGCACTTGATCTTAAGTGGTTATCATTTCACATGGATGAAGCATAATGTTCAATCATGGTATCTTTTGGCTTCATCAAGCTTATAAATGGACTTCACATTGCTATTGGAGTAATGAAATTGGAATCTATGTGACTATCCTCTACTCCAACATAGCAAAGGTATCATTGTATTGTGCATGATCATTTCATCCCTTACTAATATGCGGTTAGTGCATATAGTACATGCTTATTAGGATCATGCATAACAATAAAATGTTTTAAATTCATAGTCTACCACTATTGCTTGAATGTTTGATTTACCTAGTGGTATGAGTATGAGTTTGTTCATGAGCTAGTGAACCCAAGTACTTGATCTAGTTTGAATTGCATATAAGTTTCAAGTACAACATTGACAAGATAACTCTTCTAGTGAGGTGTGAAGAAGCTTGTCATTGGTTCAAACCGGACTTGGATGTTTATAAGTGATTCATATTGGCTCAAGTCAAAGAGAAAGAAGCTCATGAAGTTTATCAAGTTCAAGAATTGGATATTCATGACAAATCCAACAAGTGGTTACCATAATGATAGTTCTTGCAAGAAATGTCTAGTCTATCACTATCTTCACAAGTGATGTTCCTACAAGTGGTATGGTACACATGGTCTTCATTCAAGTGATATCTAGTACATCAAGAAGATGGTTCCACAAGTGATCCTCAACTTTAAGTGATCGATTCAAATCAAGAGAAGCTGCCCTCACCAATAAAGAAGGTGTCTATGAATTGGTTTGACCCATGCTTTGTCATAGGGGGAGGAGCCCCACTTCATCGGTATTAGAGACAAAGAAACTTCAAGTGACCTACATGTAGTATCTTTGGTGCTATGACAAAGGGGGAGTGCCCAATGCATAGTTACAAGTGGATTCCTTGCAACTACATGTGGATTTTACAAGTGGTGTCATTCCAACATATGGTGTTGTCCATCAAAAATGAAGATTCAAGACTCAACCATCAACCCCTAGTTCCAATCCTTTGCATCAAGAGAATTTTTCTTACATGTGGTATCTTCAAGTGGTATTGCTGCATACCTTTATGGTCATTGATGACAAAAGGGGAGAGAATTGTACAAAGATATGCGAAGAAGCATACAAAGGGGAGAATGCGAAGAAGCATACAAAGGGGAGAAATATGGAACAAAAGAAGCATACAAAGGGGAGTAGAAAATGGACATGGATCAAGAGGTAGCAACATTAAAGAATGGAGGAGGATAAAAAATTCCCGATTAAGAGAAGCACACAAGTAGGGGGAGCAAGCTCATGAACTTGTTTGATTGCATTTGATATGTGCATATTCATGTGCTTGCTTGCATTCGCATAAGTTCTTATATTTCAATATGCAATGCTTGTGTGGTGAATGCTAGTTATAGAACTTGATTGATGATTTGAAAAACTAGCACGTATAGGATGGTTTAGCTAGTCACATGTGCTTTACAAGTGGTACTAGAACCTTGCTTATAATGTTGATCTCATGAGGTATCTAGTGTTTTGTTTCATGTGATTTCTAGCTAACCATGATGCTAAGGATGAACTTCAATGGTGCAACTCCGATTTGTATCACGCTTCAAAGGTTTATCTTATACACCTTAGCATCACTTAGTAGTGCTAACTCTCCCAAAATTTCCATACTTATGCATGTGTGCAAGCTTGAAACCAAACCATTTGAGCACACATGTAGGGGGAGCTATCACTACCAAGTTGACTTTGTGGTACTTATCCAAATCATAACATTGAGCTTAAATGTTGGATAAGTGACATAAAGTCCAAATATTCTTAAAATTCCATATCTTTGTAGAGTTGTCATCAATTACCAAAAAGGGGGAGATTGAAAGGCCCTTGTTTGGTTTTGATAATTGAGTGACAACTTTAGGTGGACTAGCATGTGTGATGATTGAGATACACGGAGTTAGTTCACGGTACATGTGTGTGAGCAACATATGCCATGGTGGAGATGGCTTGGAGATGAGAGGCTCAACACATGAGTTGATGGAGGAGCTCATTGCAAATGAGACATGACATGGAGTCATGTAACCAAGTGGTGAAGATCAAGATGAGGCTTGGCTCGATGGACCGGTTGCAAGTGTGAAGGGCAAGTTGAGGCTACGAAGCGAAGGACCATGCGATGGTGAAGCTTGGGCAAGACTTGGCGCCGATGGACCGACGCAACGGTGAAGAGCAAGTGAGGTCAAGATCGACGGACCAAGAGTGTCACATGATGATATGAAGTGGATCATATCATTTGATGATCGTGTCATGCATGCGATGCATTGGCACAATGGAGGAAGACGGTGGAGATGGAAATGCGCAAGGCAAAGGTATAACCTAGGGCATTTCATTTCACCGGTCTAAGGTTGAGTAGAGAAGTACTTGACCGGATTTAGGATAGATGGCCGTACTATCAAGAGGGGTAATCTTGTTTGCATATCGGTCATCTAGTGCCACTTGAGCGATCTAACATTGCGATGTGCTAGGATCGAGTGGCGTTGTGAGATGAAGAGAAAATCCTTTGAAAATGATTGTGAAAATGCTAACACACAAGCACATGGAGTTGTACACTTGGTGGTGTTGGCACATTTACAAAGGTGGCGTTTGGACGCTACTTGTGGTTTGCAGGGTTGAGTTGGGCTTGGGTCCCTCAAGCTCGGCGGGATTCGGCGCTTTCGGGAAAATTGGAGGCATATTTTCCATTGCGCCGGATGCAAATTGTTGTTGGAAACATGCTATCTATGGTGGTCAAGTTGGTATACTTGTGGGATAGCATGGTGGAGAAGATCGCGTTTTCGATGGGCTGTAAATCATGGATTTACAAGCACCGGACGCCTTGCGTCGGACGCTACAGCGGCAGCGGGCCGGACGCGTCCGGGCGCGTGGAAGGTTGGCGTGGACGGGCGCTCGGTGCGGCGCTCACGGCGCGGACGCCGAGGAGGCGTCCGGCGCAAGACGCCCGGACTTCCCGACCGAAACTTCCGGTGCCGAGTGCCGCGTGAGAACGTTCGCCAGACGCGCCGGACGCGAGGCGGCGGACTCGGCGGGCGAAGTCATGTTTGGCGTCCGGCGGTTCTCGTGCGCGCGGCGGTCTTGGTGGATGCATCCGGGCGGACGTCGTCCGACGTGGTCACCAGCGCGTCCGGCGCGGTTTCGAGCGAGATCGTGAGGTAGCCGTTGGGGATCAACGGTCGACTTCGAACGGTCGGTACACGTGGAGCGCGGAGGAGCGCCGGACGCGTCCGGCTTGCTCCGGACGCGTCCGGCCGAGATCTGCGGTGTTACCCGAGGTGGGTAACGGCTAGTTGAGACCTTGGGTCTATAAATACGTGGTTTGGCCGGCTGTGGCCGGTTGCTGAGCACGCCCTGGCTATGTTGCCTTGTGTGGTGGTGCTTGGAAGCCCTCTAACTCACATATGCTTGGTGGTGATCATTCGATAGTGTGAGAAGAGCGATTCTAGTGTGAGTGCTTTGTGAGATTGCATTTGTGGCACTAGGTGGTTATGTTGCAAGCGGGAGAGCTTGTTACTCTTGGAGGATTGCCACCTCCTAGACGGCTTGGTGGCAAGAGGCTCGCGTGGTAGCACGCGTGGAGATACGGTGCTCCGGAGAAGAGATTGTGAGAGGTTCGGTGCTCACCTCGCGGGGATCGCGAAGAGTAGCCTTATTGGATTGCGCGTGTCATTGAGTTACCACCCTTGCGTGTGTGGGTTTGCTCGGTGCCTTGAGGGGCTCACTTGAGAGTGGTGTCTTGCGGTGCCTTGCGGGGCGTGCCTTGAGGGGCAAGTGACTTGAGGGTCACACCGAAGAACCATCTAGGTGAAAAGACCGGAGGAACCACCGAAGGTGTTGGTCGACACAACAGGACGTAGCTTGGGGGCAACCAAGTGAACCTGGTGAAAAATCGCCGAGTCATCTTGTGTCCACACTTCGCGGTGGTTTGCAATCTCTTCCACAAGCTTTGTATTTACTTTCCTTACTTTCTTATATAGCTTGTGTAGTTGCTCTTGTGGTTAGTTAGCTTGAGTAGCTTGCTAATCACCTTCTTGCTTGTGTAGCTAAGAAGTAGAGTAAGTTGCCTTGCTTAGCTTGTGTAGTTAAGTAAGTTTGAGCTCTTGGGTTTAGCTTGTGTGGCTTTGTCCTTGAGCAACTAGTGAGCTTAGGTTGGCTTTGTGCTTTTGCTCATTAGAATTGTGTAGGTGCACACCCGGTTGCTAAAGTACTAGTTGCTTAGTTTTGTGTGACCTTGCAAGCTAGACTTGTTTAGTGTGCACTAGCTAGATTGGCACCTTGCTTGCTTGTTTTAGGATCTTTTACAAGGTGCATCTAGAGTGATAGTTAGAGGGGTGAAGTCTTGGCTAGGCCGATAGATTTAATTCCGTACTTATATCGGTTAGCCAGAGCGATTAGTTTTAAAAAGGACTATTCACCCCCCTCTAGTCCGCCATCTCGACCTTACAAGTGGTATCGGAGCCGGGTCTCTCATTTAGTGGTCTTAACCGACCCGAGAGGATGGCGGATTATGGGCTAGATGTTGAGTGTCCACACATTTTTGATGGCACACACTTTGCACGGTGGAGAAATTGGATGTCATGCAATTTTAAGTTTATTTCTCCTCAAATGTGGTGGATTGTAGATGTGGGCTTCTCTTGTGCAATTGAAAGGAAAACTCAAGCACAAAAGAATTGCTTCACTCTCAATTGCCAAGCTACTAACATCTTCTATAGATCTTTGGATGATAGCATATTTGAGGAGATCATGGATTTTGAGTCCGCTCATGAGATTTGGGTATATCTCAATGAGAAGTATGGAGCGGCCTCCGATGTTGTTGATGAGGAGTCCATGTTGGTGGCACATGAGGTTGTTGAGCATGACCATAACAAGGTTGTTGTGGAGGATTGCTCCACCTCATGGTCAAGTGAGGAAGATGATCGATCTACCTCAAGCTCACTTGACAAGATGGAGGATGATGCCTCAAGTGATGCAAGTAATGATTCTACCCCAAGCACACTTGATGGCGATGATGGTTCATGCTCCAATGATGATGCTACTACAAGCTCTCCGACATCATCATATTGCTTCATGTCACAAGGTGACACTAAGGTATCAAGTTGCAATGTGATTGATCATGCCTCTTATGATGAGCTTGTTAGTAGACTTGCTAGCATGACCATGTCTTTAGAAAATGAGAAAGCAAAAACAATGAATCTTGAAAGTGAAAACTCTTTTCTAAAGACAACATGTGAACAACAAAAGCATCTACTTTATGTTACTACTTGTCCACATGATGTGCTAAAATTGACTCATGAGCAACTTTGTGTTACTCATGAAAACTTGTTGAAAGATCATGCTTTTCTCACTAAGAAGTTTTCCTTTGAAGAAATTAAAACTAGTGAGAGCTCATCACTTGGGTTGAATGATCAATCACATATGACTAACCTTTATGATGTAGGGAAGAAGCATGTATCCACCTCTCATAATGATTTACTTGATATGCCATGTTCTTCACAATTAGATGCTTGTTCTACTTCTATGTCTTGTGAGACTAATCTTTTGAAGGAGAACAATAGACTCAAAAGCAAAGTGAAGAATTTGAACAACAAGCTAGAGAGGTGTTACAACTCTCAAGTCACCTTCGAATATATGTTGAAGAACAAGAGAAGATATGGTGACAAAAGTGGCCTTGGTTTCAACAAGGACAATGTTGGGTTGAGTGAAGTGCCAAAGATCACACATTCTCAACTCTTGAAGAGCTACAAGAGATTTGGCAACATGAATGGCATCCGCTACAACAACACCAACATTAAGGGAAAGAAATGGGGCAAGAGGAAGTATGAGAAAGAAATGAAGAGGCTAGAAGAAGAAAGGCTCTCTCATTTCATATGCTTCCAATGCAATGAAATGGGACATCTAGCAAGAACTTGTCCAAACAAAGAGAAGCCTCAACCAAAGCCACAAGATGAGCAAGAAAATAAACCTCAAGATCAAGTCAAGATCAACCATGATGACATAGTTGATGACTTGAAGATGATGAAGAAGAAGACAAAAAGGGGTGGAAGAGCTAGGCATCCAACTCCTATTCAAGATGCCGACATGATGATGAGCAAGATTCAAAAGAGAAGAAATTTGGCTCACATCAAGTGCTTTGAATGTGGGGATATGGGACACTTTGCCTCGGGGTGTCCTACCAAGCTTGAGAAGAAGGCTCAAGCAACTCAAAAGAGGCAAGGCAATGAAGAGCATCACATGAGCAATGAAGAAAAGGCTCAACTGAAAAGAAGATGTTATTCATGCCGGAAAGGGGACACATGGCTTATTCATGTCCCCTAGGTAACAATTCTAAGCCTATTTCAATTGATACAAATAATATGCTTAGAAAGGATGGTAATGGTACCTCTACGGTCTCTATTGCAAAACATCCCGCTATCCATACTAAGGCTTTGCCTAAGTATGTGGCTCCTAACTTAAGAGGACCCAAACATATTTGGGTACCATCAAAAAGTGGATGATTGTGTGTAGGTACCACGGCATTGGAGACTTGATTCAATTGAGTTCATTTTATTAATCATTTGATTGAGTCAATTATTGAAGCTTAGTGCTATTTCTTTCCCAATGCCAAGTCATGACTAGTGAAGTCCAATGTGCTACAACATACAAGTGCAATAATCAAGTTGTGGTAATCAATTGGTATTCGAAGGCTTGCAAATTATTTGAGTTGAAGCTTGCTAATGGATGATCATGAGTTATCAAAGGTATATTCCTAGTTGATCTATTCATTTGGGTGCATATGAGTTGATTGAATTGGATATATATGCATATGTTGCTTGCTATAAGATGATTGAATGGATTCATTGCTTAGTAGTCAAATTTGGATTGGTTTGGTTGAATATGTTCACAAGATGACTCTTAATAAGTGGTTAGAATGGATATATGTCTTGTGTTGGTATTCAAACAAGTTGATATCAAGTTTGATTCAATCTAAAGAAGCATAGCTCAATTGCTTAAATCTGTCCAAACTCTGAAATCTGAGCTGGCTGTGGTCAAATCTGAGTTTGATAGATCAAATCTTATTGGATTGGCTTGAAATTTGGTATGCATGCTCGACACTTATGGTATAATATGCTGTACAAATTTCATGAAGATTGGATAAGAATTGCTTCAGTTTTGAAGTATATCTTGTCAGCTATAGAGCATCAGTTTTTAGCATACAACAGTAAGTGAAGATGTGAAATCTGGTAGCAATCTAAAAGGCCAATGAAGCTCAAATTTTTACAGCTGCTGGTAGACTTAGTGTTGCACATCTCCACCAAATTTCATGGCATTTGGAGTTGTACATTGGGAGATATGAATTATTCTTTGAAGGGTACAGAATCTGCCAGAAAAGTGACTATCATTGGATATATCAAGAGTCACTTAAATTGAAAGGTCCTCATGTTGGTTTCATGTTTATAAGTGGTTGAGGAACCTAAGTTTGGTTTTGAATTGGTCTAGAAGCATGAAGAATAATGAGTACAAGGTCATTTGATTGTGAAGTGTATTTGTTACACAGTTGGGTACTCAAATCGAAGATCAAGATCAAACTCAAGATGAAGATGAAGTTTAAGTTCTAGTGACAAATTGAAGATCATTTGGTAGAAAGAAAAGAACTTAAACAAGAAACAAAAGGACTTAAGGAAGATTTCAAGTGATTCATCATATCAAGTCCAAAGGATCAATCAAAGAAAGGCAATTCAAGTGAGTGTCAAGGATAGTTCTTGGTGATCCAAGAGATATTGGAGATGCTCGGTTGAAGCAATCAAAAGGGTTGATAAAGTAAGCAAGCAACACCCAAGATAGATAGCAATACATGACAAGTCAAGAAATAATACAAGTGGTGCACAAGTGGTACCCATTCAAGTGGTATTCTCTCATGCAAGCAAGAGTCAAGAAAAGAAGCAAGCCAACCACAACAAGAAAGTGCACTTGATCTTAAGTGGTTATCATTTCACATGGATGAAGCATAATGTTCAATCATGGTATCTTTTGGCTTCATCAAGCTTATAAATGGACTTCACATTGCTATTGGAGTAATGAAATTGGAATCTATGTGACTATCCTCTACTCCAACATAGCAAAGGTATCATTGTATTGTGCATGATCATTTCATCCCTTACTAATATGCGGTTAGTGCATATAGTACATGCTTATTAGGATCATGCATAACAATAAAATGTTTTAAATTCATAGTCTACCACTATTGCTTGAATGTTTGATTTACCTAGTGGTATGAGTATGAGTTTGTTCATGAGCTAGTGAACCCAAGTACTTGATCTAGTTTGAATTGCATATAAGTTTCAAGTACAACATTGACAAGATAACTCTTCTAGTGAGGTGTGAAGAAGCTTGTCATTGGTTCAAACCGGACTTGGATGTTTATAAGTGATTCATATTGGCTCAAGTCAAAGAGAAAGAAGCTCATGAAGTTTATCAAGTTCAAGAATTGGATATTCATGACAAATCCAACAAGTGGTTACCATAATGATAGTTCTTGCAAGAAATGTCTAGTCTATCACTATCTTCACAAGTGATGTTCCTACAAGTGGTATGGTACACATGGTCTTCATTCAAGTGATATCTAGTACATCAAGAAGATGGTTCCACAAGTGATCCTCAACTTTAAGTGATCGATTCAAATCAAGAGAAGCTGCCCTCACCAATAAAGAAGGTGTCTATGAATTGGTTTGACCCATGCTTTGTCATAGGGGAGGAGCCCCACTTCATCGGTATTAGAGACAAAGAAACTTCAAGTGACCTACATGTAGTATCTTTGGTGCTATGACAAAGGGGAGTGCCCAATGCATAGTTACAAGTGGATTCCTTGCAACTACATGTGGATTTTACAAGTGGTGTCATTCCAACATATGGTGTTGTCCATCAAAAATGAAGATTCAAGACTCAACCATCAACCCCTAGTTCCAATCCTTTGCATCAAGAGAATTTTTCTTACATGTGGTATCTTCAAGTGGTATTGCTGCATACCTTTATGGTCATTGATGACAAAAGGGGAGAGAATTGTACAAAGATATGCGAAGAAGCATACAAAGGGAGAATGCGAAGAAGCATACAAAGGGAGAAATATGGAACAAAAGAAGCATACAAAGGGGAGTAGAAAATGGACATGGATCAAGAGGGAGCAACATTAAAGAATGGAGGAGGATAAAAAATTCCCCGATTAAGAGAAGCACACAAGTAGGGGGAGCAAGCTCATGAACTTGTTTGATTGCATTTGATATGTGCATATTCATGTGCTTGCTTGCATTCGCATAAGTTCTTATATTTCAATATGCAATGCTTGTGTGGTGAATGCTAGTTATAGAACTTGATTGATGATTTGAAAAACTAGCACGTATAGGATGGTTTAGCTAGTCACATGTGCTTTACAAGTGGTACTAGAACCTTGCTTATAATGTTGATCTCATGAGGTATCTAGTGTTTTGTTTCATGTGATTTCTAGCTAACCATGATGCTAAGGATGAACTTCAATGGTGCAACTCCGATTTGTATCACGCTTCAAAGGTTTATCTTATACACCTTAGCATCACTTAGTAGTGCTAACTCTCCCAAAATTTCCATACTTATGCATGTGTGCAAGCTTGAAACCAAACCATTTGAGCACACATGTAGGGGGAGCTATCACTACCAAGTTGACTTTGTGGTACTTATCCAAATCATAACATTGAGCTTAAATGTTGGATAAGTGACATAAAGTCCAAATATTCTTAAAATTCCATATCTTTGTAGAGTTGTCATCAATTACCAAAAAGGGGGAGATTGAAAGGCCCTTGTTTGGTTTTGATAATTGAGTGACAACTTTAGGTGGACTAGCATGTGTGATGATTGAGATACACGGAGTTAGTTCACGTGTACATGTGTGTGAGCAACATATGCCATGGTGGAGATGGCTTGGAGATGAGAGGCTCAACACATGAGTTGATGGAGGAGCTCATTGCAAATGAGACATGACATGGAGTCATGTGACCAAGTGGTGAAGATCAAGATGAGGCTTGGCTCGATGGACCGGTTGCAAGTGTGAAGGGCAAGTTGAGGCTACGAAGCGAAGGACCATGCGATGGTGAAGCTTGGGCAAGACTTGGCGCCGATGGACCGACGCAACGGTGAAGAGCAAGTGAGGTCAAGATCGACGGACCAAGAGTGTCACATGATGATATGAAGTGGATCATATCATTTGATGATCGTGTCATGCATGCGATGCATTGGCACAATGGAGGAAGACGGTGGAGATGGAAATGCGCAAGGCAAAGGTATAGCCTAGGGCATTTCATTTCACCGGTCTAAGGTTGAGTAGAGAAGTACTTGACCGGATTTAGGATAGATGGCCGTACTATCAAGAGGGGTAATCTTGTTTGCATATCGGTCATCTAGTGCCACTTGAGCGATCTAACATTGCGATGTGCTAGGATCGAGTGGCGTTGTGAGATGAAGAGAAAATCCTTTGAAAATGATTGTGAAAATGCTAACACACAAGCACATGGAGTTGTACACTTGGTGGTGTTGGCACATTTACAAAGGTGGCGTTTGGACGCGCTGTGGTTTGCAGGGTTGAGTTGGGCTTGGGTCCCTCAAGCTCGGCGGGATTCGGCGCTTTCGGGAAAATTGGAGGCATATTTTCCATTGCGCCGGATGCAAATTGTTGTTGGAAACATGCTATCTATGGTGGTCAAGTTGGTATACTTGTGGGATAGCATGGTGGAGAAGATCGCGTTTTCGATGGGCTGTAAATCATGGATTTACAAGCACCGGACGCGCGGTCGGACGCGCGGCGAGCGGGGCCGGACGCGTCCGGCGCGTGGAAGGTTGGCGTGGCGGGCGGCTCGGGCGGCTGGCGAGCGCCCGACGCCGAGGTGGCGCGTCCGGCGCACGCCGGACTCCGGACCGAAACTTCGGTGCCGAGTGCCGCATGAGAACGTTCGCCCGACGCGCCGGACGCGAGCGGCGGACTCGGGCGAAGTCACCGTTTGGCGTCCGGCGGTTCTCTGTGCGCGCGGGCGGTGCTGCTGGATGCACTGGCCGGACGCGTCCGGCGGTGGTCACCAGGCGCGTCCGGCGCAGGGTTTCTGAGCAGATCGTGAGGTAGCCGTTGGGGATCAACGGTCGACTTCGAACGGTCGGTACACGTGGAGCGCGGAGGAGCGCCGGACGCGTCCGGCGGCTTGCTCCGGACGCGTCCGCCGGACGCGTCCGGCGAGTACTGCGGTGTTGCCCGAGGTGGGTAACGGCTAGTTGAGACCTTGGGTCTATAAATACGTGGTTTGGCCGGCTGTGGCCGGTTGCTGAGCACGCCCTGGCTATGTTGCCTTGTGTGGTGGTGCTTGGAAGCCCTCTAACTCACATATGCTTGGTGGTGATCATTCGATAGTGTGAGAAGAGCGATTCTAGTGCGAGTGCTTTGTGAGATTGCATTTGTGGCACTAGGTGGTTGTGTTGCAAGCGGGAGAGCTTGTTACTCTTGGAGGATTGCCACCTCCTAGACGGCTTGGTGGCAAGAGGCTCCGTGGTAGCACGCGTGGAGATACGGTGCTCGGAGAAGAGATTGTGAGAGGTTCGGTGCTCACCTCGCGGGGATCGCGAAGAGTAGCCTTATTGGATTGCGCGTGTCATTGAGTTACCACCCTTGCGTGTGTGGGTTTGCTCGGTGCCTTGAGGGGCTCACTTGAGAGTGGTGTCTTGCGGTGCCTTGCGGGCGTGCCTTGAGGGGCAAGTGACTTGAGGGTCACACCGAAGAACCATCTAGGTGAAAAGACCGGAGGAACCACCGAAGGTGTTGGTCGACACAACAGGGACGTAGCTTGGGGGCAACCAAGTGAACCTGGTGAAAAATCGCCGAGTCATCTTGTGTCCACACTTCGCGGTGGTTTGCAATCTCTTCCACAAGCTTTGTATTTACTTTCCTTACTTTCTTATATAGCTTGTGTAGTTGCTCTTGTGGTTAGTTAGCTTGAGTAGCTTGCTAATCACCTTCTTGCTTGTGTAGCTAAGAAGTAGAGTAAGTTGCCTTGCTTAGCTTGTGTAGTTAAGTAAGTTTGAGCTCTTGGGTTTAGCTTGTGTGGCTTTGTCCTTGAGCAACTAGTGAGCTTAGGTTGGCTTTGTGCTTTTGCTCATTAGAATTGTGTAGGTGCACACCCGGTTGCTAAAGTACTTGTTGCTTAGTTTTGTGTGACCTTGCAAGCTAGACTTGTTTAGTGTGCACTAGCTAGATTGGCACCTTGCTTGCTTGTTTTAGGATCTTTTACAAGGTGCATCTAGAGTGATAGTTAGAGGGTGAAGTCTTGGCTAGGCCGATAGATTTAATTCCGTACTTATATCGGTTAGCCAGAGCGATTAGTTTTAAAAAGGACTATTCACCCCCCCTCTAGTCCGCCATCTCGACCTTACACCCTTCTCTTCATCGCATCACCTCGTTGCCTTCGCCTTCGTGGTCGTCGCCTTCATCGCGATGAGTGATACGCCGCCCTTTGAGGCGGAGCTCCGCCGCCCTCCGAGGCGGAGCTCCGTCGCGCTCTCAGTCGCTGTAAAGGGGGGCCGGGGTGCCCCTGCAGTGGTCCCAGCTCTCCCGGCACCACCAGTGCATCATCTGCGGCGGCAGATAGCGCCAGCGGCGCGTCGGCAGGGAGCGCTGGCGGCGCATCGGCCAAAGCGTCCTCGCCCGCAGGGAGAGCTGGCGGCGCGTCGGCAAGGAGTGCTGGTGGTAAGGCTTTTCATAGGAAGAATTCTATGATTCTTCTGGTAGTTCTTCTGATAATGTTGTTAGAGTGAAAATGAACTAGGCTAGCCAGACTTGAAGGAATTGCCTCAAGTTTTTTTAGATAAAGGATAAAAATATCCGGCCTCTACATCCGTAGATGTACACAGCCAATTATTACAGTGTTGTGAACATAATGAAAGAAAAGGAGACCCAAAGTCTTAAACCAAAAGACTAGGACTACTGAAGACGATATAAATACTTCCACCCTCCTCACTAGAGCAATCATCTCTAATTTCTTGCTCATCTCCGAGAGTGCCTTGGTCTCCTCCCACAAAAGCGCAAAAGCGCAACCCGCACGCTCCCCCCCGAAAATAACCTGCATAACGGAATTAGTTTTTAATTATTAAAAATAACATCATTCCGGCATCTCCGATAGCCCAACACAAAGCAGCTACCCCAACCCGATCATATTTTTGACCTTCTTATGTTGATTACTAAGCCAATTGCCAAACATATGGCGAATAGATCTTGGTTGTTGTAGTCTAGTAGCAAAGAAAATGATCCTCCAACTTATCTTAGCACAAGGGCAATCAAGGAACAAGTGTTGAATAGTCTCATTCCTATTGCAATAGATGCACTTCTGGCTCCCTTTCCAGTTTTTTCTAGCAAGGTTATCCTTGGTTAGGGTAACACCTCTTTGGAGGAACCAAAGAAAGATTTTAATTTTTTTGGGGATCTTCATCTTCCATATTTGCCTATGCTGAAAAGGTGGTTGTGTATCAATGAGACGGAGATACAAGGATCGCACAGAAAATAACCCAGATCTAGTTAGATTCCATTTAAAATAATCCGACCTTTCCACCAAAACAACATATGAAATTTTTGCTACTAGGCTTTGCCACTCTAAAAGTTTATTATCCACCAAAGCCCTTCTAAAAGAGATATTAAGAGGGGTTGAGGTCAACACTTCTAAAACAGTTGCGTGTGGATATCTTACTATATTATAAAGAGATGGATAATTAATCTGTAGGGGCTTATCTCCTACCCATGTATCGTCCCAGAACCTCATATGGGTCCCATCTTTAATATTAAAGGACCCATTAGCCAAAACCTCATCTTTAATACGCATGAGGCCTCTCCAGAAGTGAGAGTCATTAGGTTTAGCTATCACTTGAGTGAGTGTTTTAGATCTTAGGTATTTATTCCTTAGCATTGACTGCCACATACCATCTGTGTTGAGTAAATTCACCAACCATTTGGCCAACAGACACTTGTTTTGCAAGTTTAAATCAAGGATACCTAGACCCCCTTGGTCCTTGGGGCGGCATAAGATGTTCCACTTGGCAAGTCTATATTTATGTTTATCCGAAGATCCTTGCCAGAAAAACCTTGATCCGAAATGATCCAGGTTTTTTAGGACTCCCTTAGGAATCTCAAAAAAAGACATCATGAACATGGGTAGACTGCTTAAAACCGAATAAAGCAGAACAAGTCTCCCACCATAAGAGAGGTACTTTGCTTTCCAGCAAGAGAGTTTTTGTTGGAACCGTTCTTCAACCTTCCTCCATTCCGAATTGAGGAGTTGTCTATGGTGCACTGGGATCCCTAGATATCTGAAGGGATATTCCCTTGTATTACATCCATACAAAGTGGTATAATAGGATTCCATCTCTTTGGCTGCACCATAGCAAAAGATCTCGCTCTTGTGGAAATTGATCTTAAGACCTGACAATTGTTCAAAAGCACATAGCAAAAGTTTAAGATTCTTTGCTTGCTCTGGGTCATGATCGATAAAGATGATGGTGTCATCTGCGTACTGTAATATTGACATACCATCATCTACCAGGTGGGGGATAATTCCTCTTATTTGACCATAGTTTTTTTGCTCTATTAATCATAAGAGCTAACATATCTGCAACGATGTTAAATAAGATAGGTGACATTGGGTCACCTTGTCTTAGGCCACGTTTGGTTTGGAAGTAGGGGCCAACCTCATCGTTGACTTTAATTCCCACACTTCCACCTGAGACCATTCATTGTACCCCTCTACACCATTTAGCTGAGAATCCTTTCGTACGTAAGGTTTGTTGTATGAAGGACCATTTGGCCTTATCATAAGCCTTTTCAAAATCAATTTTGAGAATGATGCCATCCCATTTTTTAGTATGTAACTAATGGATGGTTTTATGTAGAATAACGACTCCTTCCATGATGTTCCGGCCTAGCATAAAGGCAGTTTGCATTGGATTGACAACAGTCTTCGCAACTTTATTCAACCTATTTGTTCCGACTTTTGTGAATATTTTAAAACTCACATTGAGGACATAAATTGGTCTATATTGCTGAATTTTAGTAGCATTTAGAACTTTAGGAATTAGAGTAATGATTCCAAAGTTAAGACTCGTGAAGGTCTAGGGCCTCTCTGTGTAGATCATTAAAGAGAGGTAAGAGATCATTCTTTATTATCCCCCAAAAAACGTGATAGAATTCCGCCGGAAATCCATCCAGACCTGGAGCCTTGTTATGCTCCATTTGGAACACTGCTTCTTTCACTTCAGATTCAGTGAAAGGGCTGATGAGGATGTCATTTTCCTCGGGGGACACTTGTGGAATATCTGAAATCTGATTTTCCACTAGTGTGATCTCTGAATTTTCTGGTGGTCCAAAAAAGTTTTTATAATATGTGGTAATATGGCTTTTAAGACAATTATCGCCAACAACAACTCCTTGATCATCTTCAAGTTTATAAATATGTTGATTGCGATGTTTCCCATTAGCCACGAGATGAAAGAACCTAGTATTTGCATCCCCTTCCAATAGGGTTTTAATCTTGGCTCTTTCATACCACTTTATCTCTTCTTCCCTTAGGAGGGAAACTAATCGCTCTTTTAAATAATGTTTGAGATTAATTTCTTGATCAGATAAGGAGGCGTCCTCAGTTTTCTTATCAAGATTCTCTAAAAGAGCCAGCAGTGTCTTTTTCTCTTTTTTGTAAGACCCTGCCGTATGCATGGCCCAACCTCTTAGGTGTTGTCTAAGTCTACGAATTTTAGACTGTCAACGCTCAAGAGACGTGGATCCAGCACTTTCCAATTGCCAAATATTTGCGACCATATCATAAAAACCATCCCGTAAGAGCCATCCCCTCTCAAATTTGAAGGGACGGTTTTGGGAATGGTGGGTCGAGGCACCCGTGCTAAGGACTAGGGGGGTGTGGTCAGAAATATTTCTATCTCTAGGTTCAACCGAAGTTAATGGGAATTGAATTTCCCATTCAGTACAGACGAGAACTCTATCTAGTTTCTCGAAAGTTGGGTCGTCCCCCGCCCCCACCCATGTAAATTGGCAGCCAGCCATCACAATCTCTTTAAGATCCAGAGATTCGATGACAACATTAAAAAGAGTAGGCCATTTAGGGTCAAATTCCCATGAGCTTTTTTCCTCTGGACTCCTCAAAATCCCCTCCTACAATATATGGAAGGGACTCCTTAGAGCAGCTATTGGCTAGCTCTGAGAGGAAAACACCTTTGTTTGGGCTTTGAGCGGGTCCATACACCGCATAAAACACAAACTTGAAGCCATTAGCTTTGCATCTAAGGGTAAATTTAACATAAAAATCCAGACTTGAAGGAATTGCCTCAAGTGGCAAGCCAGACTTGAAGGAATGCGCAGAACTCCAGTCGCACACAACACACCGAGCTGGCATTGATTCGCGTGAGTATTTTGGTCCGTGCCACTGTCACCCTGTAGGCAATGGACAACCAGTTCTGTTCCATCAAAAAAAAAAAAAATGGACAACCAGTTCCAAGTTGAAGTCGGTGGACAGGACGACACGCATTGGTACCGAAACAGGTACCGACGAACATGTGCATCAGATTTCCTTCCAGAACCTTTTCCTTTCTTTATTATGCTTATTAATATTATTGTTAATAACAGTATGCGCGAATCATGACACGGTCATGTGCATCACGATCTCTCTATTATCTCTCTTGAAAGAACGTGCATCGCGATATCAAAAAGCTTCGAACCGCGTAGTAGTACCACTAGTAGATGCCCGCCTTTAGTTTCTTTTCGAAGGGCCGAGTTTTAAATCGTTCGTATGTGCTGATATTCTGAGAGCATCAGGCCTGGATTGGAGGGTATGTGCTGCTCGTTCAGAACGGCGTTCCGCTTCTACTGAACGTCTGAAGTGTGCGTGAACCCCTGTTACCCCGTGGGTTCGACTATGACGAGGCGAAGGCCCGAGCAGAGGATGACCGATCGCCCCGCGGTTCGGATGCGCCACCGCACGGTGCGCCGCATTTCGGGCCTTCGGGGGTGACCCGATGTATAGCTGTGACCTGTGAAACAGCTCGCAACTCGGAGCCGCTGGCAACTGGCAGTGGCGACGCCATTGACGCGCCAAGCGACGAAGTTTCCGACGCCAGCGCGGCACCGCATCGGCACCGCGACCCACGTGCCGCCTGCGACCCAGACGCGTCGACCAGACTCCCACACCAACCCAGCCAAGCCCCCCACGCACCGCTCTGGCCTCCGGCGATCCCTCCCTCCTCCCCTATATATGCTCGCCGGCCGCTGCAATGTTTCCCATCCCTGTTCTTCAAACATTTTGGTAAACAAACAAAACATTGCCGCGGCGTTTACGAGTTCGCCGAGCGTCCATCGGTCGGTCAACCCGATCTCTTGGTCTTCCGGCAGGTACAGATCGAGTAGGGACAGGGGAAGATGAGTGAAGCCGGCACCAACGGGCACGCCGCCGAGGAGCATCAGGACGACGTAATGGAGGTGGAGCCCAAGCAGCGCCGGGCGCCGCGGCTCAACGAGCGGATCCTCTCGTCGCTGTCGCGGAGGTCCGTCGCCGCTCACCCCTGGCACGACCTCGAGATCGGTACGTGACCCCGTCGTTCGTCAGATAACATGGCTCGATCAGAGGCCTTCTTCAATTCGAGGATCGATAGTGACGTTCGTTCGTGGTTTTGATTTGGATGCAGGTCCTGAAGCTCCGGCCGTCTTCAACGTCGTAAGTACTCCTACCTGAACCTCATCATTCCCTAGAAACCAGCCAAAATTGCAGCCTGCAGATCGATCTGGAGCGTTAGTGTGTCTGATGATCCGGTGTGTCGATGCCGGGCATGCAGGTCGTGGAGATCACCAAGGGGAGCAAGGTGAAGTACGAGCTGGACAAGAAGACGGGGCTCATCAAGGTGGACCGCGTCCTCTACTCCTCCGTCGTCTACCCTCACAACTACGGCTTCATCCCCCGCACGCTCTGCGAGGACAACGACCCCATGGACGTCCTCGTCCTCATGCAGGTGACTGACCGATCGGATCGCTGTCAAATGTCATCTCATCCTTATTAATTACTCTCGCATCTCCCGTTGATTATTCATTTTATCTGCATGCCAATTTGCATCCAGGAACCCGTCCTTCCCGGCGCCTTCCTCCGCGCCAGGGCCATCGGCCTCATGCCCATGATAGATCAGGTAGTGCATTTGGACGAACAATCTCCTTGCAACATACTCTAATCGATTTCGACTTGCAACAATCCGCACCGATCTTATATCTTATCTTACCAAAATGTTGGGAACAGGGGGAGAAGGACGACAAGATCATCGCCGTGTGCGCCGACGATCCCGAGTACCGCCACTACAACGACATCAGCGAGCTCTCTCCTCACCGCCTCCAGGAGATCCGCCGCTTCTTCGAAGACTGTACGCTTCGCTGCCTCACTCGCTTCTCCATACGCGCTAAATTTCCCCCGGTCCTTGTTGGACGCTCCCTTCAATGATTATGTGGTTAATTTCTTGCCCAAATCTGTTATTCTTCCAGACAAGAAGAACGAGAACAAGGAGGTGGCCGTCAACGACTTCCTGCCCGCCGCAGCTGCCCGCGAAGCCATCCAGTACTCCATGTAAGTCCTGCTCATTTATCTTCGAGGATGACATGAAACAGACGTGTGCCATTACCCATATCGGCTTGGATTCTGGAACTCTGAATTTTTATTGACATGTTCTTGTTGCTTTGTGCAGGGATCTGTACGGTCAGTACATTATGCAGACCCTGCGGCAGTAGAGCGTGCACCATCTTTTCTCTCCCTACTACCAGATCCCATCCGATGCGAGCTGAAGCAAAAGCACAACACAACTTGTATTTGGGATCTGATGATGGATAGCCAAGTCACATGAGTTGTCAAGCTAGTCGACCATATCTTCCCAGCGATATTTTAGCATGTATCTTCCCTTATTAGTCTTTTTTGGAGATTGGTGTCCACAGTGTGGTTTGATCTATGTACTTGTCTTCTACATTTTTACATAACAAATAAAAAAAAATAGTAAGTATGCTATTTTGTTGTTTTGCCCACCTACTCCTGGCCTGCACATCTGCAAACTGCTGATGTGCTGCCACATGGCAGAGAGACCAAAGAACCGAGTTTCTGCCGGATAGTGTCTTTGACTCTTTGTCGTGCAATTTGGGCCGCTTGGTGCAGCAATCGATCGTGGAGCTGAAGACAGTGGAGCTCATTCTCCCAGGGAATCAAAATCAAACTGATTTTTGCTACGCTAGCAAACAGTAGTGCTACAACCTACAATGCTTCAGAGGAGAAACGGGATCCCCAAAAGCCATACCAAATGGAGTCTAAAGTTCATCAAATTATTATGAAGTATTTTTGTAGTAAGAGAGAGACAAATATTAATATTATTCATTATATGTTTGTGGTCGAGCTTAAACTAGTTTATCACTTTTTTATGGACTGATGAGGTAGTGCCTGTTTGGGATGGATTTCCTCATTCCTCTGATGTTAATCCAACCAAACGGTACGAACCTGCCCCTGGACTTGCAGGAATTTACACGATTTTTGCCACCGCATCTCCAACTTCTCCCCTTCTGCCCGATCGACGGGCAGAAGCCGAGCGCCGCGCCGCGCCGCGCCGCCGCCATGGATCTCCGGTCGTCCGGGAGCAAGGATGGCGAGGGCATGGCACAAACCGATAGAGGATACGCTGAAGAAGATTCGACCATCGGGCATGCATGCCTTAGCAGGACCGCGGTGTCGGCGGATGTGCCACCGGCGGGAGGCCCGTGCGCCTTCCTCGCTGGTGCGGCAGGCGGCGCATGGTCGGGTGGGTCCGGCGCGCTTGGAGGAGCCCTGGTTCGCGGCACATGGCCGGGCTCGACCCCAGGTGCCGGTGCGTGGCCTGGCGCACCCCCAGGCGGCGGCGGAGGCGGAGGCGCGTGGCTGGGTGCGCCCACGGGAGGCGGCGGCGCGTGGCCGAACGTAGCACAAGTAAGTGCAACTGATTTTTCCCACATTGTACTGCTATATAATTTGATGCCGTCTGAGGTACGACCTCCTACAATTATTTGTTGCATTTTAGGAAATCCAGGGATGCTCGAGATTCAGGTACAAGGGTCTTCAGAATGAGGATAAGTTCGAAGATCCTGGTAACACTGGTGATGGTCATTGGAGTGCTTCTAGTGGTTCACTATCATCCCAAGGAAGTCGGTCCTGTGACACTTCGCCCATTAATGCTGATGAGGAAGGAGAAGAAGGAGAGGCTGACAGCGATGACAGTGAGCCGGAGGAGGTTCGCAACATGAACAACAACATGGCCAGGTTCAACTCCCTTTACGATGAAAGGACAAAAATGATTGAAAACATCTGGATGGAGAAGAAGATGTTTGTTGAACAGAAAATCAGCATGAAGCGCCAACAACTCAGCCTGCAGCAACAACAAAAGGAAACAAGGAAACAGAAACAGAAACTTGTTGTAGAGTCGGCTACACAGCTTGGGGTGCACCTGATGGAAAGCGAGCTCTGGAATGGTGTGGTCAATATCTGCAAAGATGACGATGCCAGGAATATCTACCTGTGGTCACCGGTTGAAGGAAGGCTTCAAATGATCAAGCAATATGCAGCTATGGTATGGTGTAAAACCAGCCCCTTCCATCCATGCATTTGACCTAGATGTGGCTGTAGTTGTCATCATGCCCTGTTGCTTTTGTGTATGATTGTCGTGTCTCGTATTCGAACTATGTGTTTTATGTTTGTGGTTGTGTTGATGAACTTGTCATGAGCTATGCCATTAAGCCCTTAATTTGAAGCTTGGTTGTTGAAATAAGTTGTGATGCTTATTATTTATTATACTGTTTGGCTGTGTGAGGTCATGGGAAGTATGTCATTAAGGCCTTAATTTTACTTACTGACTCTGTGGTGTATTGCAATGGCCAGGAAATTCAGACTCAAGTTGATGCTCAAGCAGACAATGAGGACGAGGAGGACAACTGGTGGGAAGAACTTTGGAACATGGTGGTAGAAGACGATGATGAAGCACCATTTATCCATGTTATGTATGAATATGCTACGCATGTGGACAAGTATTGCAGTAGACGGCCGTATAGGACACCACCATTGACTGGTGCGGCAGGCGGCGCATGGTCCGGTGGGTCCGGCGTGCTTGGAGGAGCCCTGGGCGTCGGCACATGGCCGGGCTCGGCCCCAGGTGCTGGTGCGTGGCCTGGCGCAGCCCCAAGCGGCGTGTTGCCGGGTGCGGCCCCGGGAGGCGGCAGCGCTTGGCCGGGCGCCCCCCCCGGGAGACGGTGGCGCGTGGCCGGGCGGTCCATGGTCGAAGCATGTAGGACAGGTAAGTGCAACTGATTTCCCACATTGTACTATAATTTGATGACATGGCTGCGGGCCTGCGGTACGACCTACAATTATTTGTTGCATTTCAGGAAATCAAGGGATGCACAACGATGACAAATGTTGATGAAGAAGGAGAAGGAGACGCTGACAACGATGACAGTGAGCCGGAGGAGGTGACACCAGCTAGTGGGAGAGGGAAGAGGGGCAGAGGGCCTGTTAACAGCAAGGGGAAAAAACGTAGGATAACTACAGGTCATTGGTTCCAAGAACAAATGGGCAAAATTGTGGAGATGAGTCATGAGTGAGAGGACAGCTGTTTTGTGTGAGTCTATTGCAAGGAACAGATGAGCGTTTCATTGCAAATATGCTTTTTACCAAGATGGCTCAGAGAGAGATGTTCATGACTTTGTGGTCTCATGAGGATAGGTTTGACTGGTTGAGGAGGATGCATGAGTGGGTGACTAGAAATGATGTGTCTAAGTAGAGCATTGCATTCCATTTGACTTGTAGAACCATGTATTGTCTGGGTTGGGTTAATTTACGAGGCTGTATTCCTTTGGTACTATTGTCATGTTTTGTATTAAGACCAATTTGTTCATGCCTGATGCTTTATCTTTGTGTAAATTTCCCTTTCTAGATTCTTGTTTGATGACGAGAGTGATTCTGATGATTATGAACGGATTTCAAAAAGCAATGGAATTGTTGGGTTCCCACTAAAATATTATGTTTGCTAGTGCCCTTGTTGCCTCCAAGTAGAGTTGTCAAGCTTGTCGACAGTATTTTCTAAGCGATGTTTTAGCCTGTATCTTCTCTTATTAGTCTTTTGGAACTTGTCCAGTGTGGTTTGATCTATGTACTCCTCTTCTACATTTTTGCAGCACTAATCAATAAAAATTAATTGTATGCTATTTTGTTGTTTTGTCGACCTACTCCTGGCGTGCACATCTGCATATTGCTGATGAGCTGATGCCACATGGCAGAGAGACTGAAGAACCGAGTTTCTGCTGGATAGTTTGGCTGTGTTCTTGTTGAATGTCTTGATCGTGTAATTCGGGCTCTAGTTGTCATTTACCTCGTATATGAACCTTCGCTTGACATTTGTTTCAGTTTTGTTGTCTGTATGATTAAACTCTTTTTCTTAATACAATTATACATAAATCTTTTGCGTATTCAAGAAAAAGATATTTGTTTCAGTCTTTTCTGGGGAAGCAACTACTACTACTACCAACTTCTTCGAGCTGTACAGTGTCCGGCCGTAAAGTGGATTTGTATGTAGATGGCAAGAACATATTTAAATTTCTGATCAATACAGTTACAGTGTGGATTGTGGATATCCATCCGGGTAGATGATGGGCGTGTCCTCAGGCAGAAAGATCAAGCATTGCTTTTTTTTTTTTACAACTCTTTTATTATAATTTAAAGACCATGCAGTTGACTCTGAAGCATACAGTGCTTTGATCTCTGCGTGTGTCCTCTTGCAGAAAGATCAAGCATTGTTTGACTCTGAAGCGTACAGTGCTTTGAGATCCTCCACGTCATCGTAGCTGCCGAGGAATATTGGAGATCTGTCGTGAAGTTTAGCGGGAGCAAGTTCAAGGGCCTGCATTGTAAATTTTGCAGGAGCGTTTTCAGTTATGCAATGCCAACTACTGGTAAAAATGTGGCCTGTATAAGTAGTGCCTTTTCGATGCTAAAAAAAGGTGCCTTTTCTGTTTTCTCAATAATCTCTACGTGTAAGTTGAATGTTCCACTAATATCTCAGGCAGATGTGATATTTGTAGCATCAAGATTTTTCAGATGGAAATTGGGATCTGAGAAAAAGAACTGAAACACACCCTTTGTTTTCCTGTGAAAGCCTGACCTCCAGCTTGTTCCATCAGGAATGACATCGGGAAGACTTCATACAGAACACTGCCATTCCACATAGAACCAATGTGAGGATAGGTAGTTAATCTACAATTCCTGGAGTAGTAATAGTAAGTAAAATATTGTTAGCTTTGGTATACCGTAGTTTTCCATTTGGACTCTTCTGATCGGCTGGGTACAAAAATATGCCCCCATAAAGCAAGTTACGGTGGACATCAGCAACCATACTGTAAACCATTGTCCATATTCACAAGGACCATTTTAGTGAAACAAAAGAAAGAACGAGTAGATACCAATAGCTTGAGCCCTATTATTATTTTTATAAGAAATCTTCAGACACACTCAGTTCTTATATGTCTTAACTATAGAAGAAAGTAAACTGTGAAATACTGATACACATTGGTCGAGAATGAGCAGTGAATCACCTCCCAATATATCTCAATGATTTAGGCGGTGAACCATCCTGAGGATATTTGCATTTCTCCACAAATCTGAAATGGCATAAAATTCAGATTGACTTCTTAAGAAATTATCAGTAATTTTGAACATAAATGAGCCCTCATACTTTGCTGTAGGCCCATCCCAGTTTTTGGCATTGCCTTCGTTGACTGAATAAATCTTCCCTTTCTTTGGTATCTGCACAAGAAAAGAGTTATGTGATGCCCAAATTTAACTATTATTTTGTTATTGTTACATTAATCAGGAGTATATCAATCAACCAGGAAAAAAAAAAGAACTGCAGCTTTTTTGTCATTAACTTTGATATTTCGGTGAGTCAAAATGAACTCTCCAAGGGAAGGATCAAGAGTGAAACCATTGACTCCATTTCCAGTGCTCAACACAAGCTGCCATAGTTCATTTAAGGGCAGTCAATATTGGAAGACAAGTCGAAGCGAATTGTCTGTTGGTAAAATGGATCTGACAGATAATTACCGTGCAGGAACTCCCATACATGCAATAGCCAGCAGCAATCATGTTTGTTCCAGGCTGCAGTACATCCTCCAAAGTCACGTTGTCCTTGTCTTTAATCATGTAGATCCCAAAGATCTGCAGAGCAAAAACCGAAATAGCATGTATGGACAGTAAGTTTTAAAGAGGGCAATGTTTCTCAAATAAGGCCATTTAGTTAAAATTGGTTATACAAAAGTTGATATAGCATTCTAAATTGACTATCAGAGTAGGGAACCGACTAAGATCAATTTTGCACTAGCAGATGATTAACATGGTATTAGTACCGTCAGAACTCAGAAAGGTAAACATTATCATATCATTGGTGCATCCTTTTATCTTCTGATCTCGTTTGACTCATTTGCCAGTACAGATCACAGGTGGGGATAAAAATCTGCATCTGAAAGTCAAAATGACACATACTGTCCCGATGGAGACACCACAGTCGATGTTGGAGGAGCCGTCCAGCGGATCGAAACAAACGCAATATCTGAACAGAGGAGAGAAAAACTAATGCACGTCACGATCAGGGAAAGCAACAGCATGACGTTGTGGCAACAAGTCAGATTCTCAGATGGATTAGTAACGACTAAAGAGCAACTCAGAACAACATAGGGTGGCAGAATTCACGAACTTTCCGCGGAGGGCCGGGTCGACGAAGATGGCCTCCTCGTTCTCTTCAGACACAAGAACACACTGGAGGTACGCAAGCACAAAGTCAACGTCTAAGTTCAGAAACTGAAGTGTTGAAAAAGTAGACGATGTTGTTTTATAATAACTAGCAAATATGCCCGTGCGTTGCAACGGAGCACGCGATTTATTTAATGGACATTATACGGATTGTGATGCAAACTTTATATAATTATCCCAGTATTCCAATTAGTCTTTAAATCAGTTGTGTTTTGATTTAACTCGTACGAACATGAGATGGTGGCGGCGATGGTGGCCTCGCATGCTACGTCCGCGCCAGCGATGGTGGCAGTGCAAGCTTCGTTCCGGCGGTGATGATTGATCATGCCTTTGAATCCAGTTGTCAACTAATCAGAGGAGAAGGTTACATAAGTTAAAAAAATAGTTTCTATTTCTATAATTTTTTACATATATAATTTACAAGTTTTTTGTTTCTCTAGAAAAAAAGAATGTATTTTGATTTAACTCGTTTGAACATGAGATGCTAGCGACAATGGTGGCCTCGCATGCTCCGTCCACGCTAGCGATGGGTGGCAGTGCGAGCTTCGTTCCTGCACTGATGGTTGATCAGGCCTTTGAATCCAGTTGTCAACCAATCGGAGGAGCAGCTTACATAAGTTCAAACAAGAATAGTTTCTATTTGTATAATTTTCCACATATATAATGTACAAGTTTTGTTCGTTTTGCTAGAAAAAATATAAAAAAAAAGGTGTGGCACAAACGGCCCATAAAATGGATTTCAAGCCTAGCAGAAGGCCCAATGTAGGCTAAACTTTTAAATCAGGTAGTACGATAAACATGGGGACGTGTACGGATGTGTAGGAGAGTGCAAGTGCATTACGGTGCGGCCGCTGCTGACGAGCGCCTTGACAAAGACAAGTCATTCTGACGTGGTGGAGCTGGAGAGCCAGCAACCAAGTGATGGCCCCTCCCCCTCATCCGCTGTTGATAGCTCGATTTCCCTGGACTCAGTAATATAGGGTTAAACACGTCTATGCATAAAAAATAATAATCATTGTGACGTTAATCCAACATTCCAAGTTTCCAACCCAAACAGTACAAAACGCGCTCAGCCCGCTCGGCCAGTTATTGGGACAAAACTGCCCTGGACTTGCAGCAAAAATTACACGATTTTTGCCACCAAATCCCCAACATCCTCCCCTCGCGTCGGGGCCGACTAATCGGCGAACGTTCACTGGAAGCCCATCTAGCGAACGTTCCGACACAAGCAACCTTTCCCTTTTAGGTAATTATTTCATCCCGCCTTTTACTATTTCGGGTTCCGTTCCCTTTCTCTTTCTCTTTTTTCGTTTGTGGCTACATTTTCTTTATCTTTTGACACGATTTATGTTTCCGTCTGACGTAAGCCACGTAAGGACCAAACTAATTATAAGTTAGACACCGCGATAAAGTTAAACGCTAAAGCTAGGAGTCCTAAGTTAAAAGCGAAACTTTAAGACTTCTAACTTAATTATCCTTTTTTGACAAAATTTACATTTTCTTTAAGCTTTATTTTTTCTCTTTTAACAAATCTAAAATCATTCGGGACATGGGAATAGGCATAAAAGGGGCGGGGGAGCAAATAAAACTAACTTTTACATCCTTTAATATAGAACAAATCTCACAAAATAATGCATTGTTTTCTCTTTTAACAAACCTAAAATCATTCTAGGTATGGGAATAGGGATAAAAAGGGGTGGGGAGCAAATGAAAGTAACTTTTACATCCTATAATATAGGACAAATCTCACGATATAATTCAAACTTTCAAAGATAACATAGATTCAACAACTATGATAATTCGGAAGATGTCTATAGGCAAGATAATTGGACATACACGTGTCTTGAATTGGAAGACCTGCAAAACATGCAGATAATGAGAATTTATTTACAAGAACATCAAAATGATAAGTCCAAAATGCAAAACAAGACAGTAGTCTTAACTTATGATCCAAGGTCAAACTAAGTTCTACAACATAACTTATGTGGTAAGTTAGTAGTCAAGTTTAGTTTGACTCGACTAATCGTTACTTTTACTAAAGCAAAAGGTCTTAACTTATGATCTAAAGTTAGTGATGAATCTAAGTTATTGTACAACATAACATGTACTGGTAAGTTAGTAATCAAACTTAATAAGACTAACTAATCATTACTTTTAGTAAAGCCGAAATCTTAACTTATGATCTAAAGTTAGAGGACAATCTAGGTTATGCAACATAACTTATATTTGTAAGTTACTACTCAAAACCAGTCGAGTAAGTTACAACATAACTTATATTTATAAGTTATTACCCAAACTACTCAAACCTACTCAAAACACAAGAATTTGCTATTTTAGATGGCAGAAATATATATTTTTATTCGAACTGGCGACGCCGCAGAACATAATATATAAACTCTATACAATAAGTCAGTGGGAACAACTTAGGTACTAAACAGAGAAAGCATAACTTATGTACATAACTATATATACTAAATCTTTCCATTAAGTTAGGTATAATAAAGAAAAACTACAGCTTAGATATATTATGTTATATACTAAATATGTTAAGTTAAATAACAATATTTTCATATTAAAGTCTAGTAACATACAGAAAAACCTAAACTTAGAGACTTTTAAAACAGCTATTATAATTATAGTAAATGTAGAAGAAAATTTTACCTTATAAGTTCTTACTGAGCTATGTCACATATTGGAAAGGTTGATACCCTGAGAATAAAGCACAAGTGGTTATATATATTATAAGTTAGATGTCATACACTAATATATATTAAATATAACATACCCTGAGCTATGTCGTATTTTACCTTATAAGTTACCAACTCTTGATTATATATGATACACTAATCTTAAAGCACAAGTGGTTGCTATGAAAAAATATATATATTATAAGTAAGATTTCATACAATTGTACCCAACAAATAAAACACTACTCACCCCCTATACTCATCATCATTTTTTTCATTGTTGAAGACTAACAAATGATCTTAAAATCAGCAATTAACTCAGTTTTTCATGGGAGATAATGTAGTGCTGCACAGCTTGAAACCATAGGAAAAAAGTTGTCAAATCATACTAGTTAGTAGCTAGTACAGATTTGGCATGCGGCTCTTAGTGATCTATCTGTTTTTTTCCTACTTCTAATGGATCAAACTGGGTTCATCTTTAGCCTACCCTAGCACCGCCGGGGACTAAAATGGTTTAATACAGATTTAGCCATGAATAGTTACTTCGTAGAAAAGTTAGTAAAAGCTTAAAGTAGAGTGCTTAAGCAAACCCCATAATCAGAACAATCCACCAAATCAAACCATAAGCACAATCTCAGTGAGTAACAATACTCCTACTAAGCAGTGTACAAAGTGCAAGTAGGAGTATTGTTACTCATACTTGCAACGTTGGAATTGGAGATTTGTAACAAATTAACCATGAATTCATAAATTGCATGCACTTTTGAATAAAAATTTTGTAATTAATAAAGTATAACTATCATAGAAAAAGTTTGAATCCCTTAATATCGTAACAAACAAAATTTTAGGAATAAAACCTAAAACTTTCTCACATGGAGGTTCCATCGTGTCTTTATGCCGTTAAGAATTTATATACATGATGGAAGAAATTCATTCCCAAGAAAAGGAATCAACTTAAAAATGACAGAGCATCTTTTAAGCGTATGAATATTTATGAGGCATTTTTAGTACAGCAAAACATGAATATTCCGATGATAAATGAAAGGTCTTCATTAATGTTTTCACATGAATAACAACACTACGCCGTGTTAGAGGAATCGTGAATGTATTAACATATTATCTTAGGGAAAAATAAAACTTCAAGACATAGATGCCCGTAAGTTATCCATAATAACTTATGCAAACATAACCATATTAACTTATGCTAGCATATTCATACAAATTATCCATGTTAACTTATCGATCAAAGCTTATGCAAACTTATCCATACTAACTTAACCATACCAACTTAGACATACTACCTTATCCACACTAACTTAGGATACTAACTTAGGCATACTAACTTATGCAAACATAACCATATTAACTTATGCTAGCATATTCATACAAATTATCCATGTTAACTTATCGATCAAAACTTATGCAAACTTATCATGGAAAAAATAGACCGCTATTTTTGCCGCTATAGCTCGAAATAGCTTGAAAAAATTATGCCGCTATTTCCGTTCATGCACAATTTTGCCGTTAATTTTACCGCTAAAGTCCACTAATTACGGTTTATAAAACGCTAAACACTTTGGCCTTAACTCGCTATTTAAAACATGGACTTATCCATACTAACTTAAACATACTAACTTATCCATACTAAGTTAGGATACTAACTTAGGCATACTAACTTAGGCATACTTATATATCCATACTAACTTAGGCATACTTACATATCCATACTAACTTAGGCATACTAACTTATTCATATTAAGTTATCCATCCATACTAACTAATCCAGACTAATTTATCAATACTAACTTATGTTAAGTTATAAATTAGAAAGAGATAACTTATTCATACAAATTATCTTTAAAAATAAACTGATAGGACCTTGTCTAGGTCATACTAAGATCTCCACCCTACTCAAACAAACTAATTATCAACTAAACTTAACCATACAAGTTATAGACTTAGGTTACTCACAAAGACATCGCAATTGACATCTTTGCCACAGTCAGTCCCATCACTGTTATGTCCATCACTCCTTTTATCAATACCAAAGACCAAGCCATGAGAGAATTAGAATTAGATTCCTAAAATATAAGAATATAGTTAAGACATTAGCTTATTAGGCTGCTACTCCAATTAAACAAAACAAAAGAAAGATAAAAAACCAAAAAACACAATTATTACCTCATTCTCGGAGACTTAAGTTCATTATTTAATTCAGACTTTTTAGGTTCAACGTAACTTTTTTCCTCATCGACATCTCGTAAACATAATATATTCCATTTAAAGAAATCACAATAAGTAAATGAAAATAGATCATAACTAATAGCATGAATAAACTAAAAACAATATTTGCAAGCAAGAAACTGCACATGAAACTATTTCCTTATAAGCATGAACTGAACAAATAATATGGAACAAATGAAATCAAAGCTCGATATAGTCCCCGATCCATGATCATTGCTATGTGGTTCAAACAAATACAAGGAAACTAGGCTTGGATTCTGTTTATCAAATTAGCCAAAAAAACCAAGGCATAAGATGTTGAAACAAATTAAAATTACTTAAACATAAGTACATAAGATGTTTTCTCTTTCGGCAAACTAAATTCGCACACCGTGCATGCATACATGTATGAGCCCATGAGAGCCCTTTCTTTTTCCATCTCTCTTTTTTAATATATAGTATACTCCTATCTATGTGCACTTGCTGCTAAAATGCTATGCATGTCACCCATCCTTGTGATCGCCAGCTTTTATGCTTAAAGGACATACACACATATACATATATGCGAGCTAGCGAGCCCTTTTTCCCCTCTTCATGATTGTTGTTATTCCAAACTCCAACTGGTTCACATATAAGTATATAGCTGTTTTCTCAAAGTTCAAAGTACTCACTACTATGAATTTGTAGCTACTCTATACTCTATATACATATCTTCAGTTTCACAAAGACAAAGCTTATGTTCGCTGATTAACCTTATCTTGCCCAAACTACGTCATAATCGCCATAAGGCTTGCAAAGGCTTACAAAAGTTCGAACAGATCGTTGACCAACCTAAGTGTCTTTTTATTAAGAAGAAAATAGCCACTCAAATTGGTCCCGACGAGGACTTTAAGTCTAGGTGATGTAGACTTACATCCACACCCAAGACCAATTGATCTAGTGTTCGCAAAAAAAAAGACCAATTGATCTAGCTTAGCTTTAATCTCTTCAACTTGGTTTATATATGAAGCATAAGGAAAAATTTGTCCTACTTCCTCCATACAAACTATAAATTCCTGCTCCACAAATTTGACTGAACAATATCCAGTTACTGAACCATACAGCTAGGTACACCCTTGAATACCGAATGAGAATACAGCTTGCAAGATATGATGTTTAAACTGGACTGGAGAACACATTCGTAAATGAAGACGCCCTTCCTTACAAAATCCATACTGTAGGACATGATACTCTACAACTTTTTTAGTTCATCACCATTATGTAACAAATGGAGGATTCTATATGACTACATGATAACAGGAGATGCCATGTCATCATATGCAGTTACATCTCATCCAGGTTTTGACAAAAACAAGTATTATCTACTATGTTCAGAACTAAAGCAGTTCTATGTCGCAATTACACGAACTAGGCAAATAGTATGGATATGTGAAAATGCCGATGATTATTGTCAACCAATGTGAAAAATGTACCATTATCCCAATCGGTCACACCATTTCGCATCAAAACACAGGGGAACCCACTTGCACAAGGTGGCACATAGATGGAAAATATTCCCCAAACTAAACCTCTCCGGCACCCCGAGATCATCACCAAACTCAACCACAACACGAGGAGGCAAGTAGGAGGCAACAGAGGGATTGCGACCGCGCTGTCGGGGGCCTACCCTCCACGCCTCGACGGGTGGAGATGGGGTCCGCGGGAAGAAGATGACGCCGTCGCGCTTCCAACGTCGTCCCGATCTCGACGACAGGGTGGGATGGCCCTCGTTTCGATCGGTGGGCGGATCTCGCGGGTCGGGCCGAGGAGAAGATGAACGACACCGTCATCCTTCGTTGTCCCGATCCGAGCGACGAGTGGAGGTGGCGGCCGACGGGGAGAGAAGTCCGACGGCGGCGCGGGAGCGCGCACGGCACCGGGAGACGGTGAGCCCCGACGTCCGCCTAGGGTTGGAGCCGGTGAAGCCCGACGTCCCGCCCGTCGCACCGGAGCCGATGAGCCCGCGGCGGCCGCCTAGGGAAGATGCCCGGTGAGAAGCATGCCGGAGGGGCTCGCCGTCGCAGGATAGGGTTGTTAAAAGGGGTGCGAGAGGAAATGAACGGGTGGAGGAGGGGATTATTTTGAGGAGGAGACGACGGTGTTTCACGTGATCAGAAAAGGAAAGAGAACGGGAACCAAAAGGAAAGAGAGCGCTCGCGCTCGTTCGCCGGAAACGCAACGAGTGAACGATCGCGTAAATGGAATTGGGCCTCGCGTCGCGAGAGTCACGCACGAACTC